>JAPWDM010000002.1:60676297-61276297 GCA_035578155.1 Brachynemurus nebulosus
TCGGCTATGGGAGCCATTTCCCTATTGTAACGCGATGGGGGGCCAGTCTTGTATTATGTTGATGTTCGAATGTCTATATAAACTTTTGTATTGGTATTTAATGTAATTTTCAAGTTTATTGTCTAGATAGGTTTTTGCTTCTGAACCCCAAACCATCGAAAATGGTAACTTTAAAATGTTATTCCCTGTTTAACGCGCAGGAGGATGCCAAAGTTTCCATAAGGTTGAAGAAAAACGAATTAGTACGACCGTAAAACAATTTTTATTAACTTTAGAAAAATATTAATTTATTTTGGTATAAATTGTACATAACGGTTTAAACGACGTCAAGTCCACAAAGATTATAAACAAATATAAAACGTTAAATCTGATGTGTCTAAATTTTCATTAATTTTAAAAATATATTAAACAAAATAAAATAAAGAAAAGTTAAATGAATCGAGCCCGACACATTTTCATTTTTTGGAGACAAGCTTATAAAAACGACTTCCTTGTTCCGTATACAAAACCCGATTGCCAAAGTCATCACACTGTTACCGCGACCAACGCACCACCTCGAGCCCGCAAGTGACCCCACTTCTCATAGAACATGAGTGGCGACAACCAAACGCTCTTTCACCCGCCATCAGTTGTATCTCGCGCTTCTAGTGAGCTGTTGAACTAGTTAGTACATACTAGACCTACAAGGATGGCGCCACATTCGATATTAAATATTATTAATGTTAATACGGTTGCCTACAATCACTAGCAAATAAGCCTGGTCGATACACTATGCTTATCTTGCTATACCCTTTAGCAAAATTCACTTCCTAAACATTTTTTTCTCATAGAATAGCAGAATTGGTATTTTTTATGGAAATAGCCGTATATGGATAGAAGCACCCAAAAAAATTTCAATTGTTGTTGAGTTTTTGGAGTAGGTTTATTAAAATACAAAATAAACTTATATAATGGTCTTTTACAAAGCTCCTATTTCTACCATTGCGGCAATGGTAAAAATAGACGGAGAGAAATATAAGAGTGGGAGTTTTCTATTTACAACTTTTATTTGTTGTCTAAAAGTAATTTAATTTAAAGAACTTTATTTCGTTAAATTGGTATACAGCGAATTTTCGTTAGATAAAACGCAAATTTTTCTAAAAATATCAACTTTTTCTTTAGTATAATAACTACTAAGTATGACAGCAGAAAGTCCCTTATCAATCATATTAATATCAAAGACAAGGGCGGCCTTCTAAAGCTCTAATATGAAAAGACGTATGGTTTTTTTTTTCCAGTATGTAAAATAAATATATACAGAATGGTCCAGAATTTTGTACCCTAATTGCATATAGAGCTGATAATACATTTCAAAATAATAGTACCTTTTCATGTACACTTTTTTACAAAACTCAATAATAAGGGAGATAAAACTCTGTAAAGGGGTGAAACGAAAACCATTTTTCCTAAGTATTTTCCAAACGCTTTTGAATAACGGATTGATATTCTAGGGGTATGTATTTTGCGTTAGGAGGATTGAATTTATGTTAACACTTATTCCACCACTTGTTGTCAAGCGGTGATGTTGTTCTTCTTTGTTAAATTGCAGTTATTTAAATAAATTTCTTAACAATATGATAAGGATTCCTCATACAATTTCATACAAAAAAGGTATACTTGGTACATTTTGATAAATAATAACGTTTTCGAGTAATTTAAAGTAGAATTATCTATATCCAAGTTATCCCCTAATCATAAGTGATGGAATAATTGGCACCATAAATTTAATTATCCGAATGTTCATACGCAACCATAAAATATGAATCCATTATTAAAAGCGCCTAAAAAATTAGAAAAAAAAATAGACATCAGTTTCGTTTCACCCCTCTACTTTATCTCCCTTATTATTGTGTTTTGAAAAAAATTGTAGATGAAAAGTTACCATTATTTTTGAACGTACTATCAGCTCTAGCAGTTATGGTGCCTACATAATTTTGGACCAGCCTGTGTATTAATTTAATATAAGGTCAATGTATTTCTTACTGTAAAATCAATCCATAAATATCACAACCCCTATCACAGCATCCTGCATAATATAGTGAAGTTCCGGTTATAAAAATTACTTTTTCTGGAAAATCCGCTTACATAAGAAAATGGTTCTGAAAACGTATCTTATGTAATTTTTTCGCTCTTTTCCATAGTGTAAAAAAAATTTGAAAACTTTTGAATTTTGGAAAATTTTAGCAAAATCTTATTTGCCTTTCAATTTTCGTAAAAATCTTATGTTTCGCTTGAGAGTTATCGTGCGTTATAATTATACATAGTTATTTATTATATAAATTTTATTAAATACGATTTTCGGTATTAGGGTCCTCAAAACAAATTTCTATTATAATCACGGATTTATGTCTCACCATAACACTGATTGTAATAGCTGAATTTTCCATTTGGAAATTCGCTAAGACTAAAAGAAAAATTTTAATACGAAAAATGTGTGTATGTTAATTTTCGAACAGTTGGGCGGAACGGAGGGATCTCTCCTAACATCTGCTCTAGCTTCGCTCATGTTTTAAGAAATAAAATCTACAATATTTTGTTAAGGTTACTATACAGGGTGTAAAGTATATAAGTCTCGCTGCGATAATAGTAGGTGTATCTCACCCATGTAATTAATATTTGCGAATAAATTTGAACCAGAAGTGTTTTTTTAACAGAGAAAATTTGATACTAAGTATGGGTCAAAAAAGGGTCCCTTAAAATTTTTTTTTAATCCGGCTCTGACCATCCTATCTTACATATTAAAATCAATTTTCTATTTTTAAAACAGCAACGTACAATAAATAATAACTAGTAATAGACATGTTTACAAAATTTTATTGAATTTTGGTCAACAAAATTATTTTGTACCCTTGCTACTAAAAAGGTGTATGCATAACATAGTCAGGGCCGTACTTAAAAAAAAAAAAATTGGAAACATCACGTTGCCAGTTCATTTGTGATTTCCTCAAACTGTTAATTCCGAAAAAATTCCTATTGTTTTAGTATCTACAAGGTGCTATGAGTCACCTCTGCAAACGACGAGAGTTATTTACTTTCCACCCTGTATATTTAAAATATTCCATTATCATTAAGCTGTGAAAATCTGTGAGTAATAGTGATTTTTGCAGGCGTGAACAACACACAGCCCAAACTTCTATACTGGAATAAAGATTAAGCGACTGCTAAGACCGATTAATAAAATCCCAAGCCATTATTTTGTTACGTACGTGACATTTTGATGCCGTTTACATGCCTTCTTATAAGAAAAAAAATAGAAGTCATTTTTTTCTTATAAATTTTCAATACTAAGCGGATAGACAATTGTGTAAACAATATTTGAATATAAAATAGATAACATTATTAGTTTTAATGCTAGAGCTAATAAAGTTTGTGTTACGGACGTGACAAAACAGGCTTGTCACGTACGTAACACAGCTAACATTAAAACTAATAATGTTATGTATTTTATATTCAGTACAAATATTGTTTACATATTTTTCTATCTGCTTAGTATTGAAAATTTATAAGAAAAAAATAACTTCTACTTTTTTTCTTATAAGAAGGCGTGTAAACGGCATGAAAATGTCACGTACGTAACAAAAGAATGGGTATATATGTATGAGTTTGAATATTTTTAGGTAATTAATTTTACCTGTCAGTAGGTAACACGTCGGGAGCGAACTAACCTACGACTCTTTTTCAGGATAACATGAAAATCTGACCGCGAGAGCCAACTAGAATGCACCATTTTGACTGCAAGGGGTACGTTTAAAAAGAATGGCTGAGTTATAGATTTTTTTTTTAATATTTTATACACTTTGTCGAATCACCCCAACAATATAATTTCTTCCGAAAAAAATATTCTCAGAGCAATTTTCTCGGTTTTTAATTAATGAAATTACATCTAACAAAATGTTTAAAAGAAACTGAACAAAAAATTCCCGGGTAGGTGTCAGTATGTACATAAAAACACAAATCACACGTAACCATGATTTCATACAAGAAAAAATCTAATCACGACGGGGCAGTAACCAACTCCATCTATGTAATAAGGGAAAAAACAAACAGACCGTACAGTTTTCGGTACAACCGGTGGCATATATAGGTACACATACACACACATATCAATCACCATTACAAACAAACTTGCAAACACATCTGAAATTCACCCTCATTCATTAATCATTGTCTTTTGTTTTTAGGTGTTCCAATTTCATTATATGTTTTCGAAAACTCCATCGTTTTATAAATAGCCCGGCACATAATATATCTCGCTGGCTGTGTGCGAATAGCAAACGGTTAAGCCTCATAAAGGTATTTACGGGTTTCGCACGTTGCGTATCGCATCGGACCATACATATATTTTTTGGAATAAATGGAATGATTTTTGAATAGAATTTTCAAACTGTAACAATAAAAACTTTTTTAAACTCCAACCAATGAAATCTGATTCATTCGCGTTATATGTACCTACTTTTGTATTTGGTTCAAAAATATTCGAAAGCCTATGTGGATGTATTGATACAGAATTGCGAAAAAGTATGATACAATTCTTATAAAACAATGAATTGTTCGGACCTAACGTACACAGGTGACTTTTGTCACCACGTGACATTTTTGTTACTCTTATCTAATACGTATATTAGCAAGAGAGTCGATTCTCTTTCAGTTTCTTCTCTAACACATAATTAGATAGGGATAAAAGATCGTTTTAGCAAAAACTTTGATCTTAAATTTCGATTCTAAAGCTCTAATCATTATCAATAATTTATACAAAAATTTTGTTACATCAAATCTTATTTTAGTCCTAAGATCATGCTATACAACAATGGCAACTTTATTGGATCTCTTACAATTTTTGTGATTACAGAAATCAAGACTTACACTTCTGATAATACACGAAGTGTAAATTAACGGCTTACATGAACCAGACTACAAATTAAGTGAGTCAACAAGATCCGATTAAATAAATTTGGCTTTTGTAAGACTTTAATCGCACTACTAAAAAGTCTAAATTTTTCTGATTTGTATATTACGCGCGGGAAATGAAATATTTCGTTTTTAGAAGCATATGGATTTTATAAAAATGGATTATATAGAATAGCATATGGATTATATAAAAATTTAAAATTCATTTCAAATAACTTGACCACTTTTCTTATGTAAATTCAATGGTAACACTGGTCAACCCATTTGAAATGAACAATAAGTAATTTAACGCATGTGTATCAAGTGCCATAATAATATTGTAGTTTTTTCACTTTTACCATGGAAAAAAATTTAGGAAAGATTTTTACAGCGAAAAAATTGGTACAAAACATTACATTGGTCACTTCGTTGTAGGTTATTAACACGATAAAAACGAAACAAAAATTCGTATTGGTAAATTTAACTGATTTCAGAACCATAGTAACAATGTACTAAATAATATAATATGAATTTTACTATTTTATTCGTTAAATTGTCTTACCGTATTACACTTGAGTTTTATATTTTTTCTGAATAAATTTGTGTTTTCTACAACTCAAATTTCTTGCCCAAAGGCAATTTAACTCGAAGAATTGTCAACCCAAAAATGCTCCAGCTTCGCTGTCGCCTTTTTGGTTAGTTGACGGTTCTTCTCGTTATATTGCTAGGCAACAAATTTTCGTTAGACAAACCCAAATTTATTCGAAAAAATGCAAACCTCTCGTGTAATATAATAAGTGAAAAAACTTCTAACCTTAATGTGAATACAAATATCAATTGACACACGTTATAATTCGAGATATTTAAGTATATATTAAGTAACTGAAATAAAATTGTATAAATTATCAAATATGATTTTGATAGAATAGTATTTTATGTCTGTTTTACCTCAAAATTATACCAATACCAAAGGCGACTAATAAATAGTAAGAGTTAGCCAGTAGATGAGTAGTATTGTTGTCGTAAAATTTACGAATGAAACTCAATACTGTTCAGTCAACAGGTTAGTTTGGAAATGTCTTGCTTAAAATAGTTTGCAATAAATTAATTAGTATAATAAATTCATTTAATATATTTAAGAGTCTAATAACCTAAAAATTCTATGCCAAGTCTCTAATTGTAAGCAACAGAAAACGCAGTTAACGCGGTAATCTCACAACAAAATTTCGATAAAACGTGAAACAAAAATGGCCTAAAATGGCAGGCATTCTGTAGAATCGTTACCGCCACTGGAATCTTGAAGCTTAAACCTTTGCATTCGATAATAAATATTAATTCCACTCGTTAGGCGCCTCAGCGACGCCATAAACAATAGGTACGTATTTTATTATTTACAACACGCTAGAGGACCTAAGGCCCGATTTACATTAACGCTCCGCTCTCAGTACGATATCACTCCGCTCCCGGTTCAATAAAATATTCTTACATAATAAATAATGAGTGTATTCACATCATCGCTCTGATATCGGTCCGATATCAGTCATGGTTCGCTCTCGCTTCAATACCGCTCCAATACCAATACCACTGCGATAATATTTTATCGGAGCGATACCAGACCCTAATCGATAATAGTGAACACGTTTTTGATTCCACTTCGCTCCGTCTCTCAGCCTTCTTCAATATTAGGAAAACATGATACAACACAACGACGCGACGTCTTGCTACAATACATTGTGATACATACTACTAAAATTAACTAATAGATATATTGTATTATGGATATTATGTTCTCCTAATACAATAGTGTTTGCAGCGTTTTAAAACTACTGTCGAGTAGCTGAATACCCATACTAAAAAATGGTTCGAGTGCAAAGAGTTTAATATTAGTTAATTAGTTTTAACCCACTCATAACACGGCTTCGATAGATGGTGGTTTGTGTTTTTCATATAACACGGTACAAGAAAAATATTATTTTTACTATACCGTGTTTCTTTGTTTTCTATAACGCGGTCACCATACAGCACGGTATGAATTAGTCGTTTTATAGAAAAGTTGACTCTATTTATCCAAGCAGTACAGTTGACATTTTCATAAAACATATCTCTCGACAGGTCAACCTAAGTTGGGACTTCTAGTCAATAATCTACATACCTGTATGAATATTTTCCCACAGGACTGTACATATTACTTTTGTATAATGATTATGTATGTATGCGGTTACATGTAAGTTACATTTGAATTTGATTTATAGAATAAATTTTTACTTTACATTTTGTAGTACATTTTGATAAATTTTCGGATTTAAATAAATTTGTATGGGTAAATATACAAAACAGCGTAACAAAAAATAAAATGTTGTAGGAAATGGACAATTTATTTTAAATGCTTACTCGTATATGGTATGTAAAGCAAATGGTATTAAATGTTAAATACAAAACCATTTTTGTGAAGACTCGCTCTTCATTAAGTGGGATTAAATAAATAAATGGTTCTTGAAAAGTATGCATGAGTACAGTTACCCAAGATGGTTATACCGTAAAACAGAAGTACTCTGGTCCATAGATGATAGAAGCTTCAACTCCATCTAACGGACAAACTAATAACAATTTTTCGAATAGTTTTGATCTTTGCCGCTAGATAGAATCATCTTTCGCAACTTTTATGAGAATGTACACCTACGAAATCTTATTTTTGGCCTCAGTCTTAAGTGAAAAATTATGGTCTTGTTCAAAAATACTATTTTTGCTTACTTTTTCATTTTCAAATAGTGTTACGATGAATATTTTTAAGAAAATTTGAAAAAATTCTAGTAAACTATTGTCTAGTAATCCTAATAGGGGATTTTAAAAAAAATTTTAATAACGATATCGGTTAACTCTCTAAGATTTCTTATATTTTATTTTAGCACAAATTGATATGTTTAGAGTCGGATTTACCTAAGGACATATAGGACACATGCCTCAGCACCTCCATACAATACAGGCCTCTACAAAATCAATATGAATCCAATAAAATAGGAGTTTTTCCATTTTTTCCGTATTTTTTACTTACCAACTGTATTTTTCGAGAATATAGAAAAATTTGGAAAAATAATAAAAAAAATTTCCTTAGGCCTACCACCAAGCTCTACAAAAGTGTACAAGTAGTCAACATGAAACGTGCTCAGGGGCCTCTCAAAGGTAAATCCGGTCCTGCATATGCTGATCCTTTAACTAATGTATTCTTAAATTATTTCACACAAATGTTTTACTTCTAAAAGTATCCATTTTTGCAAAAAAATTTTAAGTTTTTGTTATGAACCAGCAAAATTCCATTAAAATTTCTATTTTATATTGATTTTGCATCGTCAGTGTTGCGCCCAGGGCCGTGGAGAGAAATGACGGGCCCCGAGAATAAAACGCATTTTTTAAAAGTTTTCTCCCAAAAAAGTAAGTGATGAGCAAAAGAAAATTCTTAACTTTCTTTACGGGCTTTCTACCGACAGATACGGGCCCCTTCCTCAAGCACGGGGCTGCAAACCCCGGCTACCCCACCCTCTCGTCGGGCCTGGTTGCGCCGCGCAAATTCACGACGTCTATAGTATAAGTGGCAGCTGTGTCACTTTTTAAAAAATTTCCACCATTTAAAATTTTTTTTAACTTAAATGGTCAGTAATATGATGTACTATCCAATTCAATATAATTTGTAATTGCTACAAAAATAATTCGAGAATGCAACGAGAATTTGCACGAGGCCTGCCTCAAACTGCCAAATGGTTTTACAAACAAATTTAATGACAATTAAAGTTTTGATAAATTTGATCCAAATTAAATTTGTTGATCTAAGAAATTCTTCTTTCGTTACAAAACATAAAACAACAAAAAATTACAACAATAAGACAATTCACAAGACAAAGACCAAGACACTGAGGCAACAACAATGACAGTAATGGATAGTTTACATTTCAATAAACTGACATTTTAAGTTTTGTGCAAACAGAGGCAGGCTGGCGAGCTAGAGCATCGTGTTTTAAAGTCACTGATCGTCCTGTTCCATTTTTTTCTTTTCTTTTTTTGAACTCAACAAGGAACATCCGTCAATACATTCACGACGACTGGTAGCAACAAGAAGAACTATTTGTAAAATGAAAGCTCGCCTGGATGAAAGATTGCTTATTTGTTTCATTTTGAAATAAATGCAGTAGAGTAAGATACGATAAGTTATTGTTAACAGTAGCTAACGTCACTCGCGGTTGAACGGACATAAGTGTGAACGAGAAAGCAACAACAATTTTCATTTTTGAAATACCAGAACCGAAATAACATTGAACGTAAAGTAAATTGTAAATGTATTGTTGTATGGATATATAGTATGATTGGATATTAGCTAACTAGAGTGGAAATTGGGGCAAGTCCATATTTTGTTCTTGCGAGATATTTAAGGGTTTGCGTTTCAATAAATTTAAAAATATTAGTAAGTGTTAATAGACATATTTTTTGTATTTTGTGGTCTTAGATAATGTAAGTTTATAATCCAATAGTGTTCATAGTGCCGGCTAAAAAAAAATAGTGGTTTTATTATAACAAAATGGACTTGCCTCACTTTCAAAATTAATGAATTATTGTAATCGTTTATTTAAATAGATAATATTTGAGTTTGATTATTTAAAAATAAACATAATAAAAACTTTTTTCATACGTCAGTTCAACTTCAGAAGCACGTATTGTGACATTATTACCCCCTGCCAGTGCCTTAGTATAGTACAAATGAGTGTATGAAAATAAGTATGTTTTAAAAGGGCAACTCACCCCCTTAGCACTGTTGCTTAAAATGAATTTGGAAATTTATTCTAATTGTTTTAAACTATTTTCCTTGAAGAAGTTTTAAGTTACTCCACAGTCACCCCCGTAGTTAACTACCCCTAGATTTAATATTAGGAAATTCAGTGACAACAGGTCGATTAGATCTTTTTACGTACATTTGAAATCTGTAAAGCAATTATTATATTTTTTTTTACCCCTTTTCGCAAAATTAACCCCCAAATTTTAGCCCTAAACTACCCCTGTTGGTGTAATTAATAAAAAAAAAAACAAATTACATATAGATAGATATCTTTTTAGAAAAAGATCAATATCGTCAATTTAAGCTTTCGCTCTATTTCTTACCGTTTTCGAGATATTTGAAATATTAAATTTTCACTCCAATTTTTGCAGGACGATTTCACCCCTTCAAATCGCTTTTCCGCAGATAAAAAAATACGTGTTACTTATTTTTTAGTGTTCTACAACATATCTAAGTTTTAACAAAATCAATAGGTCCGGTCTCCGAAATTTTACTTGTAAGATGGACTTACACCACTATCAAAATAAACATAATTATAATACTGTTAAGAGCTAAAAATTGAATCTTCCAAATGTTAGGCTTCTGAATTTTTTTGACTATAAATTGTTGAGAGATAAAAAGATCATACTAATTCTTATCTATAATTACCATTACATTCATTTCTTTCAAAAATTGACTTGCCCCACTTTCAAAATAAACGGCTCATTTATAAGAGAACAGCCAGATTATATAGAATGCTTTATACGTGTTTGGTTGACATGAAAGTTTTACAAGTAGTATAGAAATTGGCAACAGAGAATTTGATCTTAATACAGTAAAAAAGGAGGAAGCATTCCCTCAATATTCGTCAAAACTAATATTGTTATTTTTAGAGCGATAGAAATCTAACACAGCTCTGCCGTGTTACACGAATGTCATGTATCTTGAGATATAACAATTACACGTAACAACGGTTAATGGATTCTACTTAATTCCTATTGTATATATATATTGACAATAAAATTAATTAATTGGTTAATAATTATATAATAATTAATACATTGTACGTATATTTAAATTTTTATATTGGTTGCAACACATTCCTTATTTCCTATATTTTTAAATAGAATATTTATAAGTTATCAAATCAGTGATGCAACGTTGAATCAATAACGCATAGTAAAAAGCAATTATCTCAGATATTTAATAATGTCTGAGCTAACTAAGATCATCTGATATTTTATTCAAATCAAGTTTTCTCAAAACTACCATTTCTGAGATACGTGAGATTCGTGAGACACGGCAGAGCTGGGTTAAAACACATAGGTATTGATGAAAGTGAAAGCCAAATTTTTTTCTTATTTGAAAGATCATTGTTGCGGTTTTCTTCAAAGAAAACGTTGAAGCACAGTATCAGGGTCGGCGGGAGAAATGACGGGACCCCGAGCACAACAAAAAATTTTCAAACATGTTTTTCTACAAAAATACAATTAACGAGCAAAAAAAGACGTCTTTTCACATTGTCCGGAGCCCTAACCGATTGCTCTAGAATAGCGAGAATTACTACAGATAAATCTTTGTATGAATATGGGAAGGTGAGGAAACGTAGGATCTAAATATATGTAAAGATTAATTTTAAAAAATCACTGTGTATCAATATGTACAGGGTGTAAAAAAAAACTCGCGTCCTTTTGAGGGATGATTCATCACACCCTGTAGACACTAAAACCACAGGAATTTTCTCGGAATTAACAGTTTGAGAAAATCGTAAATTAACTGGCTACGTGATGTTTAAAAATTTTTCTAAGTACGGCCCCGTCTAAATTGTGCACAAAGACCCCGTCTAAATTGTGCACAAAGACCTTCTTAACATGAAAGGTCGAAAATAATTTCATTGACTAAAATTCAATTAAATTTTATACAAATGTTTAGGTCGTAAACGTGTTTCCCATATGTTTTTTTTAAAAACAGAATATTTATCTTACAGAAATGAAATGGTCAGAGCAGGATTAAAAGAAAATTTAAGGGTCCCTTTTTTGATCCATATTTCGTATCAAATTTTTTCTGTTAAAAAACATTTTTGGTTCAAATTTATTGGCAAATATTAATTACATGGGTGAGACCTATCCACTGTTTTCCTAGCGAGATTTATATAATTTAAACCCTGTATAACAGTAAGGAAAGTTTTCCATATTAAGCGAACTTTATGAAAGTCACTGTATATAATAAATGCTGTATTGTGTACATGCACTATGTTTTGCTGACGGCGAGAAGAGAGATATTTACCCACACCCTACCCAAATAAGTATATACATACACATATGTATATCGACGATACATAAGAGTATGTTGAAGCGGCAACTGATGGACAAGAAAGAACTTGGCCACTTATTGAAACTTCAAGAATTTCTCATATCAAAACCATACGTTCATGTACTTTATATCAACAGTGATGATACAGGATGTCCTAAAAAATGTCATATTTAAGCAAATGCATAACTGACTTCTTAAGATAAAATGGTTTTTCATACTTTTAATGATTTCGCCTCTGATTAGTAGTTGCAACTAAGGAGGTTATGTCGGAGATTGTGTAAAAGTTTTATTTAATAACAAGCTTTCATAAATACCCAGACCGGACAAAAATATGTGCTAATGAAAACATTAGTAAATATATTGGAAATATAAATTAGGGTACCAATGGTTGAAATTTAGAAAATATCGACTCGTGTTTCCAGAAGTTTAAACTTAAGGGGAAGTTTCTATCTAGTGACCTTCTTTTCGTATAAGGATATAAATAAAGTACTTGAAATTCTTGTCACATATTTACTATATTTTAGACTGCG
The DNA here is from genome assembly GCA_035578155.1 of Brachynemurus nebulosus. NCBI lineage: Eukaryota > Metazoa > Arthropoda > Insecta > Neuroptera > Myrmeleontidae > Brachynemurus > Brachynemurus nebulosus. The sequence goes on from JAPWDM010000002.1 coordinate 60,688,868, forward strand.
AAGAAATTTTTTTATTGAAAAATAATGTCGTGGAAGCTAATTTCATGTGTTGCAACTTAATTGTTTAAAAAACAAATGTCCGCTCTCTAAGACCTTAGAAACTATCTTCAAAAAAAAATTAAACACGATTTCTACGATACAACGTTTTCGAAAACCACGACGTGGACTCTAGTTTTTGAACCAGCCGATGGATTCACTTGACTCTGATTTTACTTTAAAGTAAATTAAATTTACTGGAGGTTGTAACTGTAAATTTAATTTACTTTAAAGTAAAATCAGAGTCAAGTGAATCCATCGGCTGGTTCAAAAACTAGAGTCCACGTCGTGGTTTTCCAAAACGCTGTATCGTAGAAAACGTGTTTAATTTATTTTTTTTGCAAGTTTTAATTTTTAATTTTGCAAGTTAATGTCAAAATAGTTTAATTAACTAGATTAGACTGCTATTCCTGGGACGTTTAATTATCTTCCTTCTAGCTCTGCAGTAGCTGCTCTCGCGTGGTAAGGTAGGAACATTAAGGGGGGCCACTAGTGTGACATTTTTAAAAAATTGGAAAAACTTTTTTTTGTATATTTCGATAGTCTATACCTCCAAAAATAACATACTAATATTTCAAGTGCATATATTAAGTAGTTATTGAGTTACAGCCATCCGAAGAACGGATTCTGATTTTCGTTGTTAACTTTGAAGTATTGAGAAATGTATGAAGGTTGATAGTTCGGGAGTTTTTGGATGTGGCTGCTAGTCACATGTTGTGGAGAAGCTAGACCCTGACACATTTAAACGACTCATCTAGTTTTACTATGACCGTTATAGTGAGTACATCGGAAATAATTTAGTAAAAATTCTCAGTCATTAAAAGTAAAAGTTAAAGTAAAGAGAAACTACATTTTTCAAATTTGCTGCAGTTATAACTCGAAAACAAATCATCCAATCGAGTTGATTCTTATTGCAGCTTCTTTTATATATGTTTCTTCGTGCCATGAACCTCCAGTTTTCCGATCGAATAAAAATGTAATATTTGCTGGCCAAAAATCAAATTTTCGCGCAAAAGACCCCTCCGAATAAGATATGTGAATCTGCCTAAGATCCAACTGGGTTGGGAGTACCATGGTAGGGTTCGCCCTTGCACTTGTATTCCGTAGCTGCAATATTAGGTCAAGGTAGCTTTGCGTTTTTGTGTTGTACCAAATTTTCAATTTTTTACTTTTCCCGATTTTTCACTTTCCTAAGTACATAAGTATTATATATATGCATGTAGGGTTCTATGAGCTCCATAAGATATATATAACAGTTCAACTAAATACACATCAATACACTCGTTTAAGGGTTTTCGATAGGGTTATCATCATATCAGTGTAAAGGTAAATTGGAGGTAAGGAACCTTCAGAAGCAATTACCCTTAATAAAACTGTTCAGTAACTGCGATAAGAATTCAACGATAACTTGTATTTTTCAGTTTACCTTTTTGTGATGGAAGCTATGTTTTTTGATTTATGATATTTTGTGAGATCATTCCATACTGATGAAAACACTGGTAATGAGCCTTAGTTGCACACGCTTGCTTTTTTTAAGGGTGAAAGGAAGTATCCTATGGCTAAACAAGCCCACCAAGGCTACATTTTATGGCTAAACAAGCCCACCAAGCCCACATTTTATGGCTAAACAAGCCCACTAAGGCGGCTGCAACACCTAGTGTCACTAGAGCCCCTTTTATTTAAATCCTTAAATTAGTGTTCTAAAAACCGTGTTTTAGAGAGCTGCATGCACTGTCTTATGGGGCTCTTAGAACCCTACATGCATATATATAATACTTATGCACTTGGGGGAGAGGAAAATGGAAAATTGGGATAAGTCAAAAATTAAACATTTTGGTACAACTCAAAAACACAAAGCTACCTTGACCAAATATTGCAGCTATGGAATACATGTGCAAGGGCAAACCCTACTATGGCACTACCGATCCAGGTTGGACCTTAGGCAGATTCACCAATCTCATCCGGAGGGGTCTTTTGAAACTTTTTTTTTGAAAACTCCGCCATTTGTTAAATTTCAACTTTTTTTTCGATTGAGGTTCATGGCAGGGGAAATACCATCTAGTTTAATAGGCTTTTTAGTTTTCTTGATTTCAGGCATTGTGAAGGTCGCTATCATTGCAGCAGAGAGGGAATTTTTTTTTGGAGTCTTGAGAGATTGCGAATAACTTACTGAAGTTTCAATTTTTTGGTCCAAAAATTTTATCATGAATTTATTATATATCAACCAATATATCCTTAAAATATTAAAACATTCCATGCGGTAGTTTTCTTTAAAAAAATTCCCAAAAATCATCTATTCTCCAGGCGGTCACACTAGTGGTCCCCCTTAATCCCATAATTTGGTTATTTTTTTTATTTGGAAATATCACTTTAGTATTATATTCTATGCATAATTAACTTTTAAATGTCGGAATCAAAACAAAATTTTTTGTTGATTGAAGTTCATGAGAAGCTTACCTTAAAGGGAACAGTTTTAAAGGGTATAATTACAAAAATTTGTGTCATAAAACGTCCACAAACGAGCCAAAGGCTAATTAAAAAGTGTGAAAAAAGTTTGAAATCATCATGTACATAAAACTGTAATCAGTGTTATCTATCACAAAGATACTGCGGCTACTCAGTTGACAATAAAGTCAATAATATCCGACGATATAAAAAGTTAGCTCGTACGATTTCTCTGCCAGTAGTAAGTACAGAGGCGGTTCAAATGGTAGACGAAGTGGGCGACCGCCTATATAGCCTCGTGCCTTTGGGGTGCCTTGTGCCTGGCAGAAGTTGATCAAGGGTATTGTCGGGTTTTTGAGTTGTGTTTTTTTTCAGGGACGCAGTTTTGAAAAATCATAGGAAGAGGGGCCTCGTAAAAGTGACTGACGCGTTTTTTTTGCTCATCGCCTAATTTTTAATGGAGAAATTTCAAAAAGAAAATTAAAGGGGCCTCGCAAAAATTATCTTGCCCACTGTCCATTTTAGTCTTGCACCGCCTCTGAGTAAGCAAGTGGTCTGTTGTTGTACTATTACTATGACCAATATAATGGACATTTTATAAATACGACAGAACATTAAATAGTTTAAAGAACATAAGCCAGCGGTTTTTAATTTTATTGAAAATGTGACCTATTTTCTTCAAACTTATTAAGATTATACAAAATGCTAGAGTATTATGGTTATTACACACATTGCATTTTAGTATATAAATGTGTTGTAGTCGGTTTATAAGTCGCTAATAGTATTTTATAAGATTACAAGTGGTTGTGATTTTCTGTCATTTTAAATTTGAAATGTTATAATGTGAGGTTAAACACAAAAAGGTAAAATGTAATAAAAATAGAGAATTAAGTGTATTATTGATACGGATTATAAGAATATTTGGCATTTAAAGCTTCGAAGTAAATATTACATCGTTACAAAAGTACCTATTTACTTTTAACGAGAATATAGGAAAATATTTTATGTTACATACAGGCTGTAAGGCATATAAATTTCGCTATGAAAACAGTGGGTAGGTGTCACCCATGTAATTATTATTTGCCAATAAATTTGAACCAAAACTGTTTCTTAACAGAAAAAATTTGATATTAAATATGGCTCAAAAAAGTGGCCCTTAAAAAAATTTTAATCCGGCTCTGACCATCTCATGTTTGTAAGATAAATTTTCTGTTTTCAAAAGAAGATCTGATAATCACGTTTACGACCTCAACGTGTTTACAAAATTTTATTGAATTTTAGTCAATAAAATTATTTTATACCTTTGATATCCAGAAGGTATTCATGCATAATTTAGTCAGGGTCGTACTTAGAAAAAATTTTGAAACATCATGTAGCCAGTCAATTTGTCATTTTCTCAAACTATTAATTCTTCATAAATTCCTGTGGTTTTAGTGTTTACACGGTGCTATGAGTCATCCCTCAAAAGGACGAGAGTTATTTATTTCACACCCTGTATATTACGCAATTATACACAATACACAGTGTTTTGTTGCCTTGTGTCATCTTTTTAAAATCTTACTCCAAATTTGTTACTATCGAAATATTCCCAAAAGTAGTGCCTCGACATTCAACTTTTCGACAGAATAGTTTCAAATTTTAATAGTATAAAGAAGAATACTATATCTGATTGTCCTTGCAATTTGGGAAATATTGATCGCTTCTGAGTTAAGATAATTAGGGTTAAAGTTTGTATCTACTCCATGTATTAGATCTCAAAATTCTGACTACGTACTCTTATTGTGTATTTAACAATATAACGATTCGACAGAATTCACAAAAAAACTAGAGAAAGAAAGATTGATAAGTTCTGAATGTAAAGAAAAAATTGAATTATTTGTTGATCGTTTTGAATTGAAGATATCATCAGAGAAATTATAGTATTTTAATAAATACACCAAATTCAAGCAACTGAACCGAAGCAGTCTGGCAACCCTGTATATTAAATAACTGGTTTATTCGTATTTACTGTTTACACAATACTAAAAATTCATGAGTAGCATTTTTTTGACCTTTCACCGCTTGTGTAGGGAAAACGGTGATAGATACATTAAAAAGTGTTAAGACCTTTTTTGTAGAGAATCGAATTCTCCACAAAAAGTCCGCGAGAGCACCTGTCTATTTTGTACAGGTGAAAAAATTAAGCGCTCCAAACGCTTATGCATACCACTTAATATGTTTTTTGGTAAATAACAATGATGTCAAAGCAGTTATTATAAAAAACTTTGATAGTATAAGGGTGTACGCACAGACTATGTTTGAATGTATGCGTACACGTTCGTATGAAATATATTATGCATCAACATCTATCCACTAATACATACAATAATGACATAAAGTAATTTTGGTTTGCTATTTTCTCTACTAGCCTGTCACAAGGTAACTACCTTAATGAAAAAGTGGTAAATTGGAGCATTCCACAAAATATTCAGTAAAAATATTTTTTTTTCTTTTATTTTTCTGAAGTCACGGTCCCCGAATCAGTTTTTGGTTTAGATTTTTAAATTAAAAATTAATTAAAGTTTTGACATTAATATTCATTTTGCTATTTCATTGAATAGTCACATGTTCATTTTGACTTCCAAAAAAAAAAAGTTACTTAAATTTTATCGTTAATTTTTAATTTTAATCAGACATACATTTTACTTTTTGGTAAAGTACTTTTAAGTTTGTTGTTGGTATGAATATAAATAATTATTAAAGGCAGACTCGACGAGAAAGGGGCATCCGTGGTTGTAGCTCTGTGGCTCAGGGCTTTAAGTGCAGGACCGAAAAAAAGCTAAAAAATGGCTGTGAAAGGTTTTATTTGCTCGTTTTAAACTAAATAAAATCGGAACCGCTAATCGCTAGATTAATTTAGTGTCAAATAATTTTCACCTGAAGCAATAAACCTCGTAACTTTTCCCTGGTGAAAAAGATTTGATAGGTCGTGACTGTGTTTTCAAAATTTTTTCCAGGTATATGTGTTAAGGTATACGCAAAAGTAATGTTCCTATTGAAAACGTTATTTTTCGAATAAACAGAAAGAAAAGTTCGGCGTAAATAATGGTTACGTCAACGGTGTGGCTATTAAAACTAGTTTACCGCATTAGATATAATGTTCCATTATTAAAGTCGTTACTTAACACTTCATTAAATAATATTATCATTGAAACTAATATTATATTTTAACATAAACAAAGCACAAGACACACAAAAAAAAAAAAATAAAATAAAAGAGGAAAAGAAAAAAAACAATACTAGTACAGTAACTTTTTGCTTGAAAAATACTTTAGCAAGATTTTCTTCAAGTTGAAACTTTTCTTGATTAAAATAATGAACAGGTCTTTTTTTCCACTTCCTTTTTCATATCGGTGTTGCCTGTGTTTCTGGTGTGCTTTTATGTGCTTTTTTGTTACTGTATATATTTTGTATGGAGCTTTTGTTTCTATTTTAAACTTGTGTATATTACGCTAACTTTGTTTTAATAAAATGTTATTTAAAAGAAAATTAAGTTTATACTTTTTTTCTTTTTTTGTTGCAAGCCGGGTGGGTTAAGATGTAAATTAAATCATATACTTGTAATGTGTATATCGGTATAGGTATTTCAATTACAATTTTGTGGAATATATTATAACTTTATTTTTTTCTGGAAATTTCTTTTACTTATCTAGTTTGGAAAAGTCGATAGCTGTATTCAATCGTATTTTGGATAAATTAATAACATATTTTGATGTTTAAAAGAGTTAGACAGAGTCTAAAATTAATTCAAGGCTTGTGATATCTATGTTGGAATCTGAAGTATGCACGTAGGTACTACAGTAGTCGAATTAATCCTAATTAATATTATAAATGTGAAAGTGAGCTTGTGTTTTTGTTTGTTTGTTTGTTTGTTTGATTGGCTTTCACGCCTCAGCAGCTTAACTAATCAATTTGAAACTTTGCACAGACGTTGCTTGCGGGCCAAAGACGGCTATAGGCTACTTTTCATCTCGGGAAAATATTTCATTCCGAGGGAAAATGCATTAAATTACAACAGCTGACTCTTAAAAAACGGGTAAATGATTTCTATCTTTGTATATTACTAACAGAAGGGATGAGAAAGGACACAAACTACTTTATAGCCCGGAAAATTTCCCCTGGGATATTCCATTCCTGTAGAAAAATATATTTTAAATGAAACAAAAAATGATGATAGACAAAGATGATGATATACAGCGATAAACATAGCTTAATTTTTATCCCGATAAAATATCTCATTCCCGAGGGAAAATGTACTTAAAACGAAAGAATGAAATAACAACTAACTATTAAAAGCAAGGATGATTGTTTTCAAATTTTGTAAATTGTTTACAGAGAGGGCGAGAAAGGATACAGACAACTTTCTACCCCGGGAAAATATCTAAATCCTGTCGGAAGTCTTATTCCCGCGGGAAAATATATTTAAAACAGTATAAAGAAGAATCATTGATTTCACTTAAACTTGGCATGTTGTTAAAAGAATGTTATAGTCTATTTTTTACCCGGGGAAAATATTGTATTTCTGTGGGAAAATTTCAAAAAAAAAGTAACAGTACTCGACGCGCAATAGCGACGTGATGAAAGTATAATTTATATGTTTTAACTAGATGCCATAATTTCAAATGCCCCGCGGGCAAAGCCGCGAATAAATGCTAGATATTTAATTATTTCGTAAATCTATTTCAATTCCCAAATACATATTTTTGTTAGGATACCCATGCAAAAATATAAATAAATTCAAAGGACCTAAAGAAAATCGAAATAAAGGATTTTCTTTTGATCAAAAAGTCACAAAATTACCCTATTTATAGCCAATTATTTATTTTTATATACTTTAATTGCAGAAATCACGTGGATCGGTTGAAATTATCAAATGGATCACTCTATAATCGGTCGGTTATGGACTGTTGAGGCTTAGAATAGACTATTTTAAGTACGTTTCCACATCGATTAAAGGTTGTAGTGGGTTATAGTACATTTTATGAAAGCTTTTTAATTAATAGTCCATCAAAATAAAAGGCTTTATAATGATGAAAATGTTGAAAAGGTATGAATCAGTTCACAAAATCGTTTAGCGAGTATTCGGGCATTGCTTCATCACAAAGATAATTTTTGTTTTAAGTAAGTATATTTTGTAGTTAGCTTTGGGTTTGTGAAGTTAGCCCCACTTTTTCAGAATTTATTTTTCTATCCGTGGAAAGGAGTTCCGGATTTAGCACAAGAAAAAGCGCTATAAGAAGAGCGGAAGAGTTGATAAAGAAAATGATTTGATATCATGTGATCTAAAGATCAAATATACCTACACAGGCATTTCTTTTTAACAATGAGTTACCAACCGAAATTTATATTTGCTAAAATTTTTATATTTTCAATAAATGTTACTTCGAATAACAGGCTAGTACCTATTCTTCTTTTTTACTTGCATTTACTACACGGAGAGAAAAATCCTATAATTTTTGTAGAGAAAATTTCAGAAAAATTACCATGCACCCCTATAATCCGTGCGCGATCGACGACCAAAATAAAAAATATGTGCTAGCATGGTAAAATTTAATGTGGTGCTAACACAACTTTTATCACACTCTTATGCATGTATATTATAGTTTAATTCTTGTTGTCGTACTCTTTCATTTGCGCATCTGACTCGCGACCTTATATTGGTTGCACTGTACCTGTAAAAACATGTATACAAAAATGATTGCCAACAATATATTCTAATACATATACTAAAGATAGGTAAATAACAAAAAGATGAATTAAACGATGACATCATCCTAAGAGAGTGTAAAAGCAACTGACTACTAGCTGCATCAAGGTGCTTGGTGCGAGCTGTCTGACAAAGTTTCTTCCACAGTCCACACCTATGGTTCGCATGTAACCCATGTAACTCGCTGATTGAGGTACATTTCATTACAGCGTTCCCAACACAACCAACCTTCTTTCTGTTTTTTTTCTATCTATTATTAGCATGTTAGCATGGTAATTTTTTTAATAAACACAATTAAAAATTATTTTTTTGTCGGTAACGGAACTTTTTACTGTGCTGTTTTGCAAATTTTACGGAGATAATATTACGATAAGAACATTCCATCCTTTAAATTTTTTATGATTAATTATAATCTTTATATTTTTACCTTACAGAATTTAATATGTCCGCCTTTTACACGTCGATTGTAGTCCTGAGCACAGTAATTTTTATAGGAATTTTCTCTCCGTGTAGCAAATTCACTTGCAAATAAATTTTAATCGTACGGCTGATATTGTACCCAATCCTTAGGGTAATTTTGATATAGCTAACAGAAGACATTAAACTGCTGAAAACAGTTAAATTGCAAATCGAAATTACCCCAACGGACCCTATAGGTATTTCAAATCGTGGACCCAATGCCTTAATTTTACGTTTCACATTGGTTTAGTAATTTTTCTTGTCCACCGTGGTATACACCTATAATACGGTGTTACATAAAACTATATACACATATAAGTAAAAGCAAAAAATAACAATAATGAAAATACCGACCAAAATTTGTTTTAACAATATTTCGTTAAACAAATACACCTACATAAATAAATAAGCAAATAATAAACACAAAACACAACGGCAAAGCAAAAAAAAAGCAGGGAGAAAAGAGAATAACCAAACAAACAAACAAACCCATTGAAACTTTTACAATATTATTTGAGAAAATTAGCTGTTAAAAACATAAGGACCGCCGCATCGGTCCGGCGTTTTTATAATAAAGGTGTTTTGTATAATATAACAAAAGTGCGAAAACTCTCACACTATAAAGTTATTGAAAGTCATTGCATAAAGGATAATGGTTATTGGTTTACGTTTTAAGTACTTTTTCCCATTTTATAGATTACTCCATACACAGTGTGGTTATTCGTTTTTAACCTCATCGCATAAATGTTAGGTACAAACTCAAACAATATACCATATCTGTATAGGTTGGGTATGTTTTTTACACACACGTATATACAGGTACCATAAAAGGGACTTACTTTGCTCCTAACGGAATGTCTGTATCACAGAATATTACAGAACGAACGGTAGTATCTCTATACTACTGAAACCAGTGTAACGGCAAAGGATAGAAAATAACCCCCCACTATGTTATATATGTGCACGCGGAGTTGTGTGTGGTAGTGCGATAGATGGTTGTGTGTATGGGTGTCTTGCATACACATATACATAATATGTATGTGGTACGTACATGTACCTGTACGATATACCACGTATACCGTGTCAACACAACGGCAACAATATGACAACAATTGAAACACACCCATTGGTAGCTACTAAGTGAATGACAACATAGTTCTGTAAAATGCACATACTTTCCCATAAGTGATTGCAGAAAAGAGATAGAATTCCTTCCAGTGTTTCACGGTCTGTATCATATGTAAGAAAATATTCCACTCTATCTGACGGGAAAATTAATAAACATTTCCGAACAAATTCGGTACTTCCGCTCTTATGATAATGAATATTCTATTCTCCAATTTTGATTGTGTTTACCAAGTAAATTTTTATATAGTCGTCCTTTCTAAAATAATTTGTTATTGAGAATAAGTGCTGTTTTGCTCTCAGACATTTTATGATCATACATTATTAGTTTGGAACATACAAATAGAATAATTTATTTTTTATTACTCATGTGGGAGAAGTACTAACTTGGCGCACACATTTCTGTACGCAAAATAGCTGTTCCCGCATACTTTTTTGCGTGTGGAAAGTAACTTTCCACACGCAAATTAACAATAAAACACGCAAAAATTAATCAAAACACGCAAAACCGTCTCTTAATTTTTCACTTAATAAATACATCATAATTATTTCTATAGAAACCACCAACAAAGTAATTTAAACGATAATTAATTCAGAAAAAAAAGACGAACACTTAAAAATATTATTTTAAAAAGTAATAAAAATGTCCAAAATAGTGATAATAATAGAAAAAATTATGTGAAATTCGTAATAAAAAATAGTATGTGCAACTCGTGCGGGATTGTCGATTGCCCTTGCTCAACTTCGCTTTCGTGGGCAATCGACAATTTCCCGCACTTACTGAACAATATACTATTTAGTACCAGCGGAGTGGCTGAGCGTGCTTAAGGTATTAGCACTTGCCGACTCGTGAAAATTTTCTGTAATTACCTTTCGCAATTTCAGTTGGACATCGGCACAGTTTCTTAAGAAGGCGGCTGCAGACGCATACCCACCAAATTCTAGCTTTCACACCATTTTCCTTGTCCTCCACTCACGGATATAAAATCTCATTATTGGATATAATTATGTCTAGTGGTATCCTGTACCTATACAGAGGTGTCCAACTTGGCAGGTTTCACTGCAATTTATTTTTTGTTAACAGACATTATCATATTCTTGTTATATGTTTGTAATTCGACATTTCCGTTAAATTTTGTAGCTTCAATTTCCGCAGTTTTTCATCATTCTCATTAATTGTAACATTATCTGAACTCAACAAATGATCTTCCTTGGCTCAGATAAAGGATACTATAATCCTGTCAAGTTTTAGTATTGGTTTTCTTTGCAAAAAGAGTTTGTTTTTTTAAAATAAATTAATATTACAGTAAAATAAGACGCTCCTGTAGTACATTGCACTACTTTTTAAAAATTAATAAGAAATATTTAATAGTATAAAGGAGGTATGTAGGAGCTTAGAACATTTTCCTGACACTCTGACTGTATAAGAAAATACCAAAACCAATTTAATAAACTATGTTTCAAAAACTATATTTCCTAAACGACTATTTTGAACGTGTAGCAAAGTAATGCCGCTTTGCGGTACCTACAGACAGAGAGCATTCTTTTCTTTTTTCCACTTGAAGAATGGAAGTGTTGAATGAAAAACTTGACGAGTTTTACCGTGTCATCACCATCATGTGCCGTATCGTGTGGATATTTCCCTTTTTTCCATAATATAATCTTAAATTCGATTAAAAACTTCATTTTTAAACATATCAACAATCGTCTTATCATCCATTCGTTTCTCATTCGATATACATACATATATACCCACGTATATTGTGCTATCTCACTTTTTCCATTATATTTTCAAAAGTTTTTCATTTTACCCTTTTTCGAAGAATTTTCTCACCATCGTGCTTTGATCATTAAGCTGTGTACTTATGCTGTTAGAAGTACTTGATTTACAATAATGAATATTTAATTACGTATCTACAACACTGCTGTCGTTGTGTTTGTTAAGTATTTGTTTGTCTGTTTGTTTGTTTGCATTTAAAAAGCATTTTCATTTCAAGACGTGCGTCGTCTTAATGTGTAAAATTCTTGTAAATGTCACAATTAATAATTTCCTAAATGTTCGAATCAAAACAATCTTTTAATTAATTTTTAAGTTATTATTTCTGATTGGTGTGATTTAAGTAAGGAATGATTTTCGTCCAGGATTCATTTAAAATTTTATGAGAGTCATTTATAAGATGAGCATCTATTTTTTATATTTTTTGAAATTTGATTCTATTCTCGGTAAAAAGATAATTAAAAATTTTAGTGTCGTATTAAAGACTTAATCGACTACGAAATTAACTAATACTATGGTCATTAAAATGTATATTTCAAACACTTAAATCGTAAACTATGCTTTATATTGCAGGGAGCTTAATGCGTCAGTATATTACTGATCATTCAGTTTTCCAGTTACTATCGTTATTAACGAGAACCGATCTAAAATGTTTACTTATTTTCCTATACGGAGAGAAAATTCATAGAAAAATTACTGTGCTCAGCACTACAATCGACGTGTAAAAGGCGAACATATTCAATTTTGTACGGTAAAAATATAAAAATTATAACTAATCATAAAGGATAGATTGTTACATTAGCTCCGTAAAATTTGTAAAACAGCACAGTAAAAAGTTCCGTTGCCGACAGAAAAATATTTTTTAATTGTTTGAGCGTCAAATTTCACGTCGAAAATGCTAGACACGAATTTTTTTATTATTGACCTTAAGAGGTGTAAAGAGCAACAAAAAACAATAAAAAATTAGATTTTACTAAGAAAAACCTAACTTTAAAGTGTCGGCATCTTCTGGAGACGTAAAATAGAAGCTTCTGTTCTTTTTTAATGACCCTCAATGGTCATTCTAAGGTCAAAATCCAGAAAAGGATGACACTAAAAAATTAATTTTTTATAACTAATAAATTTCATAACTAAAAAATAAAAAATTAAAGGTAAATAAAAAAAAAATTCGTTCATAGCATCTTCGACGTGAAATTTCACGTTCTTTCAGAATCCGAAATAAAAAATAGGTCACTCCATTTGAAAAATACGACTCGACCTCAAAATGACCTTGAGAATGAAAGTCAAGGTCAAATTTAAGATCGTCATTTAATGTCTCCCTTCGTACTCAACAACTGTTGTAAAGGTCATTTTTTGATAGAGGTGGCACCTCTGGCGAGATATTTGGATGCATAGATTAAAATGGCCCACCCTATATATATATATATATATATATATATATATATATATATATATATATATATATATATATATATATATATATATATATATATATATATGTTTATATATTTCTCTATGAAAATAGTTACTTAGAGATGTCTATACTATTCGTCTTATTAAAATTATATTTTCAATAAATTTTATAATTTTCATTAATTTTTTCCAAGTTGGAAATAAACTGGTTGAAAAACAAAACTTGAACTTTATCGTCTCCTGAGTTTATTGGTATCGTCTCCTAAATGTAGCATTTACAATTAGGTGATATTCTATTGAATATCTTAACAAGTATTTTTTATGTGAGTTGCATAATGGTACTCAAATTTTAAAATAGCAAAACATATCTAACCTATTTTAAATTTTGTCCCCAAATTTACCAATATCCGTCGGTTTGCTGCGAAAACTCATTAAGTGACAAATTTTTGAAAAATAAGTTTTTTATATTTTTCAGCTGACCTCTACTTTCTCTTTTGACTGATAATACTCAGTAGATGATAGGACCACTAGATTTCCTCATTTTGCGTTTGCAAATAATCATTATTTGATATTGTTGTAGAACTAAAAATCATTAAAGTCACTTACTGACTTTTTTGTATTACAAAATAGGTACTGCAACAAATATTAGAAATATGAGACATAAAACTCATTAGGCCATTTTCCAGCCAAAATAACAAACAAGTCATAACTTGTTTTTTTATAATTTCGTTTTCTCATATTATTTTATTTAAAGTTTTGTTATTCTAGGTAAATAGTTTTTTTTTTTATTTGTATGTTTTTTTAGTAAATTGACGCGTTTGGTTTATTTTGTTATATTCATACAGTTTAATTATTTTTGAATCGTTAAAACATAGTTTTAGCAGTGATACTGTTAATTTGGAAGATTAAAATTGAATGTTCCTATGGAAAGTAATTGATCCTGCAATACAGGATAGTACTGATCGTACTGATTAGCTCTCGCAATTTTCATCTATAAAAAAAGTAGTACCTCTAATATTCTTGTAATGCTAAGTTTGCTTGTATAAAAATCTAAAACGTTTATTTTACAAAAATTTTTTTATAATGTTATATTTAGATCAATAACTAGACTTATACTTTTTTGTAATAAGATTTTCATTTACTTACATTAAGTTAATATGATTTTCATTTACCTAAATAAAATGTCATTATATAATCAGTTGCAGTATTTTTATTTTGTGCAAAAATTCATTAAGTACGAAAAACAAAGTTTGTGAGACGCCTTTGAAAATTTTTTTACTAAATCTCATCTAAAATTTTGATTTTCTTATACCTCTAGCGGTTTTAACAACTTAAACAAAACAGATCTGTTACTTAAATATTTTGGACAAGCACACCTAATTAGGGTAAATGTGGGATAGATGCCCAAGGGGGACAGATGCCGAAGTAAGCGTTTAGCGTACTTGTACGAATACGAAGTTCACTGTGTTTTGTCTTTTGTGAGTTTACCTCTTTTCTCCCACCAGTTGACGCCAAGCACTCCTCTGGAAGGGACGTCTCACGAGTTGTGGAGAAAAAACGCTTTAGTGTGGCAACGGATTGCTGAATTTAGGTTTTTAATAATCTTCATGTGTTCGGAACTTTTTATATTATGAAGTAAGTATTTATATTTTTGTATTTATTGTTTATATATGTATCAAATAAAAACAATTCCATATTATTTAATTTTTTTAAGACGACTTTGTAAAAAATTAGGGAGGGGCCTCTACCCCCACAAAAAGGATAGATGCCCCAGTTTTTATGAGTATAGATGCCCCAGGGGCATCTATCCCACGATGAATCACGATCATTAATTTAATTATTTTTTCTCTCTTTCGAGACATGCCACGCAAGTACTTACGTAAAGTAAGTACGAAACCTCGAGGTGTGTGGAACAAAGAGGATCTTTTAGCCGTGTTTGAAGAGATGAGACAGAGAAAATGTTCTATAAACAGAATTTCTCGTCGGTATGATATTCGATCCAGAACCTTGAGGTGACGATTTGTAAAACAAAACACAAAAAAATTGACACTAGGTAGATATTTAGGTTTTTGAAAATTTAAATATATATCATATTGTTAATACATTAATTTATTTTCAGGGAAACACCCAGATATGAATTTCAATAATGAGAAACGGGTCGTAGCGCATGTTCAAAAATGAGGGTGCTGGGTTCCCTATAACACGAGACATGATACGAAGACGAGTGTTCGAATCCGCTGAAAAACTTCGCGTAAAACACAACTTCAACCGAGAAACTCGCAGAGCTGGACCTCATTGGCTACAATCTTTTCTGGAACGTCACTCAGAACTTAGCGTTCGACAAGCTGAAGGCTTATCCGTTGCTCGAGCTCAGGGACTTAATCGTAAAGAAGTAAATAAGATGATTGATGATGATGACTGTGTCATATAGCTAATATTAATTAAAGTTAAAATATTTTTTAAAATTAAAAATAAATATTTTGTTTAAAATTACGTCATAAGAAATATTTATTATGTAAAGATCAATAATATAAAATGTAAAATGCTTAAAATATAAACGTAAAATGTAAATGTAAAATGCTTAAAATGTAAACAATAATAAATATGTTACTGGATAAGAACTTATGATAATTTATATTAATCGAAGAGTATCTAAGGGAAGTAAGTACCAAAGATAATTACGTTAACTGTAAAATCGACATTTTTTTAAATTAAATATATGTTTATAAAAATATATGGTTATTTTTATTATTTTTCCTTATTTTCTAATTCCATTAATGTTGATTAAAGTCGAGAAAATCAGAATATTTTTCCATTTTTTTCTTGGGGCAACTATCCCATACGTCAAAATATTATCGCGGCATCTAACCCACACAGTAGGCATCTATCCCCATCTAAAGCACTTTTTTATTTTGTTTATAACTAAAAAAGTAAAACAAATAAAATTAATTTGTCCTGATTATTTTGTTCATTAATAAGTGTACAAACTAACATTAGAGTATAAGATTTTTAAATGCTTATCTTCTGTGTTTTAATTGGCCATTTCAAAAAGGTGGGCAACTATCCCACATTTACCCTAACAATATTTCAGTTCAATTTATCTCTGAAACTTAAAAATTTTACTTAATGAGTTTTCGCACCAAACCGACATTATATGTGTGTATGTCTGTGTCCGCACGATACTCTCAATCAAAACATTATATTTTTACGAAATTTGGTAAAAACGTTGAAAGCACCGAACCCTTGGATGAGTTTTTCAACCAGACACGTCCGATGCCTTGAACCTTAAAAAAATAAATTTTTGCTAAAATACAAAAAGTTTTTGCAATATTTTTTTAATTACAGCAAAGAAAGGAAAAAATATCATAGGTATCTAAAATTCACTTCTTTATGCAGGAGGCTGCGACAGGGGTTTCTACGAGTATATTCTTTCTGTAATGCGTTTTTACAAATTTTTGTTATTTTAGGGTTCCAAAAAAAAATCTCAAAACTCTTAAAGCTTCATGAAATTTTGGACGTACAGTCGTAGACCCCAGTTAGTAAATATGTAGCAAAAAATATATGTATTTTTTAAGTACTTCTCCGTATTAGACAGTGCAAATGAAATATTTTTCTTAGGTACCACATCGTATTTGATATCGTTAGATTGGACTCTACCATTTTCTTTTACCATTTTTCAGTTTTAAGCTTAGAGGAATAGGTGCATATATGGGTTACCACTTTTATATTAAGGTTTTTTTTGGAAACAGTAGAGAATTCAGGACTATTTTCATTTCTAGTTGATTAATTAATGTTTTTTTTAATATATTGTGAGATTTCCATGAAATGAAACACTATTGTTGTGAAATTTAGTTTATTGAAGAGGTTGTAAAAAATAAAAATTTTAATACAAGGTCCAAACATGGGCTACCATATTAATTGTAAAAAAATCAATTTATTTGAAAAATAAGAAGAGAAATATCAAGCATTTATGTATGATTATCGTGTTTTACAGATATCACAAATACAAATATCTTTCTCAGAATCAGAACATTCTTGGTGTGCCCACATTGAACACTGAAAACACTTGAACCATAGTTCCCCTTTGGTTTTTTGTGGAAATAAACGATGGCGAAAAATATACAAGCTGCATCTTCATCGTCCGGATAGTTGCCATGAGGCAACTCTAAATCACTCTCATCATCTAAGGGTGGAACATTTTCGTCACCTGTGTTTGAGCTTGTGCTCTTCGTTTGTTTAGGTCACTCAGAAATTTTATTTTGAGGTTTTTTAATTTTTGTTTTTAATATGGTTGTACAACCCAGTGTACACCAAAACAGATGCATAACACCTCACTTCAAGCAAAAATAACAGTATAAGGAGTGGCGTGACAAACCCGTCCGTGAATGTACTACGGTGTAGATGAATCTTACCCAGTACTGTCCGACTGAGGTAGTGAGCACCAGGCTCGCGTGAAGTCAATAATGATAATAATAATAATAATAAAATTTAAAAAAAGATGGGTCTAAATATGGGCTAGCTCATTTTTAGACCACATGTGGTAGCCCATATTTAGACCAACAGTTACTAGAACTTCCGAGGACAAAAAATAAACGTTTATGTCGCACAATATTTCAGTATATCACAAAATCAGTTTTATTACACATTCATTAGTTATTTTGTAAAAGTGTATAATACTGGAAAATATTTGGATAGTAAAATGCTGATGTCACAAGATACTTCTTAAAAATAAATGAGCATGCGTCAATAAAAATAAGTGATTTACTCATATTTGCTTGTTGGGTTAATAACAATGAATTTTATTAGTTTCTCACTAAATGGCAATCATGGTATCAAGGTAAATTTGCTACTACACGGAGAGAAAAATCCTATAATTTTTGTAGAGAAAATTTCAGAAAAATTACCATGCTCCCCTATAATCCGTGCGCGATCGACGACCAAAATAAAAAATATGTACTAGCATGGTAAAATTTAATGTGGTGCTACTAACACAACTTTTATCACACTCTTATGCATATATATTATAGTTTAATTCTTGTTGTCGTACTCTTTCATTTGCGCATCTGACTCGCGACCTTGGTTGGTTGCACTGTACCTGTAAAAACATGTATACAAAAATTATTGCCAACAATATATTCTAATACATATACTAAAGATAGGTAAATAACAAAAAAATGAATTAAACGATGACATCGTCCTAAGAGAGTGTAAAAGAAACTGACTACTAGCTGACTACAGTCTGATAATCAAGGTGCTTGGTGCGAATTGTCTGACAAAGTTTCTTCCACAGTCCACACCTATGGTTCGCATGTAAATCGCTCAGTGAGGTACATTTCATTACAGCGCTCCCAACACAACCAACCTTCTTTCTGTTTTTTTTCTTTCTATTATTAGCATGTTAGCATGGTAATTTTTTTAATAAAAACAATTAAAAATTATTTTTTTGTCGGTAATGGAACTTTTTACTGTGCTGTTTTACAAATTTTACGGAGATAATATTACGAAAAGAACATTCCATCCTTTAAATTTTTTATGATTAATCATAATCTTTATATTTTTACCTTACAGAATTGAATATGTTCGTCTTTTACACGTCGATTGTAGTGCTGAGCACAGTAATTTTTATAGGAATTTTCTCTCCGTGTAGCCCGTAATTGGACCATAGCCCATATTTACATCTCATCCTCTATCATTTGCGGGGTTTAAAATAAATTGATTTTTGTAACCATAAATTCGCTATATTATGCAGGATGGTACGACAGGTATACTTTTGAACGTACGTTAATAGAATTTAAGGCAAAAAAATATTGTGTTAAAGTAATGAGATATATTTACATACAGAAAAAATTTATATAAAAATTTTCTAATAAAAGTTAACATTAAATAAATAGTCACCACGAAATGGTTACTGTATGCATCCGCGGTCTTTAGTCTTACCACACACAATATAACATTGTAATGTTATATATATGTTGCAGCTATATTGTCAAAACCGTTTTATTATAATAACGCTAGTCAAATTATAAAAAAACCAAATATTGTCAACTGATGTTGTCTTTTACAATACACCTAATAAATTTCAGTGCTATTATAATTTCGCTAGACTTATTTAGAGAAATTGTGAAGTTTGAAATTAATTGGTATCAAAACTACTAAACCGATCTCAACAAAATTTAGTAGAAATATTTTATGGCTTAGAATAACTGATAGGATAATTTATATGTTGGGTGAAGGTTCCTGCGGGATATTAATACGAAACTAATTAGTGTAAAACTACAAAATTGATTTAAATTAAATTTAGTAAGGACATTTTTATACTTGGAATAACAGAAAGGAAATTTTTATCCCGACTAAAGGCTCCTGAGGGATACAAAATAAATTATTCAGTCAGGTCAAAATTACTGAAGCGATTTCAGTTTGATTTCGTATATAAAGTTATACACTTTGGAATAACTGATAGAAACATTTTTATCCCAGTTAAGAGTTCCAGTGGGACACAGACCAAATTCTTGAGTCACCTCAAAATTATTGAATGAATGTCAATTAAATTTGATTTAGATACGTATTTATATGATATGCTTTTTAATAACTAACCGTTTTTGAAAGTTCGTTTGAAAATTCCGTTTGAAGGTTCCTATCGCCTACTATTACGAGAGGAAATAATACCAAAACTACTGAAACAATTTTAATCAAATTTAGTATTGGCATATACCTTAAAATAATAAATATACGGTATACTTTTTATACAGGTTGAAGATTCCCGTGGGAAATGAGCTACTATTTCATAAATTAATTATTAATGTTGATTTTCTTTAGATTGTTTATTGATTGACTAAAGAATTTAGAAATAATATTAAATTGCTGCTCCGTTTTTTCCGAGATATCGTTCGGTAGGAACATGGAATTTATTTTAATTATATCAAAGCGGCTGAACTACTTTATTGTGAATTAATATGTACAATAGTTTTATCCCGGTTTTCTAAAGGATAAACCGTACACATAATAAGATTTCAATTTAAAATATTTTTCAGCTTTTTATTATTAGCTCGAGCTTTTTATTATTAGCTCTAGTAAAATTTTCATTAAGGGGTAGTCTAGGGTTTACAGCTAGGATACTAATCTGGTTTATATCGCTGATGAGTCTTCCCATGACATACAAATTAAAATTCTTGTACTGTGAAGGACATCAGGGTTTTCTTTTGAAATTCACATAAAAATATCTGATTTATAGCATACGGATTGAGAGATAGAAATCAAACAATAGCATTCACTTAAAAAATCATAAAACTATGTATTTAAAAAAAAGTATTCTTCATCCGTTATGTTGAACTGCCCCATACCATATGTTCAAAGATCGACTAGACCCGTGAGGGTGTTTGGATCATTGCACGAAAAATTTACAAAACCATAAAGTAATAAAATTATTATTATATTATATACTTGACATAAGAGAAAAACGTGACAAACTGATCAAGTTCTATTTAATTTTAATTGTTCGGAAATTACTATGTAGCTATACCTCATTTCAAATACAATTGATCCTGAGTTATCGTTAAAAAATTAAATAATTCTTATATTCGAAACAAATCAATATTCTATTCTTTTCTAAAAACAAACTGCAAATTTAAAATTTACGTAAATTCAATAATAAAAGAGATAAAACCATGAAAACAGAAATTATTTAAATTCAGTGATGAAGCATGGTTAAATGTAAGTGAAATGAATTTGAATGTAAGTATTTGAAATGTAAGTATTTGAATTTGAATATAGGTTAAGTATACAATACAACTTTTGTATGTAATGATTAGTTTATTTCCCACGAGGACCTTTCGTATCCATATTCCACAGAATCGTTTAGTCGGGATACGCACTATGCCACCAGCTATTCCAAAGCATGTGAGCGTCAGTACTGAATAGAATTGAAATCGCTTGCCTAGTTTTGACGTTATTGTACAATTTATTAGGTTTCCCATGGGAACCTATAATCGGGATAAAAATTTCCTGTTTGTTATTCCAAAATATACAAGCATTCATATCAAATTTGATTGAAATGGAATCAGTAGTTTTGACATTAATTAGTTTCATATTCATATCCCTTAGGAACTTTCAATCGGGATACAAACTATCCCAGCAGTTACTCTAAATCCAAATTAAATTTAATTGAAATCTGTTCAATAGTTCTGACGTGATTGAATAATTTATTTGGTTTCCTGAGGGAATCCTTAATGAGGATGAAAATTATCCTATGTGTTGTTCCATAAGGTATAAGTATCCATACTAAAACTGAATGAAATCGTTTCAATAATTTTGGGCTGACTGAATAATTTATTTGGGAACCCATGGGAACCTATAATCGGGATAAACATTTTCTATTTGTTATTCCAAAGTATAAAGGTATTCATACCAAATTTGATTGAAATCGGTTTTGTAGTTTTGATACCACTTAGTTTCGTATTCATATCCTGTAGGAACCTTCAACCAGGATATAAATTATCAACCAGGATATCAACCAGGATATAATTATCCTATTACTTATTCTAAACCATATAAGTATCCCCACAAAATTTTATTGAAATAGGCTTAGTAGTAAAGACATTATTTATTTTAGTATTCACAACCCACGGAAACTTTTAAAGGGAATAAAAATTTCTTATCGGTTACTCCAAAGCATATTTATATAAATATCTAAACTTACAAAATCGATTCAGTAGTTTTTTGACATCATTAGTTTCGTATTCATATCGTGTTTACTTTTACAATACATATTTTCCTGTAAGCTGATTTGATTATATTGCCAAAAAGCATTACACTTCACAATTTCTCTAAATGAGTCTAGCGAAATTATAATAATACTAAAATTTACTAGGTGTATTGTAAGAGACAACATTAGTTGACAATATTTGGTTTTTTTATAATTTGACTAGAGTTATTATAATAAAACGGTTTTGACAATATAGCTGCAACATATATATAAGTTGATAATATATATTTTCAAATATATTTTCGTATATCCTTTCGGAAATTAAAATTTAAAATGATATGTTTTGAGTGTAATGTATGTAAATACATGTGAACAACATGGAATACCATATGATACATCCACAACCACGGGCTGCTACGAGCAATTCACCAAGCTGCTCTATAAAAATATTTTTCATATGAAATGAGGAGACTCCGTGATATCATTTCACAAAAATGATTTTCATATTTTTTTGGGGTGTCATCGTAGAAATCCACCCGAAATAGATACAGACATATTATGTGAGTTTTCCGTTTCGTTTTTGTTGATTCGCTTTGTTTCATTTTCATCGTTCTGTTCTCCAAAGAATTTTCCTTTTGTTTCTTTCACATATTATGTAAGTATGAGTATCAAATTATAAAATGTCATATATTTACTTCAGTTATTTGAGAAGTTTTTCTTCACTTCTGTGTGTGTCATTTAAATCCTAAGCTGATTTTGAGTTTTGGATTACACGTACGCGTAAAGTGATGAAATTTCATATTTTTTCTTTTTTTTTACGGGAACTGGATTTCAAAGAATAATGAAATATCATGGGATTTATACAAAAGAAACATTAAAAATGGATATTTTGGTGTAAACAAATTTATAACCCGTAAAATGTACCGTCTCTGATATTTTCGTTTTGAAATAAATTTTAGTTTGAAAATCAACTTCTTTGAGAGTGATAAGTTTCACTAAAATTGTCTTTAAGATTTTTTTTTAAAAGAAAATAAAGGTAAAATTGTAAAGACATACCAAAAGAAAGTGATTCTATTGCGTTTGTACTTGTCTAAAAAAAATTTTTAAAAGAAAATAAAATAAAGTAAAATATAATTTTACATAAATTTTTAACAACGTAGAGAAGGTTTTCTATTGCGCTTGTTCCTGTCTAAAACAAATTTGGTAGAAAATATTAACCATATTAACCAATTAAAACAAAATAAGTTGAAAATTCTGTGGGTTTTTAAAGAACATTATAGGTTTTTCCCAAAAGAAATTCGCTATCTTAAGGCAAGAAGAAAAACTATAACAAATTTTTTCTGATTTTGTACTGTAAGATATAAAATATGAGATTTCTCAACAAGTTTTCTTATATCAAGTATACTTCAAAACCGGGACGCTACAGCTGCTGAAGTTGAAATCTTGTGTCTCAGATCGCAACTAAAATCAAAAAGTAAAATGTTTATCATTAGAATACATAAATACGCTTTGCATAACGAAGAGAAAACAAAAAAAAAAAAAGGGGAGAAAAAAATAAGAAATTAAAAATTTAGGAAAATTTTGAAAAAATAGCAATTATTTTTTATGAATATTCGGTGAAAAATAATGCTTATAAATTTTTTTGAAAAGAATCTATAATCGAATATCATGGAAAGGCTAGTAATTTAAAAAATATTCCGAAGTTTTATGTAGGTGAGTTAAAAATTCACTGAGCTACATTGCACGACGCGTGAAAAAACACATTCTAAGAAAACAGTGTTAACATTCGCTTTCGATACTAATTTCGGAGCATATTCTACAGAAGTAAAAAAGCGTAAAAAATTTCATTTTACTTAACTTTCCATCTTTAAACTGTCATTACTGAAACAGTTCATAACACAATCCATAACACAAGCTATTTCAAAATTGTAATATATAACTTCTTTTCTACTTTCAAAAGTCTGATTATTTGAAGCAATAAATGTGACCACAAAAATTAGGAAATTTAAAAGGAAACGTTTTAAAAGGGCGTTACAAACCCTTAGTTATCATTCACTATACTAAAGAATATTAACCTCAGGCCCGGATCTACGATTTTTTAGAACCAGGGCAGAAACTTGAAAATGGCGCCCCCTCCCCTCTCAAACGTTTGACATAAATTGTCACAAAAGCTCATAAGTATATAACTCCTTTATAAAACTCCAATTTTTTCCGTTGCGGCAATTTTAAAAATTGAGTGTTTCCTTCTAATAAATCTTCTCCGAAAGCACTACAAGTTGTGCAAATTTCAAATTTTTATCACCAGCCTCATCAGAGATACCGGGGCGCAAAGTTCCAAAATTTGGAAAAAAGTCAGTTTTCGGAAGTTTGTAAAAATTAAAGGATACAAATTTCACAATTGAAATAGTGTGTATTTGTTTCAAAATGGGTAATTGTACCCGTATAGCTATTCTCATAAAAAATACCAAGCGAGGTTTAAAACGTTCCTTCTATAAGAAAAAAAATGTTTTCTTATGGAAGGGACGAAAATAGGTTAGATATGGACATTACTTAAAATAAAGAGACATTTATTTCCTTTAAAATGGTTTTTATTTCAACATTTTAGGATGAACGGTTTATGAACACAATTGCGAACACAAAAATCAACGCAAATTGGAAAAAAAAATGGCTACCACGCTTAGACGGTTCAAGATAATTTTTTTAAAGAATTGTTCTCAATACTTCAAATATAATAGAAACAACTGGAAGAATATTAATTTTTTCTAAAATGGTCGAGCAACCAACTTTTTTTTAGACCATTTGATATAGACCGTCCTAGTATGATTTTGGCGCACCGTGAAACTGACACCCTGGGTAGGGGCCCCGGCTTGCCCCCCCGCCCCTTAGATCCGGGCCTGATTAACCTTCGCCTGTCCCATTTACAGTCTTATCAAAACGATATTAATGTTCAAACATTTTTCATAGTATTAAAATTCGAAAAACTGTATTCACTTGTCAGCTCTTTAAATAAATATTAGTTATTAATTTCATTTTTTTTATCACATTCTTTTTTTTCCTCTTTAAACACATTATTATTATTTTTTAAAAGCGATTACTTCGTTCGCTACCATCCTATTTATTGTTTGTGACGAAGAGTGTCAAAAACACAGTTAATAATCATTTTTTTTTTTGTTAAATTAAAAAAAAAAATTGATTACGTTTATAACAATTTTTAAAAAATTTCAGTAGCTGTCGCTCTTACAGGCGTTGCTACCTACACCACGAATATATAAAAGAGAAAGAAAAATTGTCACAATAAATCGACGGACGGACGTGTATATGATGATTAGTGATCGAAGAGGTTGCGGGGCTGACAGTATTGTCTTTATTTTTTTAAGGTATTAAAAATTGTTTATTTATTTTAGATAAAACATTTTGATGCGATTTTAAATATATACGACAGGTAATTATGGATGCCTATATACGAGCAATATCCTCTTATATTGATATGTTTTGAATATATTTTAGATATGCGTGTATACATTTATTGTCACAACTTGCTTGGTCCGATTTTAATTTTATGTATTGTGTTAAGGTATGTTTTGATGTAACCAGTGAATGATTTATGTGTATCAATTGTCTTTTTTCTCCCAGTAAAATGTGAGAGAGACAACACATTATTATGTTTTCCAAAAAATATTTTTTTAAATGACAGCTTATTTTTTTATTAACAAGTTTTAAGTTACAGTCAGTCAGTCAAATTTTCAACAATTTTAATTTAAAAAGAGTTAAAATTTTTGTACTTTCTTAAAATAACGCTTTTTTGTAACTTGAAACTAATTTTTATTAACAGCTGATGGTTAATAGAGAATATACCGATACAATTTTTTTTTAAAAAAATGTATTTAGCCCGATTTTTTAACGTTTTAAGTTTTGAAAATATAAGTACGGTCCTGTCAGCACCGCAAGATTTCGAACACTAATGATGATGTAGAAATGATATATGATAGCAGAGACATAAAAATTGCTGATACTTCATTTAAAAAGGCCTATTATTCTTCTTCTTATAATAATATAAAGAGCCATCGATTCTGTCGCACACTGATATAGAGGTACTTACTTACTTGAGGTACCTATGTACATAGATGGTGAATAAAAAAAAAAGTACGTGGGCATATAAAAATATAATCAGTGTTCTTCTATCACCGGTCTTGAGAATACGAAGTAAGTAGGAATATAGTAAAAAAATTGATATTTATTATAAGATTCATTCAAATTATTTTAATATAGATGTATTAATAATGGAAGCATTAAATAAATCAAAATAGTATATTACAATGTAAGTTTGGTAAGTTGCTTTTACTGATCTAGAAAATGTTACGAAAACGAGACCCGCAGGGTCAAATTTTTGCAATTTTCGAGATCAGTAAATGCACTTAACGCATCGTTTATTGTATAATATTTTAAGCGCGATCGATTTAAAATAATTAAAGAATAACAATATATTAAAAAAAAAAAAATATTAAAATTCGGATAATATAGGTGAAATCTATATATCTATGTCATGACATAGAGTGCCATGAATAAATATTATAAATATTTATAGCAACTAATACGAATCTTTGTAGTGACAATTGACAACTATATTTGTAAATAAAAAATTAAGTGTCAATATTTCATTGGCGTAAATATTTTTTTGAATTTTCTATTAAAGAAATTGAGGAAAATAGTTTGTTAAACTATAATATTAGCGAGCATAATGAAATTGATGAAGCATTTTATTTTTGGCTATAAATTTATGCTAGTAAAATGAAAGGAAGATTATGCAAACCATAGAAAATTTTAATGATTGAACGACCTTTTGAAATGTCAATAAAATATGAAGACTAATGCCAACAATAATGCCAACATAATAATGTACAAACTAGTGAAAATTTTCATATTAATCGATTTATTTTCCTAATTGTTCAAATTTTATTTTTAATTTCAATATAAATAAACTACTACAATTATTTTTGAACTAATTTCACTTACCGCACTCTTATTCACTTACCACGCATCTATTTCACTTACCGTACTGTTTGTAAAAGTGTTGTAAAGGTGTTATAGCATTTATCGATCAAAACAGCTAAGGCTACTAGCCGATATTTCAATAACCACGAGTTTGCAGAGGATCAGTAACGAAAAATTCTAATTGGCTCCAAAAGTAATAACGGAAAACGAATATGAGTTTCCAGATAAGATTCATCTTTGTCTAGCTAAACTTCAAAATTTCGGATTTACATATTATACCTATTTAAAAAAAAAAAAAATAATAATAAATAAATAAATAAAAAATTGGATACAAAAGCTGTTATTTCAGATTTTTCAAATTTTGTGAAATAACAGGTACCTAATTAATAAAAGAGTAATCATATTTTAAAAAATATTTTTAAATATATTTTTTGTTTATATAATTCTTTTAAGAATTTTAAAAATGATATTTGAACATTCACTTAACACTATGACAATCATAACCTATAATGATAAAACGCCCAAGTGATACCCTATTTTGACAGCGAATACCCTTTATATGGAATTGTTGACAACCTGTGACATGGTGTGTGAGTTAGTAAGGTTTCACTGGACGTCTTATGACACCAGTATCCTTCAATGTATTAATATTAACAGGGCCCAGTCTAAGTATAAAACTGACTCGGTCACTGACTGACCAACAGTTTAACAAAACTCGATCTTGTTAAAATATATTTAAGGTACCATCACAGTGTGATCGGCCGAAAAATAGTCAATTTTCGCGATTTTTTTCGGATAGATAGAATGGGGGAATGGGGAAGAATTTTTTTTACGATTAATACCACTATTTAACAATACGAAAATATTTTATTTTATTCATTTTTATTAATTTTTTATAATTATTATAATTTTTTGAAAAAAGTGTCTTTAAAAAAAGGCGAAAATTGGTGCCCACGATTGCGGCCGTAGTTTTCATTTGAAAAAAAGAATTCAAATACATTATCAATCTGTAGGTAAGTCGCTATGTATCTATGGAAGAAATAGATCCACAGAAATAGATTTAGGAGAAATTTATAAGTCTGAAGAGGCTAATCTGCCAGCCTTAGCCTCTTAGTCTCATATGCTATGGACCCGCACGTGCAAAACATAATAGTATTATTACTAAAATCACGAAATTCGGTTCATAACTTCACGGAATTTATTAATAATTCAACTGTACCCAATAAAACGTAGGTACCTGGAAAGATATATGTACGTATGTTATTTACACATCTCTAAATTGTACATATTTCAGTTGAATATTACTTTGAAAATTTTTTAAATAAAGTGCTTTATTATTTTTGATATGATACCCGTTTATTCACTGTACATATTTACAATCAAACTATATATTAAAAATTTCAAATGTCATACGTTATTAAAAAAGTTTTATTCATGTATTTTTTTTTATTTTTTTGAATTCATTATTACATTTTTATTTAAATTACTTATTTTTTTTTTTAAATCTCACTCTCTTTCTTTGTCACACTAAAATACTTCTTCTGTCTCTTGCTCCTTCTTTATTCACTTCACGTTTACTCGTAAGATGAAAAGCAAAAGTATAATCCCTGTTTTTAAATTTATTTTCATTTACGTCATTATGAAAATATTTAAAAAATAATAATAAAGTTGATCTAAGTATGTGGAAAGCTTTCGCCCGGCTGTTTTTTCACTTTTTCCTCTTTACTTTTGTCTTTATATCCCGCAACAATATTATGAAAATGTTTTAAAATTGTCCGTAATATGAAAAATTTTTGGAGAAAATAAAAAAAAAAAATATTTTGGAGGTATGTATGTTACCCGTTCTTAAAGGTGTGATTTACCGAGAATTTATTTAATCCTTTTTATAAGGCTTAGAATAATGTTTTTATTTTTTCTTTTTTGAGAAAAAATTTTTCCAGAAAAATATTTTTAATTTTTGCTGTACGTATACGGTATATGAAAATTGTTATTATTCTGGAAGAAAGTGAAAATATAATTCAAAATACGAGTAGTTTATTTAATGGATTTTAAAGCAGAGCAAACCAGTGTTTTAAACCTAAAGACGATGCGACTTTCCGGAAAAGACGATTGTAAATGTTGAATATGTTTCCTTGGAATTAATTATATAAACAATAAAACTGCAGGTTCTGTTTGTTTAAAATTAAGTCCACTTTAAACAAAGTACACTGTATAATAAGGCATCTAGTGGTTCCCAACCGCCGATCCGCGAACTGATCCTGAGCCACGGAAGTTTTCCACTAGTTCATAAACAGATGTATGAATTACAATAAACTCCAAAAATAAAAATAACTTGCTGTATTTCCTTTAAAAAAAAGAACACAGCGGGACTAGCTTTTTACAAAAGTACAGTTTTTGGCGATTCAAAACCTAGGTTTTGGAGTTTAGTATTTTTTACGGCAGTACCCACCTACACGTCTAGCCCAATACAGAACAAACGGCTGCGCTAATTTTAGGACAGATGGTCGACAAATGGTCGAAAAACGACATTTCATATTACACGATCTAATGTTAGTCCAAATAACACCTGAAATGTCTCCAGACGAATTCTATTTAAAATGAAAGCAGTGCTTTTCAAAATTTCTGTAATGCTTAAGAATGTGTCGATATTTACCTATCTAAATTACATAGTTTTCTAAGTAGTCGGCAAAAGACATTTCATATTACACGACTTAACGTTAACTCTAGCTAACGGTGGAAATCAATTTTGTCTCATAAATAATATTAAACTATCATGCTCAAATTTTGAAAATTTTCTTAAAAATTTGTCCAAAATACTATATTTTTTAAGTAATAAGTAAGTATGCTTATTTTTCACAAAAATTATTATAGCTATTACTGTGACGGAAAAATTAAAATTAACTATGTTCAATAATGTGAGATTTTCCTCTCTAGTGAAAGTTATTTCTTATACTTAAATAAAAAAAATACTTTTTCCGTTCCTTTTTCTTTCATTGGAGAAAATTTTCATTTTATATAATATTGCGATAATAGTAACGGAAGTGAGCATAATCTAAAGATTACATGAACAATTTTTCTTCAAGCAATAACATTAAGTATGGAGTCACACTGCCATCTACTATGTGAATATTATAGCATTTTTTTTTAAATAATTTTTTTTTCTTAGCTTTATATAACAATTCTATTAAAATTCTAACTTTTTAAGGGTCCGAAGAAAATCGCGAAACGGCAGAGGAACGAATATATTATTATTTATAGTCTATAGACTGGGTGTATCAATGATTAAATGAAGCTAATAAATACACTCGTTTGTGAAATATTGAACTTTAGAGATACATATAGTATGCTCAACGACCATAGCTTTTAAACTATTGTTCCAAAAAATTACCGATTCTATCACTTAATAGAAACTCTCAATTGAAATTATTTCGGTTAAATTGCGTAGCTAATTTTCAAAGCTAGTAAAGTAATTTATTATTAAGCAAATTCGCAACAAATAAAATTTTGCATTGAGGTATTTCTCAGTATTAGCAAAGTTATCCGTGAATAACTCTAAAAATATTTCTACCTGTTAATTTCCAAGTTTCGCTTGCGAAATATGGAATTTCAAATATTTTATTTTACTGCTATCACAGTTATGGACACAAAGTACAGAGGGAACACTGCTATCTCTATACTACTGAAACCAGTGTAACTAAAAAAGGATAGAAAGTATCCCACCAGTATGTTATATATGCACATTGGGTTTAGTTTGCATTTGTGTGATCCGTGTTGTGTGTGTGTGAGTGAGGTGATCTATCTTACATACGTATATATAATACTACATACGTATGTATATGGTATATATGCTGTGTGATACGGCGGTGGTAGCAATGACCATAACAATCAAAACAATTGATCTATGCTTCTCCACTGTCACCGAACAAATAAATACTAAGTAGCCTAACTGGCTCAGAACTGCACACTGCCGATTACACAAAAGAGATAGTAGTGAACGTTCTGTATTCTGTGGTTATGGACGAGTTAAACTATGCCTCTTGTCGAATATATTTATCTGTTTTTAGATAAATGACAAAAATAGCTGGGGAAAGCTGTGGAAAAGTCAAATCATTGAGGAACTCTGACTTAATGCGTGTCCTACAAGCACTTGACGACCCTTTTTTCTAAGATACTACTTACTACTAGTGTTATAAAAGCGAAATATGCATTTAGCACAATAAAATATCATTCAAAAATAATAATAAAATTAAATTTGATGGAAGAAATAAATGTGATATTTATACTGTACTAGAATTGTATGGGGATAGTTCGACCCTGTACTATATAAAAGAAATTCGTTTTTTAGTAACACATTTATATTCTAATAAGAACATAGAACGCATAATAATAGATATAATATATATATATATATATATATATATATATATATATATATATATATATATATATATATATATATATATATATATATATATATATTAGAAAAAATAAATAAAAAGGCACTTCTTTGTACAATATTATACAGTTTGAATGTTATGTGGGTCACAAATATTTAACGGGTTCAAAAATTTAAATATCTTTTTGCTTAAATTTTACTATCAAAACTTGATGTGTTAATGTTTTGTTTTTTTTTAAATTTGCTTATAATTACTTTCATCTGAATACCTAAAGAATTCCACATTAGGATTTCATTATTTATTTAATATGAAAACGATATTAACTTTAAAGGACTTAGAAAATAGTTATTTGTGTATTAAGAGTGCAAAATGGTAGTTTGCCGCTCGGTTGAGAATGTTGACGCGCGACGCCGCCAGGCGGAGCTCGTTAATCTCATGAGAGCGGCAAGTCATTTTGTGCTTGATTTACACATAAAATTTTTTCTACAATCTTATAAAAAATTTTTTTTTATTTAAAAGATACTTGAAAAAATAATAATGGACGTTCATATTTACTTTAATATTATAATTTTTGCAGCTTCAGAAATATCTGGAGGTGTACTTGAGAAATTACTGTCACTATTACATATTTCCGTCATATCTATCCATATTTTTTAAATATTTTATTCTTATTATTTATTAATTATAGTTATTTATTATTTTTAATTAATATTTTGAAGTTATTTTGAAATTGAATAAAATTAATATTTCACTTAATTACAATAATTTTAGAATCTGTTTATTTGTTACCATAGAAAATATAAACAACGCCTACCCGATTTGTAATTAAATATACGTTGAGCGAGCGACAAAGTATTACTTTGCCGCTTTAAGGCGCGCAGAGTAGTATTTCGTTGCTCGGTAACGACAGTCTTCGGCAAATGCACATTTTGTGCTCTCTTCACAGAGCGCAGAAGCCTACTTTCCACTAAGATTGTAGAAAAAATTATATTGTACGATAGTTTTAGTCTGATCCAGTAACTATTCGATTTTTTACCGATTAAATGATTCTGAAACGGGAATAAGTGAAAAGAAATTCAGCTTTTACTGCGAAAAACAAATTAGTGATAATAGTTATATGTGAAATAAATGTTTACAGTTTTCCTACTTCAAGTATGCTACAAAATAACTAAAAATTCGAATAAATTCTACTTTTTTAACATGAGTGTCAAAATAAATTGTTTTTAGTTTAGTTTAAAGAAACAAAAAATAACACCCTCTGTAAACATCAATTTAAATTGATTTTTTTATGTTTTTTATTCAAATTGAAGCTTAGTTGTTTTTGCTACCTAAGAGAATAATTATTCCGCTATAGTTTAAGAAAGACTTATGATCGTCTTTACATTTAGTATTTGTAAACCAAAATTAATAAATTTCTATACGTGTATACCTGTACGTATCAATGCATATCGAAGGTCATCCAGACTACCGAACAATCCCGCTTATTTACCCCTGAATATAGGCAATAACACTGCGTTGTCAAGTGACCCGATACCTACTACATTTTTTTTTCCCCATTTTAGACAAAAAAAAGTCACGTATCTTTACTACATTTACGATTTTTAGATGCTTATTAAACTAAAATTGAAATCTAATGTTTTATTTGTTTACATTTTAATGTTCTTCCTCACTACAAGCGCCATCCATATCCCCATATATTCACAATCACACACATACCTAGAAAACAATTATAATTATAATTCGACATTAACACTCGCCTATACAAACGACTACGGTTGTTTTATTCAAGTATCAACACTTAACTTGGACGGGTATATACACACACATACATATTTACGTCATACTATATTCGCATGGGGCGCTTCATGTATATTCTCGTCATTATTGTAGCATCATCAAATCGTTGATAAACGAACAAGCAAGCATAACCGTAAGCGTGTGTAAGCGTGAAACTTGAATCATCATTGTCGTCATATCTCTGTTTTTCACCAACCCGCTAGATATCTACATATAGGTGGTAGCACCTATACTTTACTAACATTACTAACTTTGCACAGCTTTAAAGCATAAACACTTAATTCTTAATGTTTATGCTTCAAATGATAATAATTGTGTAAATATTTGCAACTAACTCCGTACGGGGAAATTTTATCATACAAAACGGTTGTGAATTTTTTTTTTGTAAAAATTTTTTCTAATTAAATTTACAATTAGAAATGTGTCAACAACCTAAAAAGCAGTGTAGTGAATATATAATTTTTTTCTTAGTGTTGTTTTGTAGGTACCTCGTTTAGTTTTCTCTATTGCTTCTTTAAACTCTTATAATGAAATATATAGTAAACTATAATCACTGAAATAGCTTATGAGTCTTCATTTTTACACTTCAGTCACAAGATTGTTTGTAGAGTCGGATTAACGAAGCACATTTATACTTTAACGTAGTTGCTCTGAGATAGTCAGGTACAAAAGTATATCTCAGTGAAAAAATTTTCTCTTATCAAAAAAATTATCAACATATTAAATTTTTATCAAATGCCTTTGACACGTTTTCATTTTATTAAAGAAAAAATAGTTTTCCATTAAGAGTCTGTGTTGGAATTACAAAACTTTGAAACCGTTTTTCTCAAAATTGGGATGGCCAATTTTTTTTGGGTAAAGGCTCGAATTATTGGTAATGGATTAAATAAATATCTAGAGAAGTTTCGTTAAATTCCTTTGAAATAATCGTTTTATCAACCAACTACCTTAAGAGTGAGATTAACCATATTATCTTAACACGTAACGGAGGATGACACAAAGAACAGGGTAGACCTAAACTATAATAATAATATTCAAACCCACCACTTTTCGTATTTTGGAAAAGTTGAAAAAATTGTTAATGTACACAGATCCAAAAATTGAGTGACGAGGGGTAGCTGATTATGAGTCATCGAGCAAAATTAGAATTCTTCCTTATGATGTCAAATATAGTTAACCATTTTTAGACTATCAAATATATAATTTAGAGAGACTTATTTTCTTTTATTATTATTTTTATAATAGTAGACTGGATTATAAAAAATTATGTATACGCTGAGAAAAAAATACGGTAATTTTTACGGAAATTTCTAGTAAAAAATTACGGAGCTCTCTGGTAATGCGGGCATAAGTGACAGACAAAGGAAAAAGTACGATGAGTATAGTAAAATTACCCTATGGCTCCGTAAAATTTGATTGCACAGTAAAAATTATACTGTGACTCCGTAAAAATTTCGGCGCTGGAGTCTCTTACCGTATTATTTATAAGGTTTTTTTTTATTTATTAATAAATAATTGAATTAAAATAGTTTAAAAAGATATTGATAGAAGGGTAAGGATTAAAATCAAATAGTAAAAAATTTTTCCTTGTATAGTTTAATACCTAATAAATATGTGTACAAAATTTGAAATTGATATTTACTTCCGTTCTTGAAAAAAAAATTCCAGAAAAATACATAATTTTTGGTCCATCTCAAGTAAACCTCCCCTCAAGTATATTATATTGTCCAGTTTGTTTAAATTATTCACAATATATCTTGATGTCATATTATTTCACACAATTTAGATGATATTTAAATTAATTTTTTTTATATTAATTGATTTGGAATTTCAAAAACGGGTTGAAAAATATAGATGCCCAGGCCACAAATTTAACATTCATATTTTAGTGCCCTGGAAAACATTTATTAACAAAATTAAAACTGTATTTTAACTGCCTCTTTTACGATGCTAAAAAATTTGATTTTTTCAATATTTATATAGCTATTTGTAAATCATTTCAAAAGTTGAATTAATTAGAATTTTTTATTTGAATACGTATATAAATTGACTTGAGGTTTTTTTTTATTTGAAAAGCTAGAGTGAAAAAAAAAATATATATTACCTCAATTGCCGTACATTTTGTTGTGTTTATTTTATAAAACAGTTCATATAATGCCATACAAATAAAATTAAACGCGTATAAAAAAAGGCGCAGACAAAATTCGAAAAAGCGTGACAAGAGCATAAAATGATGAAGTGCAATAAATTTATCTAGTTTAGAGAAAGGCTATAAAAATGTAAAATATTTTCCTGGAGCAAAAAAAAAAAAACAAAACTAGTCAGTAATATAACTCTCTACGTCTCTCTCCATATCTATATATTGTGTAGAAATGTGTGGAAAATTGCACTACAGCTTTTCGGTTGTATTATAAAATTATAATATATTTATGTTTTGATATTAAATTTATACCAATAATTCATGAGGAATGATCTTTACACCTGACAGAACACTAAATGCTGTATTTTATGGTTTTATACCGGCTAGATATGATATTATGAAATTGTACGTACATACATATATACATTTTGCATATGGTTACAGTAGGTGTTAAATTATTTATTAAAGCATCGATAATCAATTCAACTTAAAGAGTTATTCATTTATGTCATTTATTATTACACGAGAGGTTTGTATTTTTTCGAATAAATTTGGGTTGGTGAAATGAAAATTTCTTGCCTAGCAATTTAACGAGACGAATTGTTAACTAACAAAAACGCGAACGAGTGAATATTAAAATACAGTTAAATTTACATTTTTCTTTCTGCTGAAATAATTATTATACTCGTTTTGAGTATTATTTTGAGTTTTTGTCAAGCTACGAATTCGAGTAATGGAGGCTATGAAAACCGACAGACGTTTTTTTTAATTACTAAAAATTAATTTTTATCTTTGTTATCTATCATATTTTCCAAAAAATCAAACTAATAAACTACTTACTTTTTAATAAAACTTGTTTTAAAGTGACTGTAATGTAAGTAACCAAAGAGGGTGTAATGTAAGTGACCGACTAAAAGTTACATTTTTATCAAAAATATATAATAAGTTATGAAATTTCTTATTAAAATAATTTATTGAAACATTATTTGTTTAAATTTGTTTAAATGAAGCTGTTTGTTATCAAAAAAGAGCAGAAAATTCTCATTGTATAAAAGATGAAAAATTATGTTCCTTTTTGAGTAATGTAAGTAACCACCTACTTTATCTAGTATTAAAAAAAATTATATGCATTTTTTGTTGTTTGATTTCCTTTGTTTAAAAGTTCAAATCGTATTTGATTTAATTTTACTAAATTTTAGTGGATTTACTCATTAAATACGAAAATTCAAAAGATTTTAATCCCAATTTTAAATCAAATTGTAAGGTAAGTGACCATCGAATTACCCTTCATATTTAGTCGTTGGTTTATTTTAAATAGATATACCTATACAATTTCTCGCCGATAATCACATTTAAAACACTTTCGGTCAACAATATAAATGGTTTTTAGTTTAGAATAATATTATCCATTGTCAGTTACAATGATTTATTTTATTTTAATGAAACATTTTCTAATAAAATTAAGTTTTGTGCCGTAGACAAAGCCAAAGAAACTATGTTAAGTTCAATAGAAGTCAACTGAAATAAAATTGCAAGCTACTTGCGACACTTGCAACAACAAACGTTCTACATAACTCCTGCATAGACACATAGACGCGTTTGCACGCGCGCGTAAATAAAAGAATTAAATTTATATGCGCGTGCACGCGCTTGTATAACACGCGCGTGTAAGCTTCATACATAACCAAGACCTTACTCCAAATTACTTTGTCTAAAACATATATATATTTAGTATGAAATTTGTTAGCTATGGTAGAAAATATTATATTATTATATTTGCTAACGTTTGAATATATATATATATATATATATATATATATATATATATATATATATATATATATATATATATATATATATATATATATATATATATTCCAGTAAACTCATTTAGAAATGTCATTTATTTATGAATCAATATTATTTATCCATCGTTTAGTTGCAAATAAAATACATCGATTTCAAATTTGTTTGAAATTTACAAACAAATAATTGGGTATTTGACAAAATTCGAAAGAGGGTTTCAAAATATTCCAAATGACTTAAATATAATCCCAGAAATTGATTTCTGTATCAAAAAAGCGGTTTTGGCGCGAAAACACTTGGTCACGTGTCAGTGACGTACCATCACGAACCAGTTCGCTTTTTATATTATATAATTATGTAGTAGATACCAAAGGTAAGTATGAGGAGTTTATTTTCAAAAAGCAATTTCTAAGAAAAAACTGATTTTGAGATTAGTATAGAATTATGAACTTGGTTTAGAAAGTCATTATTCTAAACAGAATTTTTTTTACAAAACTAATTACAAAGTACCGAAACAGGACATAAAATTTTAAGTTTATTTAAAAAAAAAAAAAATATTTGAATGAAAATAAAGTTTAGAAATTGCGTTTTGAAAACAACTTTTAAACTGAAAAATCTTTAATTCCTTAAATTAAAAAGTAATAATGATATCTATTCAATTTGAAATTTTTAACGTAAAAAAATGTGCCTTAGCAAAGAAAAAATAAAACTGGAACTGAAAGCGAACAGAAAATATTACATTTTAAACCTTTTGACTTATGTTTTATTGCGCGGTCACAATAGCATCATGGATAATATGAGTAGCGTGTTACAACTACTAGTGTCAGAAAAATATACCGGAAACAAAAAGTCCTATAAGTCGAAGGGAAAAAGAAAAATAGATATATCTAAATTACTTAATGCTCTTCCATAATTTAAATAATAAAGCAAAATAATCACGTTAATTTTTTAATTGTGACAATTGTTTCAAGCTTAAAAGCCCATTTTCAAACAAAGTAAGATAACTTATTTATATGATAAAGGTTAAAAGAATTTTTAAAATTTAATTTTTGCAAATAATTTTTAGAAAGCAATAACAAAAAAAAATTACTAAAATCAAGTCGAAGATGAAAAAAAAGGTGGCAAAATGAGATTTCATTGAGGAAAACTGCCTGGTTAAAATAAAACGTAATACTAATTGCGTGGGAAAAAATGGAATATTTTTCACATGATTAATTTTACTTTTTGAAAATCCATAAAGAATATGGTGACAAAATTAAAAATTTTTTCGGAATATTATGCTTTTTATTTTCCTTTTAGGCAATGAATTTATTACTTTTTAGTAATTTTAAAAAATGAAATAAGGTAAAATTTTATTTTCAAAAATTTTTTTTTTTTTGAGGACCCATTTTTAAGGGGATTAACTTGAATTAGATTTTTATACTGACTGAGGTTCTTCTTTATAACATCCAAACTTTGTTATTCATTGGTAAAAAATCCGCAAAAACTTTGGTGGTGTTAGATACAGAAGATCTCATTTTACTCGAAAATTACATTTTCTTAGAATTTGCTTTTTGAAAATAAGCTCCACCTTCATTAATGTCGTATCCATGGTATTAAATTATTTTATATATATTTTCTGTTGATTTGTCACTAATTACATATTACCTTATTTTTAATTTTTTAATTTAATAAAAATGGAATAATAAAATGGAATAATAGATTCGTTTGTGCTAGCAAACCTCTTTGCTTCGAATCGCAAATTTTGTTCAGCAAAATTTAAAAATGTAAAAACTAAAATGTTAGTATCTTTTTTATAAGTATCTTTTTGCAATATTATAATGCATTCGTGCTGTGACATCACATGCCCAAATAAATCTTTTTAACCATTTCAGCTGCCAATTCCCAATTTGTAATTTTTACTTAGAAAAGTAAAATATTTATATGTTTTTTTAAATTAATATAAATGGTTAATTATTATCACTGAATCATACGCTATATTATTCACTATATTTTACTATCAATTGCTACATCAGTCAAATACCCAATTGCTGTTTATTGTTCAGTGAAGTATTAATTTGTGATTGAAGTTTTTTTGTTTTTTTTTTGTTTTTTATTATTTACCGTTAAATCAATTTTCCGTAAATACAAACAGAACAATTAAAATTAATGGATGATGAATTAAAAGTAATTTTGAAAGGAAAAGTTATAAATATTTCGTAGAAAAATATAAAATGCCTAACTCAATTTTCCAATATTTTTTTGGAAAGTAGGTAGTTGATAACAAAAGTAAAAAATTCTCAACTCTTCATCTTAAGTACATTTAATTTAATGTGAACTATAGGTTACTTAACTAAAAATATTTTTCAATATTTTTAAGGGCAAGGTAAGGTATTAAAATAATTTTTTTTTGTATTTTTTTTTATTTTTTCAACAGAATGCATAATATCTCAAGAAGAATATTGTTTCAAAATTTCAAGTTTATTAGAGAAAAATTGACGAAGTTATAAGCATTTCTGTTGTTGCCTGGCAGATGTTTCTCTCTCTATATATATCTGTCTCTCTCAATTATATTATAGAAATTTCCATGGAAGTACTAACGTGTTTATACCTGTGGTGTATATTTTGTCAGTGTAGGGTACAAAATTTAGTTTAGCAGTAAGTATTCTATATCAGTTTTTTTTTTATTTCGGATGATCCAGCACCAAGTTATGAGGGGCACCGCAATTCTACTTTTTTCCGAGACACGTTCGAATAATTGCTGCCATTACTGCATTTTTTACTATTTCTTCGTGAAAATTTTATACAATATTCTTCGAATGTTATACTTTAATGTACCACTGGTTTTAATAAAGAGATTTTAACTGTGTCGTCACAAAAAAATATCAAAAACATGCCTTTTTTTGTACGAATGTATGAAATAACCTTACCCTCTCCTTAAATGTACTTTTGTGTAGAAAAATAAAAGATTTACTACACGGAGAGGAAAATCCTATAATTTTTGTAGAGAAAATTTCAGAAAAATTACTATGCTCCCCTATAATCCGTGCGCGATCGACGACCAAAATAAAAAATATGTGCTAGCATGGTAAAATTTAATGTGGTGCTAACACAACTTTTATCACACTCTTATGCATGTATATTATAGTTTAATTCTTGTTGTCGTACTCTTTCATTTGCGCATCTGACTCGCGACCTTATATTGGTTGCACTGTACCTGTAAAAACATGTAAGGTAAAAGACCCGGTAATTGATCCTGGCCCAGTTTCTGAACTTTTCAACTTTGTTATAAATTAATAAAAAAACTATATTTTAAATAAGAAAAAAAAATAAATTCTTAATTTAAAGTAATCTATTCGGTGTCTAATGAACAGCAATTTAAAAAGTTTAGAATATATTAACTAAATAAAAAAAAATTTTTAAGTTTAAAATGTGTGTAAAAACTATTTTTTTGGTAGTTTCCTAACAGTTTATGTTACAAAGTACTCATTTTGATCTGTGCAATATTCATCATGTAAGTATGAAAACTTAATTAAAAATATATGAGCAGGTTAATATTTGTTTAAAATTTATTTTAAAATATTTATAAAATACCTTAGAATGATTTTTATTATTGAAATATGAGGGTCAATTACTAGGCTCACTTCTAAAGTGGTATGGCCCAATTAAATTCTAACCAGTTTTTGTAAGTTATTATGTTATTTGTAGTTATCTTCTTATCTTCGATTAGTTTTTGTTATTTTTCATAACGCATATAACATTAAACATTCATTTTTATCAATAAAAAATTATTTATAAATTAAATTTTAAAAAACTGTACTTTTAAATTTAAGGATCAGAAACTAGGCCACTGTCAGGGTCAAAAACTGTAACATGAGAAATTTTGAAGGTCAGAAACTGGGTCCTTTTTGTCAATTTTTAAAACATTAATTTAAATTATTAATTCAATTCAAATAATTATTTTACTTGTATGACTTTATTTTGAAAGCCATAAACTAGTTGATAAAATTATTAATTGTCTCTTAAGTTTAAACTTATATTTATTACTGTCGTTTAACCTCAGCCGTCACTCTTAAAAGGTCAGAAACTAGGCCCGTTACCTTATACAAAAATGATTGCCAACAATATATTCTAATACATATACTAAAGATAGGTAAATAACAAAAAGATGAATTAAACGATGACATCATCCTAAGAGAGTGTAAAACCAACTGACTACTAGCTGCTTCAAGGTGCTTGGTGGGAGCTGTCTGACAAAGTTTCTTCCACAGTCCACACCTATATGGTTCGCATGTAACCCATGTAACTCGCTGATTGAGGTACATTTCATTACAGCGATCCCAACAAAACCAACCTTCTTTCTGTTTTTTTTCTTTCTATTATTAGCATGTTAGCATGGAAATTTTTTTAATAAACACAATTAAAAATTATTTTTTTGCCGGTAATGGAACTTTTTACTGTGCTGTTTTACAAATTTTACGGAGATAATATTACGAAAAGAACATTCCATCCTTTAAATTTTTTATGATTAATTATAATCTTTATATTTTTACCTTACAGAATTTAATATGTTCGTCTTTTACACGTCGATTGTAGTGCTGAGCACAGTAATTATTATAGGAATTTTCTCTCCGTGTACCATAATAAGAAAATACGATTGCTATTACTGCCATAATAACAAATTACGATTGTCATAATTGTAAAATGGATTAACGCCTTTTGGTATGATTTAGTCATTAAAAATTGTGCATGAAAGAACTATTTAATTTTTATTTAAAAACAGAACTTGTTTCATTTTATAATTAGCACGTCATATTGTTAATTAAAATTATACCATTTGAAATTTTAACAGTAAACAATCTGTGGTATCTATACAGTAAGTAATAATATAGTGTTGCCAGATTCAGTACACTAGAAATTTTAAATTAAATTAGTTATGTTCATAGTCAGTAGTAACTTTAATCGCATGACGAGTGTAGCTCATCATTGTGCCACAAATGCACCATAAACCGATGACGAGCTATACTCGTCATTTTACCGAAAGGGGTTAATAACATAGTGTTGACGGCACTTTTATAAATAAAACGTAACAAATATAATTTTAAGCTTTGTATATTTAGCAAACAAATATTAAATGGTAGTAAAATTTGGAGTACAATTTTATAAAGATGATCACATAATATGTAGAAACTAAAGGATATAGCAGGATAAGTATAGGTGAATCTGCTCCGGAGCGAATTATTTTAATAACTATATTGCCGGTATGGTAAGGGTGCAAGTGATTGATATCTACAATTTTGGCGGCCAAAACTGAGTAGTTATGGAGATAACTAAAAAAATTTAAAAAAATTACAAAAATCTTTTTCTTGATAACTACTCAACTTAGGAAAATAATTCCAAATCCACATGAAGGCAAACACTCTCAGGAATATTAAACATATTTATTATCGTATCAGTCCTCGTTAGTAAGGATAATAACAAGAATAGTATCCGATCCAATGTTATTTTTATAGGGTTCCAATTGAGCGATCACTTCAAAAAA
The DNA here is from genome assembly GCA_035578155.1 of Brachynemurus nebulosus. Taxonomy (NCBI): domain Eukaryota; kingdom Metazoa; phylum Arthropoda; class Insecta; order Neuroptera; family Myrmeleontidae; genus Brachynemurus; species Brachynemurus nebulosus. Next base: position 60,731,223 of record JAPWDM010000002.1, read on the forward strand.
AATTTAATAACTGTGCCCTAATGCACTTAATTACTGCACCAAGTCTCATCAAAATTCAAGGGCTGCAATATGGTAAAAAAATATTCTTCATTTCTAATCTGCTAAACGGCCTCTCCATTGAGTCCGACCCTGGAATTATATACATCAATCGAAAGTACTTTAAAAATAAAGTGTAGTGTCTCATAAAGTGTTTTTTCCTATCTCCTCTAGTTTTCGAGATAATGAAGAATAATCGAAAAAGGTATATTAAGTTATAGGTTATCTGCCCCTGATAGAAAGTCCCAATAGTAACTGTATTGTCGTTTATGTGACACTGCAGGTACTTCATATGTATAACTTCCCTAGATCAAAACAAAACCATTGTAGAAATATAATAGAAAATTGTCAAAAAATGTGGTGTAGTAGGAATTTTTAACATGCAGAATATTAAAGAATGGTTTTGTTTTGATCTAGGGAAGTTATACATAAGAAGTACCTGCAGTGTCACATAAACGACAATACAGTTACTATTGGGACTTTCTATCAGGGGCAGATAACCTATAACTTAATATACCTCTTTCGATTATTCTTGATTATCTCGAAAACTATAGGAGATAGGAAAAAACACTTTATGAGACACAACACTTTATTTTTAAAGAGCTTTCGATTGATGTATATAAATCCAGGATCGAACCCACTGGAGGGGCGGTTTAGCAGATTAGAAATGAAAAATATTTTTTTTTTACCATGTTGCAGCTCTTGAATTTTGATGAAACTTGGTACATTAATTAAGTAGATTAGGGCACAGTTACTGAATTTTTTTTGGAGTGGTCGATCAATTGGAAACCTATAAAAATAACATTGGATTGGATACTATCCTTGTTATTATCCTTAATAACGAGGACTGATACGATAATAAATATGTCTAATATTCTTGAGAGTGTTTGCCTTCATGTGGATTTGGAATTATTTCCCTAAGTTGAGTAGTTACCAAGAAAAAATTTTTGTAATTTTTAAAATTTTTTTAGTTATCTCCATACCTACTCAGTTTTGGCCGCCAAAATTGTAGAAATCAATTACTTACATTCTTACCAAACCGGTAATATAGTTATTAAAATAATTCATTCCGGGGTAGATTCACCTATATTTATCCGGCTATATCCTTTAGTTTCTACATATTATGTGATCATCTTTATAAAATTGTACTCCAAAATTTTACTACAATTTAATATTTATTTGCTAAATATACAAAGTAAAAATTATATTTATATTGAATACAAGTATATAACAAATCCAACAGCTGATGTTGGACCAAATTCGTCAGTCCTATAGTAAGTATATAGATATTATATCAACTAATTTGACTTTTTTGAAATTTACAAAAACAGAAAAAACATATAAAAATAAAAAATGTTATAAATTGTATAATCGTTTAATATATTACCTAATTATAATTAACTCTGTCTATATACACAATTCTTTTGAAGACTACCAATTTATTAAAACTTCCCTGTTTATCCCATAAACACTTTATTCTATAAATTCATTAATTTATTTACCTATATTTAATGGCTCACATGTTAGCTTCTCTAGCTACCGAGAGAGAGGTAGATAGGTATTTTATTACTCTGTTAACACAGATTTATATTTATAATTTTTACGTTAAAGTTAATATCGTTTACGTAAAATAAAAAAACAACCTCTTTTTTTAATATAAAAATTTTCAACAAATTTTTTAATTAAATTTTATTAATTAAATAAAATTAGTTGTAAATTGTTGTGCGTTAAATAATTTTAAATTATTAATAATGTACAACGTGTATAAAATTATATAATAACTACTTAATTGAAGTGGATAAACTGACGTAATTATCTAAAAATAGGTTGCCTACAGTGTTGACCACTTAAATCAATGATTTTTATTTTTGAAAAAATGTTGGGCCTAAAGAGTAAACATTCTTTTCGACAACGAATTTTAAATGATTCAAAAATTATTGTTTATGGTTTCAAAATAACAGGTATTATATAGGGAAGACTACGAATTTATAACTAATCCATACAGCAATCTCTTAGTGAATTTCCAGAAGGAAAATTTTTAGTTCTGAGCTGTGTGTATACAGGAATTTATTTTTTTGGTGAAATCAGTAGGAAAAAATTGAACAAAACAAGGTAGATTAGCTTTGATGAGAAATAAAACTTAATACTTTTTAAAAAATAACTTTTCCGTTCACTTACGGGCCAAGACAGCGTATCCAACCATTCCACATAAAAAGACACACTTCTTTAATAAGAAAATAAATATATAAATTATTGCTTCAACAAAATAACTACAATGTAATAGATTTTATGTAATCATTCGCATGTAAAATTTGACGCATTCTATAACTGTGTAAATGGTTGGTTTGAATAAAGTTTATTTATTATTATTATTATTATAAAAAATAACCAAATGGAATTCAGTCGTGTTGAAAGGTGCATGAGGGACAACACGTTCAGCTAAAATATATACCACATCTTCCACCTTTTGTAACAACCAGAAATGAAAGTAGAAAATATCTGACAGTACCTCATAGTGCAGCAACAAAAAGTCAACTATTTTGGCTCTAACATACAAATTCGATCTATGACTAACTATAATCGAGATGACAGGCCGAACGTGGGTACTTGATTGCGATTGGTGCGGACCGCGTCTTACCCACACTCACTCTAAGTTTTCCTTTTTTGACTGAGATAATTGATTAAAAGTATACAAGTCAGCAGGAAACATATTAATTGTAACTGTAAGAAAGATTACTTAGATTTCCATAAATTAAAAAAAATTTGGGGGACAAGTCTACCCACACTGCCAACTTCCCATTTGGTGTCCTTCAAAACTAGAGACTATTGTACATAAATAATTATATTTTCAATTTAGGGGACTTCACCCATGGGCCCACGATAGAGGCTTAGTCCCTTGCACCATACCGGGGACTTCGCCTTCTGTACCTAAGTGTGGGGGCTCCACCCTTATCAAGCAAATGATAAGATCACTTGTTCTCAAGATATGCGAGACAAAATATATTTTAAAAAAAGTTTCTTATTTCGTTTTTTTTTAATAATAAAGTACTGGCGAAAAAATTCCGGTAGTTTTAGAGTCTACAGGGTGCTATGAGTCACCCCTTAAAAGGACAATACTTATTTCCTTGACACCCTGTATAATAATGTTATGGTAAAAAATCCGTATAATCTATGTTAAGTTAATAAAGCTAATTCGGTCTTTTTAACACAAAAACCCAACCGCTAATCCGAATTGGCTGAAAACTTTATCCGGTCTTCATTTTTTGATTACGCATTTAAAGAAAGTCGTCCGGAGTTGATATCATCATTTATTCTCGAGATGTACGAGACGAAAAAAAAATTCACGAACGAACGAATGGACGAATGAACGAACTAACGAACGCACACACAGACATCACGCTAAAAACGATGGATTTGGATTTTAGTGACCTTGAAACGTAGAGATATGTCCAAATTAGCGATTCGTAAAATCGGACCCATTACAATAACCTCCAGTGGGAAGTTAATAAGTATAAAAAATTGGCGTCTCCTGTACTCAAACACATACCAACGCCGTAATAATTGTACTATAAGTATTATAAATTCATTATTATTACTTTATTTTATGATTGTGAAATATTGCTGTTATGTGGTCGACATTAATTTTACAGTCACTTGTATTTTATTATAATTATAACGCATAAAAAAATTATTATTATTATTGTTGTAGGAACAAAAATTACGAAATAAAAAAATAATTTAATTACTTAATAATAATAAAAAACATTCTATTGAACTCTATATTAAAAAGAATCAATTTTTGTATTTTAATGAATTCAACCATGCATAACAGACAATTCCCACTTTTGGAATTGACACAAAAGCCGCGCGAATGGGTTGGAATATTAACATTAATAGGTTCTATTCCATTGTTTATAATTCCATTAATTGTTTTAAGATAAAAATATATTGTTTTAGCGAATTTCCATTCTGGAAATTCAGCGATTACAGCAGCTCTTATGGTAAGACATAAGTACGGGTTATATTTGTGTGTACGAAATAACTCTCGAACGAAATGTTTAATGCTTATGAAATTTCGTATGCGAGCTGGAATCAGGATTCACTCGGCTAAGATCCTTAGCCAGACACGTCGGATACCCAGAAGTAGGTTTTTTGGCTATTTTTCGCCATTTTTAGTGGTTTTTTGCAAAATTTGACCAGAAGTCAAAAATTTTTTTAATTATTTTTACACCATCGAAAAGAGCGTAAGAAACTGCATAAGACGAGCTTTTAAAACATTGTTCTAAGTGAACTAGCTTTTGAGAAAAATTAAGAAATTTTCTGAATTTTTTTACAATAAATGTTTCATCGTTTTAGCAATTCTTTTCTAGATAAAACAAGTGAACAAGTGCTAGTTAGTTATTCAATATGTATGTATGTGTTATAATAACAATAGCTCTATCTCATCTTCTTAAATTAAAATTAGTCCGATTTTTTAAGAGTACGTTATGGAAAGGAAATTTTTGTATGATGTCCTCCTTTAGAGAGAAAATATAATTTATATCTATATATTTGCCTACCTAGAAAAAAATCGAAAACTATAGTTATCTGATGTAACAATATATTGCTAAAAGGATATATGCTACACTATATGAGATTCGTCAGGGTCCTGAGGACCCAAAAGCGCCAAAAATTAACTACTGAACCGATTTTTAAAATTGTTTCACTTTTAGAAAGCTAAACTATATATTTTAAATGGATACAGGTCTTAGATGAGATCCGCCAGTGCCCAATATTTGGAAATTCGCTATATTATGCAGATGCTGCGACAAGGGTATTTATTTATTTATTTGTTTTCAAGTATTTACAATTTAATCATAAAAATTATTGATCGATACATGTATGTGGGGCTATTGTTTGTGAGTATAATTATTGTTTATACCAAACACTGTTTGTTATTTATGTGTACTAAATTTATATGTTGTGGGTATTTTTTAAACTTTTGAAGCTTGTTGAATGGAAATTATGTTTCGATGAATTTGTGTCAGCTCATACTGATTCAACTATACACAGGGCCGGATTTAGGCGCCGGATTTAGGCATACGCCACATGGGCCTGGGACCAGGGCCGAAAAATTTTGGAAAAACTAATACAGTAGAGCACCAGTTTTGTCAAGAAAAAGTAGTCTCCAAAAGTGATGCTTTTCGACCAGGGGCGATTCACAAATATCGTAAGATTATGTTTTGAATTAAAATTATGTTTTTTTTTAAATATTAATAAAAGAAAAAAAGAAGTGAAGAATTAAAAATTATTTATCTCAGAAAATATTGCTGGCGTTCCGGACGAAAATTTTGTTAGCCTAACGTTAGCTATAGGAGCTTTCACCGTTACAAACCAGAGGGCACGCATTCAAAGAAGTAACATACATTATATATTTATTAAAACAGCAATTTCTAACATGGTCACTGATTATTTTTATCCCATAATTTTTAAATGTGGCTTTACTTCAGAAATGAAGTACTCATACCGTGAAAAGCAATGAAAAATATTTAACGTGCATTAATTTTTTGAATCAGAACCCTCTGGTTTGTAACGGTGAAAGCTCCGTTAGCTAACGTTAGGCTAACAAAATTTTGGTCCGGAACGCCAGCATTTTTTCATTTGTCGTTTTATTAATTTGCTTAGAAATGATTTTGTTTACATTTTACGTATGATAAAAACCGCCACAGAACAGAATACATATAGATAAATATTCTATAGGCATTAAATTACATACAATTTTCTTTTTTAAAGAATTAAATGAAAATTCTTTTTGTATTATTTAAGACGTTCTAAAAAATTCCTTATCTAATGTTACATCACCAAAAACCCTTGATATTTTATCTTTTAAAATTAAGTAAACCAGGAAAAAATTTTGAGAATGACTTAAATCACCTCAAAGTCGAAGATTTTGTCCAATTTAAATGAAAAATTCATTAGACAATTCTTGCCAAAGCATGCATCTTAAAATTTTCTCGTTTAAGTAAAACGTTATTAGCGCTCATAACTCGTATACTAACGATGTTACATCTTTATATACATATATGGATCGTTGGTGCATCTGTTTGCGTAGTGTAACTTCTGAATGCTTGACCGATCAAAGTCATATATTTATACAATAAATTTATTTTGTCGAAACAATGGATCATATTTACAAAAAAAAAAGAAACTCATTTCACAATATATATTGGCTTAGTATTGGGCCACTTACCGGTCTGCCTGGGCAGCTAGTATTAATAATTCAAATTTCATTCATATTGGTTTAGAAACAACCTAAATCTGGAAATATTGCTCCCATATATCTGTTAATTTGTTTCGCTTTTTTAGATTTTCTGAAAAAAGTAACGTACTGCATAATATTTCTTAATAGGACGCTAACTTTAACTGGCGTCTCCTTTATGAATTTTATAAAGATTGTCGGCATTAATATTTAATTGTTTATATTATATATGAATATCGTAAATAATATAAAATTAATCAAATTATACTCGTAACAAATTAAGCTTTTTGATACAAATTTAAGTGGTGTTATTATTATATACATATACCGTTACGTGAAGACGAAATCAATTGATTGACGAAATTTCGGAAGATATTCTTCAACAGAAATACATACCTGAAACAAAGATAGAAAATTTATTAGTATTTTTATTATTAAAATCAACAAATAATTTTATTAGGTGGTAATTTTTATCAGAAACGAGAAATCAGAACGAATAAATACTGACCAATAATTAGGTACGGGACATTTTTCGGATCAAACAGCATTCGTGTTTTGTGTATGCAGGTATATCGCACTTGATGTGATTAATGTGAATAGAAACGAATAGATATTTTGATAAAACATACATATATATACAACTCACACATATTATCTGTCTATCTGCCTTAGAAAATACGGTGTTTTTTGATCCGAAAAATGTCCGATACCTACTAATAATAATTAAGAAAAACATATACGCCTAGAGTCTAAAGTGTGACTTAAAAAAAAAAAACTAATCCTGTGACCAATATTATTCTCACAAACCTGAATAATTTAAAATGATGAAAATTAAGAAGAAAATTATTTATGTCATTCAAATCTATACATATAATAAAATTGTAACGAGACTATTTCTGTATATGAAATATTTTTGGAAAATTCTACTGGTACTCTAAATAGTTATCGATGTAGATACCAAAACAGCGATTTTTAGAATTTTTGTCTGTCTGTCTGTTCACACATCACGCAAAAATTATTGGCCGGATTTTAATGAAATTTGGTGTGATGATAACTTATCACCTGGGTCAACATCTAAAATACTTCTTACTCCGGGAAAATTTCTCATTCCCACGGGAAAATGGAAAAACCATTTTGAGCCTGTGCACACATTAGGCAAAAACTATTGGACGAACTTTAATAAAATTTGGTGTGGTGATAACTTATTACCTAGGGCAACATTTAAGATACTTTTTACTTCGGGAAAATGCTTCATTGCCACGGGAAAATAGAAAAACCATTTTGTGCATGTACAGGTATTAGGCAAAAACTATTGGGCGGATTTTGGTGAAATTTGGTGTGGTGATAACCTACTACTTGGGTCAACATTTGAGATACTTTCCGGGAAAATCCCTCATTCCTTATAATTATTACACTTACATATTTCTCATTGAGTTTATAGGAAATCTTTGCGCGAACGACGTCGCGGGTACGGCTACTTGTAAAATATATCAAATATTATACTTTGAATAAATCAATTAAATTGTAAAATACACAATAACTGTTTGTCTTTATATACAAGTTTGAATTTGTTTATTGTCTTAAATAATCAATAGCAATCCTATTTAATTCAAGTTAAATTTCGCTTACTTATTGGCAATGTCCTGTAAATTATAAGGGACCAAATCATATATTTTAGTCCGAAAATTGCAAAAACATCATTTATGTGAGATTTCTCCAATATTTTCAATGCTTTATTAGGTATATTTTACTACGGTCCATCAACATTAAATTGTTAATATTGTAATTAACTGTTTACAAAATATAATTATTTTAGAATGTTCTCTACCCGTGAGTATTTATTATATTAATCGAGAGGAACGCACATGTTTAACTTTACATAATATTTAATAAAACATTAAAACCACAAGTTGGCCATTTGTTGTTCTGCCAAACGCAAGATAATTCTAAAAGGATTATAATTATTATGTGTATACTTGGAAATTTATATAGTTGTGTGCCAATAATTATGGGTGGCACATACATTAAAAATGATTTATCTAATATAGAAAATAAATACGATAAATCTTAGAAGATTTAAGTCTAAAATCAAATAAAGTATTGCTTCGATAATTGTTGTTTTGATGAGACGTATCGATCATATTCCATTACAAATAGAATATTTTAAACATGCAAATGTCATTATTGAAGTAATGGTGTACTTCAATGTACAATGCCAGGAGTATTAATTTTATATTTCAAACTGACGTAGTAATTCAATCGATAATGTTGTGTAAATAAAGATCGAAAAATATGAAATTTAGCTCTCACTTGTAAATTTAACTCTGACATATTTATAGCTTACAAAATCGCAACTCAACGCAAAATTGTTTTTCCAAAAATCGTGGATTTTTTACTGACCACACAAAAAGCAGGCTAGTCGGAGTCAGTGTCGTTCACTCTTGTTGAAGAACACTCTCATTAAATACTCGTTAATTGTTAAGAAAATTAGGCATTATTCAAAAGTGTGGAGGAATGATCATTACTTAATACAATTACACCAATGAAATCACCGTATTAATCATTATTCAATTGGTTTGCGATTGTTTTGTGAATAATATAAGTTTTAATTTCATATATGTTGCGTAGTAAGGTGTAAGTAAACAAAACAATTTAATTTTGATTGTTTTCATAGATACATATAAGTATGTATACAAATATTTAATGAAATTAGAGATTGAAAATTTTATTCTTTTAATTTAAAATTTATATGTAGGTTGGTATTCAATTTTACTTAAATCAAAAAGGGAAAATGTCGTAGAAAAAGTATAGTATTCTATTCGGCTATGGCTATGGCTATTGTTCAGTCGGATGAATTACGACACTCGCCTCGTAAGCTCGTACAATTTCATCTTCATGAGTAATAGTTATCATTACCAGTTCATTGAATAATATGGGTGGGCCATTTTAATATATGCATCTAATTTTCTCGCCAGAGATGCCACCTATCAAAAAATAACCTTTAGAGAAGTTGTTAGGTACGAAGGGGGACATTAAATGGTGACCTTAAATTTAACCTTAACCTTCATTCTCAAGGTCATTCTGAGGTCAAGTCGTATTTTTCTAATGGAAAGGCCTACTTTTTATTTCGGATTCTGAAAGAGCCTGAAATTTCACGTAGAAATTGCTATAAACGAATTTTTTTTATTGTTGGCCTTAAGAGGTGTAAAGGCCCACCAAAGAACAATAAAAAATTAGATTTTAAAGGGAAAACCTAACTTTACAGTGCCGGCATCTTTTGGAGACGTAAAATAGGAGCCTCTGTTCGCTTTTGATGACCTTTAAGAGTCATTCTAAGGTCAAAATCCAGAAAAAAATTACATTAACAAGTTGTGAAAAATTAATTTTTCATAACTAAATTTCATAACTAAAAAATAACAATTAAAGGTCAATAAAAAAAATTCGCTCATAGCATTTTCGACGTGAAATTTCACGCTCTTTCAGAATCCGAAATAAAAAATAGGTCTTTCCATTTGAAAAATACGACTTGACCTCAAAATGACGTTGAGAATGAAGGTCAAGGTCAAATTTAAGTAACCATTTAATGTCCCCCTTCGTACCTAACAACTTCTCTAAAGGTTATTTTTTGATAGGTGGCATCTCTGGCGAGAAAATTAGATGCATAGATTAAAATGGCCCACCCTGTATATATTATTCTTATTTCTTTGGTAATTTCTATTATTACTAAACAAAAGAAAAATATTTTTAGAAGAATACAAATGAAAAGTAATAAATTAGCTTCAATTTATTTTTTAACTTGCCCATCTTTAGTACCTATAGACTTTCTTCACCGTCCTATTAATGTTCCTCGCAATACGAACACCCTGTATTTGGACAAACATTTTCAAGGTGCCTATGTATGTATGTATGTGCCGAAATACCTTTGTACTTTGTATCGTTATCAACATAAGTAGCTATGTACGTAAAACATCCAAGTTGCCAAACGAACCTCCGTTGTAGTACCTACAGGAAAATCGTTATCAAATGATAGTGAAAATAGGTCCCTTGGTAGTGATATATTCTACCATCCTAAAATGATGTTATCATTACTTGAAAATGGTCCGCGCACTCCATACCTGCCTATACATATTGTTAATACTTATCACTATAAAACTGATAAATATTTAACTTTACATCGTATTAAACCATATTTACAAAATATGCCTACCCAAAAAGTGTCTTTGTACACTGCCAACTAACGTGTGTTGTAATTTTACACGCTAAAAATTTGATACTGAAATATACCTTGTTATTTTTATAAATATGTAGGTATTAAAAAGTCTGAAAATTGTTACCTTCGTAAGAGCCTGCGTATCTCAGTCAAAAATTGCCCAATCTACTTAATAAATTTGTAACACTGTCTGACTGACAGACAACGCACAGCCTAAACCGTTGGGTTTAGAAGAATGAAATTTTGCATAGGAGTTCCTTATTTAACGTAAATGAGCACTAAGAAAGGATTTTTGAAAATTCGTCCCCTAAGTGGGTTTATTAGGAGATGAAAATTTGTATGTAAATTCGTTATTTTTGAAGTTAGTGGTATATAAAAATATGTTACTATGGCTATTAAAATAAATAATATTTTACCTATTTAATAAATATTTAACTTTGGCTGACAGACAACGCACAACCTAAACTGTTGGGTCTAGAAGGACGAAATTAAGAACAGGAATTATGAAAATTGGCGTTTAAGCTTCTATTTATAAATAAAATTCAGTTGTGTTAACGTTTTTGGAAATTTATTGTCTAAGGGGTTAAAACAAAAAGTTCATATGGGAAGTTCGTCATTTTTGAAGTTAGAAACGTGGATATTGATTTAGGCTTTTGAAAAACATTTAAAGTGAGCAGGAAGTGCCTAATAAAAAGATGTTGTCGATGGGAAATCCCATCGGACATACGGCTAGTATATAAAAAATTTGAAAAGAGCATCTTAAGTGTGATTCTGCTGAAAAGTAGTCAAATTTCACAATTTTTTTTCGGATGGATAGGATGGGGGAATATGGATGAATTTTTTTTTTACGATTAATACCACTATTTGAGAATACAAAATTTTTTTTTTATTTTTCTTTACTTTCTATACTTATTATAATTTTTTGAAAAATGTGTCTTTAAAGAGAGCCGAAATTCGGTGGCCACGATTGCGGCTGCAGTTTTTATCCGAAAAAAAATCAAATTAGTTATCAATCTGTAGGTAAGCCGCTATGTCCCTATGGGAGCTTTTTTTTCCTTTGAAATTTGAAAAAATGCTGGCGGTTTTAATAAAAAGTACAAAATTTTTACAGTTTTCCGTGTGAAAAAATGGGAAGATTTCAAAAGAAAAAAAAGCTCCCAGAGGGACATAGCGGCATATCTACAGATTGATAATTTATTTGATTTTTTTTTTCGGATAAAAACTGCGGCCGCAATAGTGGGTACCCAATTTGGGCCTTTCTTAAAAACACTTTTTTCAAAAAATTATAATAATTATAAAAAATAGATAAAAATAAATAAAAAAAATATTTTTGTTTTGTCAAATAGTGGTATTAATAGAAAAAAAAAAAATTCATCCCCATTCCCCCATCCTATCCATCCGAAAAAAAATTGTGAAAATTGACTACATTTCGGCAGAATTACACTGTGATGATACCTTAAATTTTGAACAAGGCCAGAAAAGTTAAGATTTTCTTCTTTCTAAGCAAAAGATAGAGACACTATAAGGCCCAGGGGGAGGAGCAGTTTATGTTGGAATTAAAATTTTTTTCCTTAATTTTTTTTTTCACTTTAAACATATGCACGAAGTTTAAAAATTTGTTTTGAATAAAGTGTGCGTCATGCTTTTTTAAAGAGTATAATTTTGACCAAAACTTATTTAATTAAAAAGTCTGCTACAATCTTTATTTTGAGAGCAGAGGTATAACTATGTATAAATTTAATTCAAACGTCCACCTATGAAAAGTTCACTATGAAAAGGGTAATTAATAGTAAAATAAACTCACGTTCGGACTCTGATTTTTCACTAGAGTCGGCCATAACGTAGGTAGTAAAATACATATATTGTTAACATTTCGATATCTAAAACAAGACTAATGCAATTATTGATCAATATACCTTATAAACGTCAATATGAGCATCAATATAGCTTCCATCAATACGCTTCAATATCAATTTCTATCAATATGCTTCAATATGCTATCAATATGCTTGAAGCTCTCCTAAACGATCAATATAGCCTTTCAATACGTATTGATCAATGCATATTGATCAGTATATTGCTCATCTAGGGGGTGCTAAAACGTATTATTACGACATATTCAAGCTTATAGTGTAATATAAATTGTAAAACATAAAAGGAAATAATTTTCAAAAACGCACCCAATTATTTTTATCATTCGAATTCATTTCCTTTTAACTTCAAAAATTTCTTTATTTCATTCCATCAAATTATTCCAATTGCGTCGAATTTAATTAGTTAAAAATTGAATGGTCGTAATAAAAGGCCGTTTTTTTTAATTAAAATTTTGTCATTCTTATTTATTTCTGTAGGCTAGCATTCAATTTATTTTTACGGTAGGAAGATATTTTGAAATATTTGAAAATGTAATTTTTATTCTTTGATATTTATTAAATTGACGTTTGACAATGTCAAATCGAAAAGCCCTACGCTACGTACACATTAACGACGAAATTTAATTATTGAAAATGTCAATTTTTTTTTAATATATGGTCCTGTTTAATGATTGTTAAATGTGTAACTTACAGGATGATTCATATATATGTATAAGTCTATCTATTACGTTTTCGGAAATGTTACGATCCTAATTGACTTTCATAGGTAGTTATTGAAATTAAATTCTGTACAATTTAAAATGGTTAGTGTACGGTAGACTTTCTGAATAATGCCACTATTAATAATACCCCGTTCCTTTATTTCTTACTCTGGGTGCTATACTATTCCTCATTTAGTTTCATTTCGAACGAGATTTAGAATCACTTCTTGCAAATGATGTTATGTGAGAAATTAGTATTGCTACCTAAAACAATGCATATTATTAGATAGGAAAAATCAATTTTGTTCTTTCTGAGTACAGTTTTTAGCAGGAGTAGAACGAAAGGTGACATTGGCGAAAGTGAAATCGCTGCCGTGATATAGCTTTTTTAAGGAAGTTATTTTCCTATAAATTTGGCATTATTGAGAATGACTTATAAATCGAAAACTAGTTAAAATTCAATCGAGAAAAATTGAAGGTTTTTAAGTTAGTTGGTCGGTAAAACGATTTTTTTAAAGGATTTTAACACAATAATACGAGCCTATTCCGATTAAAATTAACAACCTCAATTTTGAGAAGAACGATTTCAAAGTTTTGTAATTTTAACACGGGCTCTTATGGAAAAACTATATTTTTTTAATAAAATGAAAACGTGTCAAAGGAATTTGATAAAAATTTAATATGTTACATATAAAATACAAAATTACAAACCATAATTAATAAGAAATTAAAATTATTCACTACGCCGTTTCTTAAATATAATTTATAAACATAATTTTACGTTTTACAACGCTTTTTCAACAACACTTTTATATTGCCACAACATCAGCGCGCGGGAATTAAAAAAAAACAAGTGGTATACAAGTATAGTAACTGAATAACGTTAACATATTATTTAATTTTTGATAAAAAAAATTTTTTTCGCTGAGATATACTTGTGTATCTGACTATCCCAGAGCAACTACGTTAAGGGAGGAGTTCACGCCAGAAACGGCTAATAAATTAATTTTTTTCGAATTTCATTTTTTGTTTTTATTTTGTTCTGTGGTTCTTTACAAACACGGTGATATATAAAATATGGCCAAAAAAAAATTTTTTTCAAGTAGAAAAATATTTATTTGTGAGCCGCTGCACGGCCAAGTTGCTGCTCCTTTGCACACAAAGCTCGCCCCCCCCCCTCGCAATTTGATCAGTAATATTTAGTTTTGGTGTGTACATGAGTTATAGTATGCACTGAGATAATGTTCTTTTATTTGTATGCCTTTGTAGACGTTTTAATAAACAGTGAGTAAACGGCTTCTTTTGTTATTATTTTTTTTTACCGTTTCCCGAAAGTTGTGCTTTTTCCGACAAGGAAAATCATATCTCAAGTTCTATTCTAGAAACGATAGAGACTTAATTTTTTTTAAATTTTGTTCATAAAAATATTGCGCATAAAGTGGAGTATGCTTTTTCCATTTGAACAATAATTGTAACTATTTTTAAACATTTTTTTTTTTTAATAAAAAATTGGGTTTTATAATTTTTAGAAGTTTGGGATTACAATTTTATAGTTAATTTTTAAAATTACCTGAAACCCATACTCAGCTTTATGGACAGGTCCTTTAGGAATAAAATAATGAAAAAATATTTAAAAAATATTCATTACTTTTTGAGATACGGCGTTCCTTGTAAACGCTTAAAAACTTGTGAAAAATGCCCCCCTCCCCCCACAGGGAAGAGTAATGAATGTTTCAAAAGCAAAATAATCATAAATAAAGAAGTTGCTTTTTTTTCGTAATTGTCAATTAGAAAAAGGGAAAAGGCAGTTTTAAAGTTAAGCTTGTCTCAAACATGACGTTAATAATATGATGAAATATGAAATTTAATATAAGATGCACTTGAAAGCACAAAGTCACTTGAAAGATTAGGTAAAATCTGTTACGATTACGCTGTGTGCCAGACCCCACATTGGCAGTTTATATATTTTGATTTTAGTGTTTATACAAAAATTTTTAGGGCTTAGTTACAATAAACGTATACTCAAAGGATGATTTTAATTTTATACCTACCTAATAGTAGTATCTATATTTAAGTAAGGTATATGTAAAACATTTAGTAATGTGTAGTAATTTCATCTGCAATTTGATTTTAGTATAAGTAGCAGTAAAATATAAGAGCTAGAAATCGACTAAAAAACTACATTTTTATTGAGAACAATTTTTTTGAATTTTTTTTTTACTAATTATATAAACTTGTTTTGGCAAAAATTCGATTTGAGATAATATTGTAGTTTACAAGTTTGTTTTGATTTTATCAAATTTTGCGACGGCTGAAGCAAAATTTAATATGTACATTTGAATTACATAAATACATAGGTATAGTTTATAATATATTCATCGCTTTTAATGGCCTATAAAATATTTATATCATAATGAAATCACATCTAGACTTTCGTACAAAATATATGAAATTGATGTACGATTCTCTAAAATATTATTTCTTAGAAAATATTGCATAAAAATTGCGATAATGGAACTAATCTAAGCAACCATTTTTATAACTGTTTCGATGACAGAAATGCACATTAAACTTCGTACCTACTACATTTGCATTTATTGCATTTATTGCAACCCAAAAAAAAGTGGAAAACGGAACAGCATTTTCCGGTTGATGCACCATAAAAACCGTTATCATACTTACTTTTATATATGACTTCAATATAGAAAGAATTCGCTTGATACGAATCTATAATATTTTTCTTACAATATATAAATTATATACTTTGATATTTTACAGAAAATTGTCCCGTTTGGCAGAGAAGAAGCACTACGTAACAGTAATAGCAAGTAGCGTAAATAGTACTACTGACAGTACAGTAACTAACTACTTTTTGTTCTTCGTACGGCTAACGGCGCGGCTGGCTGCTGCTGGTACTACTGATAAAAGCAATGAAAGAAACGTCCACCGCTGATACCGTTGAGATATTCGTCTATCACAGTCTATATTATTGTATATTCTTTTTTTTCTTTGCCGGTTTTATACTATACTCCCGCGTCAGAGACAACCTCGATGGGCTTAGAATAATAATAATCTGTTAGATATATACGAAGATATAAAACTATAGAGTTTATTTATATTCTTGATATTTACGACAACAGTATGGCAATTTAGTGTCAAAGTTATATCAACAAATCTGGCCGGGGAATTGGTAGATTTATTCTCAATTGTATATCGTCATACCTACCGTAAAGCATATATATTTTTCTTCAATGCTAAATCAAGTTATAGCTCAATAAGTCAAAGTATAAGAATAAAATTGTATTTTTTACATTTAGAGCGGATCAGACTACGAACAGGCTGGTTTTATTTGTATCGTATAATTGTACAAGAGAAAGGACTAGTAAAAGGGATGCACCTACTGCAGATTTCACAGACTACTCTTTCCCCGGCATTCAAAATTTACACTCAGTCAAAGATTTTGATGTAGTTTAATTTAGAAAAAGTTAACAATGCAGTTGCCCGTTCCGTTTTTATTTTTCGAAACCTGTTAAAATGGGGGGGGGTTGGAATCGGGAACTGATAAGACCCCCAATAAAAAAAAAATCATTTCATTCAAAGGTTCCAAAGAATGGAAATAAATTTTACATTTTTAAGGGTCAGTGTATCCATTTTTATGGGAGATTGTCTAAAACAAAGTTTTTGCAAACTGCAATCTCTAAAAAATTATATATTATGAAATTTTTCGAGATTTTATCCCCCCCCCCTCCTCTAGGGGATAATGTTCATAATTTATGTTACCTCTACCCACTCCAGTGCCATTTTGAAAAATCAATTGCTGATTGGAAGTATATTCCTGCCTTGCTGCAAAATTCCAAAAATTTTTCAGTTGTGGTATAGAATATAAGGTTTCTTGATAAAAAAAATAAAAAAATCAAAATCCTTCGAAGTCTTGTGAAATTAGAAAAAAATTTTGCTCTTAAAATAATTGGAACCTTTTGCGATATTTTTCGTTTCAATATCATCTTCTGAATGAAATTAAATAAAGGAAATTTTTTGAATTTTTCCAAAATGTTTAAACAATGATAATTCTAGAATCATTGACTAAAATATGTCAAAATTATGCTTTTAATGCCCCATATATAGAATTATTTTAAGCCCAGTTTCATTTCTCTAGCCGCAATAAATCTGGAGATATTCCATTAAGGGCTGCAATTTTTTTTTAGGAATTAATAAAAAAACTATGATATTTATATTTTTACTGCCCACCACTTTTTACCATCTATTTATTGATATTTTAAGAATATATTAAAAAAAATCATACAAAAAAAAATTAAAATAGCGGTTAAAAAAAGCCATGCAAAAAAATTAATGTACTGGAAAAACCCGAAACAAAAAAAGAAGATTATGGTTTAGAAAGATTGTCATTCTAACAGGAACTACAATGAAAAAAATATTACAGAATCTACTAAAAACACTTAATTTTTTTAAAATAGTGAAAATTAAAAATTCGCAATATCCGTAGTTTTTACCATAAAGAAACATGTATTGAAGGTTCAATGAAGGTAAATTTGAAGTTGATTGGCTAAATATAACTTGATACATGGTGTCGACTATAGCCAACCTTATACTGCTGACCAGCCTATTCAGTACTGCCTTATGTAAAATGAAATCCGAAAAATTTTATCCAAATTTTTTTTTTCTAATTTCATTGAAAGACCAATTTCATTGCAAGTTTACTATTTTATTTGAAGTATTTCGTTCTTGATATACAGT
The DNA here is from genome assembly GCA_035578155.1 of Brachynemurus nebulosus. Lineage (NCBI taxonomy): Eukaryota > Metazoa > Arthropoda > Insecta > Neuroptera > Myrmeleontidae > Brachynemurus > Brachynemurus nebulosus. The sequence continues at coordinate 60,749,037 of JAPWDM010000002.1, forward strand.
TATTGCACTCATAAGCACATATATCAATCTAATATCGACATTAAGACCAACTAGTAAATGCGAGCAAGTGTTGTACTGTTATTTTTCAATGTCGAAACCCCAAACCCATTCCACAGTTTTACTACAAATATGCTCTATACGTACGTATATCACCAGGAAACCGCCATAATGAATGTACGAAGAGACAAGCATCATGCGATAGTCAGATATGTATAATGTACAAGAAGTACTGAAACGAATGAAATGTACTGAAAGATTGCAAGCGTGACATAGCAGCTTTTTATACACAAACCGTCTGTTTTTCTGTCCTCCACGTTTTACACGGGCCGCATACAAAATGAAGAAGTGGCCGTTACGTTCATATGGTGCATGTAAACTACTGTTTCCAGCTCGGGTGTGATCGACGCTCAACACTCTGTGTGTGTGCATGGTCTCAAACCGCGCCAGCGACAAATATAAAGTAGGTATACTGTATATTATGGAGCAACGTTATATTATAACCTATACATATTATGCCTAGAGCAAAAGCGGTGAATGAATGGAGAGTTTAAAATTTTGATAACCCGTAACAGATGGATGATTATAATAATAGTTTCGGTTAAATGTAAATAAATAACATAGAAATTATATAGTCACCATTTATACACCGGATACTATTTGATATTAGAAAAAATTTAGTTTTGTATAGGTATTACAAAACCTACTTTTGAACTTAAATCTGTCAGAGAAATCTATACATTGAAGGGTACACTGGTGTCATTTCACAATTGTAGAAAGAGGTTATTTTGAATCGAAAATATTACTAATAGAAAATAAACATAGATACAAAGTATTGAAATATTTGATATTCGATAGTATTTTGTTTTTATTAAATATTAAAAGTTATGAAAAATTATAACTTACAAGAATGGTTTTATGGTGCCCCTCTCCTTTTCGTTTTAGCATAGCGGTCCATAATCACTATGATCCTACTACCCGCTACCCAAACAATTGTGATCGCATATTAACTTCTCCCAAAATTTAATAGTATTTGAGAAGAAATTTGTCCAGACTCCTGATCAATTTAATAATAATATAGCCTACGTCATCCTAAAATTGTTTAGCTTTGCAATAGTTAGTGTACGGAACACTATTTGCGCAAGTGCCGGTTGCACTTTTTTATCTATTAGAAATCAGCTTATAACATTTACCAATGTAGGTAATTAATTCAAATACCATTAAATGGTTGAAAAGTTAAATATGGAAGGGCATTAAATAAAATACAGAAGCAAAACGTCAAGCTTTGCTCAAAAAAACTCTCAAAATCGGTTGAGTAGATAATTCTGGGAAATTTGGAATCCTCGAGGCTCTGGCGGACTTCATAGCCCATCTCCATGTGGAAATAGTGTGGGTTTCCAACAGTGAAATTTTCAAATTCGGTTAAATAGTTTATTCTGGTTGCTTTTTGGGCTTCCAAGGTCTCGCGGGACCTCATAATCTGTATTAATCTAGATTAAGGTAAATAACGATTCATCTTCTTTGCTATTGAGAAGAAGATGTACCATTATTTACCTGAATCAATTTGGCGCTTAATCTGTTATTACATAACGCCATCCAATTTAGCTGTCTAACGGTGAAAATTTTTTTTTTTTAAATTGATTGGGTAGTTAACCTTAGATGCTTTTTGGGACCCTAGGGTTCAGGGTACCTTACATAGCATATCTATGTTAATTTGGAATAGTCTAGCGTTCTAATAGTGAAAAAGTTTTCAAAATCGGTCCAATATTTTTTGAGTTTTCAGACATATACAACATTACTTATTTAACATTATTTATTTTACACATACAATGTTATTTATTCAAACGAGTATGTTGTTATCTAGTAGTATATATACATATTATCATTCACAGACACACCAATTGATTTGCTTAATTATGTTATTGAAAGTTTCAATAAGACACGAGTCTTAATGAAGACCTAATATTATATATTATATTTTCCCAAAAAAAGGAAAATGGTTTAAATTTCTCTATGGAAACCATAAAATAATTAAATTATATTAAATTTTATTGAACAATAATAAATTAATTAAATAACTTCACGTTTATTGATTTGCATACATATGTATGTTTACACAGGGCCGGATATAGGGGCCGGATGTGAGGTTTTTGTTTATCACTTGTTTTTTGAGAGGAAAAAAGAAATATTTTTTCTACAGAGGCGCCATTTTTTGACCGTACCCCGGGCGCCACACCTAATTAAATAATTAAGTGTGTTTACACCCATGGATGGTTTCAGAAAAATAGAAATTGTTGTATTTACCAAAGTAGCCCTTAAGTTTCTGAAGCTTGACGTTTTGCTTCTGTATTTTATTTAATGCCCTTCCGCATTTCATTTTTCAACCATTATATTTCGAAACAGCATCCTATGAAGACTGGTTTTCGAGAAAATTTTTTAAAAAACGTGCAGATTTTTGACCAATGTTATTCTTAGGGTAAAATGCTTACATGCTATGCTATCTCTAACGATAAACTCATTTTTTTTTTATTTTTTAATGGTATTTGAATTAATTACCTACATTGGTAAATCTTATAAGCTGATGTTCTAATAGATAAAAAAAAGCAACCGGCACTTGCGCAAATAGTGTTCCGTACACTAACTTGTTTTTAAACACTGAATGGGTGTAACTTACAGTCTTGGCCTAGTCTACGTTTCACTTTGAATGATTTTTTTGAATGTAAGAGCTAAAAGCAGCAATTTTTGATCATTTTAATGTTCAGCCTTAGCTGATATTCGAAACACTCAATTTTACTTTGGCATGTATGACCAGTTCATTATGTTAATTAAAATTCACATAATGTTTGAAAAATTGTCAAACTGGATCGGTTTGGACTCGAACCCGGATGTCTTCGTTGCCAGTCAAGCGCCTTACGCCAATTAGGCTACCGACCACTTGTTCGAGAGGGTGTGTTTGATTGATTGTCGGACTGGAGTGGAACTCGAACAAGCCAAGAGCAATCAAGAACTAGCAACAAAGAGATCCGGGTTCGCGTCCCAGCCGATCCAGTTTGACAATCTTTCAAACACTATGTGAAGTTTATTCAAAAAAAACTTTGTAATGAATTTTTTCAAAAGAAATCGCCAAGAACAAGGGGCTAGGTGGATTGGACCAAAAGTGATTCGAGTAGAGTCCTCTTTTTTCATAATTGGCACGGAACACTGTAACTAATGAGCGTGGCTTCTGTCTGGCTAGCCTTTGTAGTACTTGAAAAAAAATTTTTCTTGAAATGAAATATATATCTGTCCGTATTTTACGGTTATATTCGACACATATTGTATATCGGAATTCAACGCATGTACCTATAACAATTTTATTAGAAAAATGTTGGTATTAATAACATAATACCTTAAAATTACTTTTCCACTTTTTTTTCGTGTTTATTATGATATTAAAAACAAACTTTTAGATTAACAACACGAAATATTTAACACCATTTTTTATGTTGGCCACTGCAGTGCTCGGTGAATGAGAACAGTTGAAAAGCAACAACACATAACACAATATTCTGTTTATAATAATGTTATTTTTGAGAGATTTTCGTGCACGCAAATTAAAACTTTCTATTCAGATAAAAATTTTTATCAAAATAAAAAAAAAAAAAAACTACACCAAATACGGTTGCTCAACCGACTAAAAATAATTTTACGAATTGGATCTATTAAATGCCTGGTATGGTGTGGCGAAATGAAATAGGAAAACTTTTTGACGCAACAAAATATTATTATATGAAATTTTTCGTAGGCTACCAAAAATAATATTCAATTTATTATATTTTTATTATGAAGAGAGAAATTTTTTTTATAATTTGTTAAAACTTTATGAAAATAATTTTTTATATTTTGTTTTATTGAAAAATTTTAATGAAGTTTTTTTTTTCGCTTGTGGTGAATAATGTTTTGTATATATTTGTTATAACCAGACTTGGGAAAACAGTGGTCCCTAACAAAATCGCCAATAAAATATTTTGGATTGGGGGGCTGCAAATTTCACTACAAGGCTTAGAAATTTCCTGTGGATTTGAAACTAGCCTAAGGAAACTTTTGAGAACAAATCAGTAAAAATTAAAAATTACCTATTTTTAATAATTTAATATATAATTCTAACTTTAAACATAATTTTAAAAAATTAAGTTTGAATAAATAAAGTGGTCAACTATAACAGAAATTAATTAAGTCGAATTCAAAATATTTGTAATGTAAAGATATCTCTATTTCCTTTATGATTACTGATTATTTAAAATAACATGTATATCTCACCTTCATTATAAAAATATTTTACCTGTTTAATATAAACATAATGTGTATATCAGCTCTCCAGTGGTTCACTCACATCTTTCAACATGATTTAATTTTTAATTAGAAAAATATAAAGATATGTATGTATAAGTAGATAAACAAAATGATTCATAAATATTGGGAATTAAAAAACACAAACAGACAAGCACAACATAGATGATGTAGTATTTACAGCAAAACGTCGTAAAACTGATTTTTAAAAAGATTGATATAAATTTTACGTTTTATGACAGCCCTCCAGTTCCATTCGTAGCCCCTCAGTATAAAATATTTTATATGGCGACTCTGTTAGGGACCATTTTTTCCCATGACTGGTTATAACGAAGTCGTGTGAAAAAATTAAATTGATATGGCGTTTTTGTTGCCATGTGTTTCAACATTTTGATTATTCATTGTTTCCTAATGTTTTGTCTGATAATAAGCTTAAAAGGGAGCCTGACAATATCTAAGTTATATTATCTAAAAACAGTTTCCCAGTCTCCCAGTTTCTTACAGAACCATTTATCTAAAATAGGAATTTTTGTAAGAATTTATTTGTGCGTTAGTTTATAACATTCTATTTTTGTAATAGAAAAAATTACGCAAAATAACAATTTATTTTTTTAAATGTGAACTGTTTCAGACATTAGTTGTTTATTTTCAAACAAATTACACGAATGCCGCGCAAAACGAAACACCAAAAAGATTTGTCTCTTTCTATCTTACTGTTCAAATGTGTGGTGTTCAAAATGTACATATATATAGGTATACATATAAAGGCAATAAAGGTAGCCTGTGATAAAAATAAAAAATAAAATAAATAAAGGTTTGCACATACCAGATCCGTAATAATAAATGCACATATAACCATATCACTTTTTTCAAGTTAAAAATATTTTTAAATATTCATGTTATGATATCGTTTCTGAGAAAAAACATCGTCCAAAACGCACATATTCAGTTCAAAACTAAATATGTGTTTAATTATCTAATATACTAATTAATTATTTTGTATAAAAAATACACAAACATGACAATTTGAAGATTTGAAAATAATATGTACATATGTAACTAAAAGCCTATCAATTAATGTTTAAATAAATCAAAATATACATATGACATATCTTACATGAGGATACATAAATTAGGTACGTATTTCTTTTATTTAAAAATTTGCATTATAATGATATCATTTTTGTAAGTAAAAATTTTGAATTAAAATATCTAAAGGAACAACTATATACACTACATTTTAGCAAAAAAATCTTGTGATAAGATAAACAAATAACATTCCATCTCTTTCTCTATATTCAGTTTGTGAAGGAACCTTATTAAGGAGCAAACGTGTATATTAATTACATGCTTAAATATACTAATATCTAACAATATTCTATGAAGAAACAGCAGTGTGGGTTGAAAGCAGTAGAAAGGGAGAGGGATAGTAGTGGAATCAAAGAATGTGAAAACAAATTTGAAAACAGGATTTAGAAAATAATATTGAATTAAAAATTTTTGTGTAATGGTTTAAGATTTAGTTTGAATTATTTGTACTTAGCTCTGTTATTTCCGAAATTGTTAACTTTCGTTTTCTGTTTGCCTCGTGCAAAAGTGTGATGCCCCTTTCGGGAGTGTCTCTCATGCCTATTAAATGCCTTGCGAGTTCTAACTCCGGATTTTTTACTCCTATAGCTATTTAGGGTTAGCTAGAAATAGCCGAAGACAGATAAGATTACTTTCGTAACATTAACTGTTTGCCCATGGAGGTATGCTATAAAGCCGAACTAAAAATCATTTATTATACAAACGTTTTAATTGTTTGTATTTTTGAAGGGAATTTTGAATCACATTTATTAAATCTGCGTCATAATGTATATTTCTTTGTTAGTGTCAAAACCGATCATATCGAGTTATTTGCGTATTCTGTGCCTTTTTCGTTTTCTTTTTTTTTTTTTTACCTTTCATATTTTATATCTATTTTTAAAGGTAATAAAGAACGTCAAACTTTAAGAAACGTACACGATTATCGCTATTCATTGAAATATCACCGTCTATTAACACCTATTTTTCAATATATCTTTTGAAGAATTCATGCATTTGTAAATTTCAAAAGAGGCAAATTTACAAATTTTGTAAAAAGTATATATAGTATATATGTAGGTATATGCTTAAAATACAAAAGAATGTGAAAAAAGAATAAAAAAACACTACAAAGAACTAAAAGTTTTCAAAAATATTTTCAAACAAGTATATTGTTCGAAGCTGTTTTTGCCTTTATTCCTCATCCCTCCACAATATATATGTAGGGACAACATTGGTATAATTTTGTACAGGGGATGTTTATAAAAAAGATATTTCAGTTTACCTATTAACATATTATGGAATAAGTAAAATATTTTCCAAAAAATTTCCAAGAACTTTTATTTTTATTATTATTATTAAAAGCTTTTATTTAACTTGCTATGTTAGTATGTTGGTTCTAATTTAGCTAGAGGTTTCAAATTTTGCATACGTGTCTCACTTTGATGACAATGCTATATTGTATAATTAGTTTTGTCCGAAATCGCCCCAAAAGAAAATTGTTGATTTTTAGTCCTGTGCAACTTCTTGACATTTCGAATTGTCAGATATTGTCCATTGATTTTACATAACAATTTTTTGTTTCCATAGTTATGTCTGATTAGGGTAAATTAACCGATTAAAGTACAGGTAAAAAAATTACTTCTTTAATTTTTTTTTTTAAATTAATTGTAATCAGACTAAAAACTAGAAAATAAATTAAAGTAAAAAAAATGTTTTTTAAGAAAAAGCTTTTATTTAAAAATGGGCTAAAAAAAATAAAATAACTTTTGAGTGAAGTTTGAAGCAATATGCAACATAATTTATAAAAGCTTGAGGCGTTTAATTAAGTTTGGTAACTACTGAAAAGTAAAATAGCTACAGTTATATTCAAAACAGAAATACCTAATTAATGACTACGCCTCAAGCTTTTATAAATTATGTTGCCTATTGCTTCAAACTTCACTCAAAAGTTATTTTATTTATTTTAGCCCATTTTAAATAAAAACTTTTGCTTAAAAAACATTTTTTTACTTTAATTTATTAAATTTAATATCTATTTTTTTATAATATCCGATAATATAGATTGATCACTCCATTTCCATCACTCTTTCTCTGTCATAAATGTTACCCATATCATTATTGTTATATTTTATCGGTCCAAATTGCAATTAATTTTTCATGATACTGTACCTAAGTCGTAGGATGATCGGATTTGGAAGGTGTACATTTTATACTATAGGAAAATTTTCATGAACTAGTTGGAGTTATATTGTACCTATTCATTTACAAAAACATGTACACCCCATAGGGGTGAATTGGGCCGATTAATCTCCGTAAGCTGTCCCAAAGAAGATCGTCGGCCTAAGAAGAAAAGTGCCTAGCTCCACTTTAAAAAAATAAATTAAATTAGCCTCTAAATATATTATATTTAGAGACTAATTTCATCTTTTAAAAAAAATGGAGTTAGACACTTTTCTTCTTAAGCCGACGTTATATATATTTACATAATATATACATACAATCCAAAAACATAACCCTCCAAAAACACAAATTATTATTCACAACTTACATTTTGTTTTCGTGTTTTTTAATGTATTTTAACTTACAAATACTTGAAGGCGTTTACCATTATCTGTTTTGTCTTTCCCTTTTACTTTTTTTCAAATGTTTTTTTGAAAAGGAGATGTAACAGAGTAATAAATAAATAACAAAAAAAAAAAAAATACTTTCTTCCTCCTGTTATTATTTTGCAAACTTTTGTTTATACATGTTTACTGCTTTGAAATTAACATTTCTTATTTAATGATAAAGATTTTATTTTGTGGATAGAAGTTACATTATAATTTGGAATAAAAAAAAATTTTTTTAATATAATTTCCCTTTTAGATTTTCAATTTCTCTTTTTGTTTTTTGCTTTTTCATACACTGACTGTATCTGTATTTGTATTTCTTTTTTTTTATATTTTTGCGAACATCTGAAGCGATATTTTTTTTTTGGTAATATTTAAATATATAAAACAAATAGATAAAAAATAAATAAAAATATACATTTTTTCCCTCAAAGGAAATGATCTCTTTCTACATTGGGCAATACGAACAATAATTTTCCTTTTGAATTTTCTTTTTATATTTTTTATATTTTGAATTATATATAAATATGAAAATCAACGAATGAAGAGTACTTAACAGAATTAGGGTAAAGCCGTAAACTAACGTTGGACCAGTTTCTTTATTAAATCATCATCGTATTTTTGTAAATGTTGTAGTCTGTGGTAAATGTATACATTTGATATTTCAATTAGTACAATTTGAAAATACATATTATACTGATCCTTTACTGTCTCCGACTCATTTTTCAACTGTTACTCAATCACTGCACCGTCTATTCAAAACATGCGGATAACACCTTTGTACATACAAGTGCCATAGGTAAATGTCATCTTTACGGAAATATATTCATTTCCGTAAGCTTATTAACCCGTTTACATGGAGAATAAAGTACGCTAAAACACTTTAATTTATACATGTTGAATTTTATAATTTTACTATCCGTATACACGATGGGATTTCCCATCGGCAACATCTTTTTATTAGGTACTCACTTTCTGCTCACTTTTAATGTTTTTCAAAAGCCTAAATCAATATACACGTTCCTAACTTCAAAAATGACAGACTTTCCGTACGAACTTTCATTTCCTATTTTTATAAATTTCCAGAAATGTTTACACAACTGACTGTTATTTATAAATAGAAGCCTAAACGTCAGTTTTCATATCTGCTGTGCTAAATTTCGTCCTTCAAAACCCAACACTTTAGGCTGTGCGTTGTCTGTCAGTCAGTGTTAAAGATTTATTCAATAATATATTATTTATTTGGATAATCATAGTAACATATTTTTATATATCTAGCTTCAAAAATGACGAATTTCCATAAAAATTTGCATTCCCTATTTAACCCACTTAGGGGGCGAATTTTCAAAAATCCTTTCTTAGTGATCACCTACGTTACATAGGGAACTTCTGTCCAAAATTTCATTCTTCTAAACCCAACAGCTTAGGCTTGTCGTTGTCTGTCAGTCAGTCAGTCAGTCAATGTTAGCAATTTATTAAGTAAATTTCTCTTTTGAGTTCTCGAAATTTTTAGAAAAAAAAGCTCAAATAAAAATATATTGTTGTAATTTGAGGTTATAATCGTCTATTCATGTTATAACAAGTATCAAAATATATTTGAAATTCTAAAAACTACCGTTTATGTATTTTACTTGATTTAAAAATCAATTTAATTGAAACGAAATTTTACTGACCTAGAGCGAAATGCATTGATTCGATACCCAAAAAACGGAAAGATATTAGGATTCATTTAATACTCGGATAAAAGAAAGCCTATATTTTCTTGTACCTTTACAATTCGTTAATTTTTAAAAAGTTGATAGGTTCGAAGGTGTACATGTGGAAAGAAAAAGTTTGCTTGAGTGTGAAAGAAAAATTTTTGAGAGAGGCAACAGGTAAAAACAATAAAAAATACCTAATAAATAATTTTTTAGATAAGTGCATTTATACCATCTATTTTGTATTAGCCATAGAGCAGTAGATTTTAATATTATTAGGAGACGTTGAAAATCAATTTGTAATTATTATATATTGAATATTGTCGTATCTTGCTCCAGTTCTTATTTCTAATAAAATTTGTTTTGTAAAATACCTAAATAAAACGCTTGGAAATGACGGGAAATTTTTTTTTAAATTGTCACTTATTATTACACGAGAGGTTTGTATTTTTTCGATTAAATTTGGGTTTGTCTAACGAAAATTTGTTGCGTAGCAATTTAACGAGAAGAATTGTCAACTAACAAAACCGCGACAGCGAAGCTGAAGCATTTTTGGGTTAACAGTTCTTCGAGTCAAAATTGCTTTTGGGCAAGAAATTTGAGTTGCAGAAAACACAAATTTATTCAGAAAAAATATAAAACACAAGTGTAATACGGTAAGACAATTTAACGAATAAAATAAATTAGTATAATTAATATTAAGTATTATTTAATACATTGTTACTATGGTTCTGAAATCAATAAAATTTACCAATACGAATTTTTGTTTAGTTTTTATCGTGTTTTCCTACAATGAAATGACCAATGAAATGTTTCGTACCATTTTTTTCGCTGTAAAAATCTGTCCTAACTTTTTCTTCCATGACAAAATTGAAAAAAACTACGATATTCTTATGGGACTTGATTTTATACACATGAGTTAAATTGTCATAGTTAACTAAAGAGTTTAATCTGTTGTTTCATTACCAAAACTATACTAACTACACATCAATCGTAAGGAATATACAGATACTTTTGTCGTTTTCAGAATGTCATCTGCAAATGTCGTTACCCTTATTGAACGATTATCTAGTGTTAAGAATATCCATATATTTTCCAGAGTAACTAGTTGAAAATAACATGTCACAAGCAGATTGAAGAAAAATATCTTGAATAATTCAATTAAAAAATTTAAACTTATATAGAATACTAAATATTTAAAAGTAAGCAACTGCAATATCAAGTTTATAGACATTTTAAAAAATATATTACACACTGTAAAACAGGGGTTTCCAAAGTGTGGTCCGTGATGCCAAATCATTTGCAATCTTGAATTAGTAACAATGATTGATCCAACTTTTTTTCAAAATGTCCTACAAATCAGACTTTATTATAGTCTTACAAACGATAGTTAAACTTCAGGACCACTTATTGTGACATTATTACCCACTGTCAGTATATTAATAGCAAAAATTAGTGTATGTAAACTAGTACGTAATTTAAGAGGGTGACTCACCCCTTCTCCAATGTTACTCAAAATGAATTTTGAAATCAAAAATTTCATTTCTACGTTATTCTAATTGTCTTAAACTATTTTCCATCAAGAAGAACTTCTTGAACTACCCAAGTAGTACGATTATTTGACACAATCACCCCCTAGTTAACTACCTCTAGACTTAATATTAATTGAGCGAAAACGGGTTAATTAGATTTTTTGACGTAGATTTGAAATCTGTAAGCAAAATTTTTATATTGTTTAATTTTCACCCCCGTTTTGCAAAATTAACCTCCAAATTTTAACCGCCAACCACCCCTGTTGATATAAATTGAACAAATTGTATATCAATAGATAGCTCTTTAAAAAAGAGCAATATCCCCAATTTAAACTTTTGCTCTATCTATTTGTTTTCGAAATATTTTAAAAATTAAATTTTTACCCCAATTTTTGAAGGGCGATTTCACCCCTTCAAACCGTTTTTTCCGCCGATAAAGAAAAATATGTGTCGCTTAGATTTCGACGTAGAATAACATATTTCAACGGCATTGAAATCGGAAGCGAACACCTGGGAACCTTTCTATGTTAGGTTGTTGGGTAAAATTAACCAAATTCATTCAGAAAATATTGTTTAATTTCCGCATGCAAATTTTCTGCTGTGTTTACAATCTTAATTTTGTCAGAAATGAAAAAAGCAGTAGTAGCAAGAATCTATAAACGACTCCAAATATCTGAATTCCAAATCAAATTTTTGAATCAAAGAATTTTGATTTCCAAATCAAAATTATGATATTTAGAGCTTTTAAATATTTGATTGTATGTGATAAAGTCATCAAGTTAAATTTTTTCAGTCATCTTTTGTCTTTCAGTACCTACATTACGAAGTGTTCAAAAATATACGTAAAATCATGTTATATTATAAATTTGTTGGTTAACAAAAGTCATCAGCAACAAAACAGTTCACAGAAAACACCCAATTTGCGGCCACAGAAATAAATGAATAATCTAATAGCTAAATTTAAACGTGTTAAATTACCCATTAAGGAGAAAAATAAGTAAGTACTTAGATGTATATAGGAAATAAGTCGAAAAAGGCAAAAAAAAAACCATTTTGCACGCATATACAAATCGAGTTTATAAATACATACAAAACATATTAATAATTTCAGTTTGTGAAAAGTGTTATTAATAACGTGTTTAAAATAAATTATTTCACAAAAAAAAACTTTTCCACCACACGTTTCCATATTACATTATCTAATATTTCTATATTTCTCATTTTCATGTATTTTTATTAAAGAGCTCATTACAGGAAAACAAGAGAACAAGAGGAATAAAACAAAAAAAAAGGAAAAAACAGATTTTGTTTACAGACGTGAGGTGAATAACAAATGAAGTTTTTAACATTTCAGTACACACGCCTGCCTATTATAGTGCTGAGTGGCTATAGTGAATGCTTCCTTGCGTCTTTCATTTCAACATTGGATGCGGATATCTGTATGTATGTAAATGTTAGTTAACCCACCTACGAAAATATCTGTGTGTAATTATAATTGTTTGTTTTTCACAGTTTAATATATTTTCGGTATTTTTCATTTTTTCAAAAAAACATTTGTGCCGGATATTGATAGGAAAGGCTGATGAGGATGATCGTTTCTGATTTTGTAGTACTAGGTAATAAATATTTTATTTTATAACTAGCTGTACCCGCGACGTCGTTCATCGTTATAAAATCAATGAGTAGTATATATAAATATATATGTATATATATATATATATATATATATATATATATATATATATATATATATATATATATATATATATATATATATATATATAACTGTAATAATTATACGGAACTTGCATAGAACAACCATGTGCATGCGTAATGCATGCACATGTTTAAAATGGGTTTTATATTTTCCCAAGGAAGGAGACATTTTACCGTAATAAAAAGTATCTTATATGTTGATCCAAGTAATAAGTTAACAACAGACCCATAAAAATCCGTTCAATAGTTTTTGCGTAATGGGTGCACATGCTCAAAATGGTTTTTCTATTTTCCCGTCGGAATGAGACATTTTCCCGGAGTAAAAAGTATCTTAGATATTGCCTCAGGTAGGGGAGATTGGGGTAAAGTAGCCACTCTAAGACAAAACGTTGTTTAGTTTGTTTATTTGAAAAGAAATACAGATTAATAGGTATTTAGCATATAGTTGATTTATTGCAGAACCAATAATAATCAATATATATCAACAATATCTTGAACGATATTTTTGCAATTTTTGTTTTTCGCAACATATGCAAAGTGACCGCTTTACCCCACTATGCTGAGTAAAGTGGCCAGGGGTACCCAGTTTAACCCAAAAAGAAACCTTGAAGTAATAAACATGTTTATATACAAAATCAAACTATGTTTGTATCATTAATTATCATATATCAAAAACGGACGGACGGACGGACATTGAAGTCTCATCATAAGGGTGCCTTTTCCACATTTTTTCTCGGAAACCTAAAAACTGATTTCAGGCAATTTTTTTGTTTATAAAATATAAAGAACTAAATAAAATTTCTGAAGTTAATATAATATGTAAAAATATTCTAAGAATTCAACTTGAATAGCGACCGGAGACACTGACCACTTTGCCCCATTATAAGCCTGGCGACTTTACCCCGTTCGAGGCCATTTTAACACACCAAAACTAATTTCAAGAAAGAATCTTCTAACTCATCGATAACTATATTATTTTAAAGGTAATTAGACAGAGTTTTTAGCTATCCCAATTAAAAAATTGTATACGTAATTAATAAGAAAGTAATGAGAATGCAACTTAAAACTTACTTTACATCAACACTCGAAAGTTAAGAAAATTCGTTATAACTCATACAATCTGATGAACTAATCATTGCCGTTTTAATAGAATACTAATGGCTTCACTACAAGCTAGTATTCAACTTCGCCACAGGGCTGGAGTAGTTTCCGGTGATTAAAGGCCAATGGCCACTTTACCCCAGTCTCCCCTAATAAGTTATCATCACACCAAATTTCATTAAAATTCATCCAGTAGTTTTTGGTCGATGCGTGAACAGACAGATAGACAGGCAGACAGACAAAAAATTTAAAAATCGCTTTTTTGATATCTACATCGATAACTCTTCACAGTACCAGTACAATTTTCAAAAAATATTCCATGTACAGAAATGGTCTCGTTACAGCCTTGATGGATAACAGAAATTGACGGTTAATCGAAGTTCTAGTGTATTTTAGCCGAAAACTTTTTAAAAATCTTTTAGTTCAAAACCTACATTCACACCAACTTTCAAGTTTCTAGTACGAACAGTTCCACCCTAATATCTTAATATTCCGTATCTGAAATTTCAAATAAATACCAATAAATGTTTTGAACGTTAGTATCTAACTATGGTGGAAGTGTTTGAAAAACCAAAATTTAGTTTGAAATTGTTATGCGAGAGGGGGTCTCTTCTTATAATAAACCTCGAATTGCGCCAACAAAAACATATTTTCATTCGTACAACGTAGTCGATCAAAATCCTTATGTTGGTGATGTATTTACATTACAATTAGTCTGTGTACAAATATATAAATGTTCAGAACCTACCTATCTACTAATCAGTCATGGTCCTTGTTAGCATGTTAACGAATAATAATTTCATAAAAAATATCTTGTAACAAATGAAAGATACCTAGAACTCTCATGCAAGAAAATCTAAATAAGTTTTTCAGCTTTATGTTTTGTAATTTCGACAGAAACGTTAATTTTTGTACATTATTTCAGTTCAAGAGAATCAAAATTATTAATAATTGGTCACAGAAAAATTCAAATTACGTGATTATTACTACAGTTTTGCTTTTAATCCGGAGAAGCAATCATTTTTTACAATTGTGGTACACATTTCATAATAAATTAGAGACGCAATATATTGCCTAGTAGGGGAGAGGTGTGTCAGTTGTAACAAAAAAAATATACAGGTTAGTAACTTTGTATCTATTAGTCACAAAGAATTAAATTTTTGGTATGAGATACGGACATCTTTCGGGATTTGAATGACCTACACAAAAATATTCTATGTTGGCACATAATTGAAATAACTGCATTTATGTGGACCAGAGTGTGATGCTACAATCGTCACCATCAGAGGATCAATTGTTACAGGGCTTAGGTTTATTTGTGAAACTCATTATTTAGTTGAATTTACGTGTTAGTTCAGAGTGAATTCGATAAGGGATTGATCCAACAGGCAAAGTTAATCGTAGTAGCATTAAATCAAACGACTACGGAATCGAAAAGTATTTTTTTTTTAATTATTATTAATCGAAACCCTTCGATTCATACCAGAAATATAAAGTTCAATTTTATTCAACTAAAATTTTTAAAACAATACGAAACAATATTTAGAAAACTAATAATATAAAATTATTCCACAAAAAACAGAATTCTGAAAAATCATAAGAGTTTTAAACTTCATTTAAAACCCTGTACTGACTCTCGACTCTATGTGCTCATTTTTTTAAATTTAAAATACTAAAAAGAAAAATTGTGGATATATAAAACTACTGGAGTGTGTCAATTGTAACATGTTACAGTTGACACTATTGAATTTGTTACAATTGTTGCAGTACTGTTTAAATTTATAAAAACAGTTGTAAAATATTAACTATGATTAAAGGAGCGATACTAACTATCTGATAATATTATTTCATTACGTGTGACTCCAATAAAATCACTGTACTTCAGATTGATGGGGTATTTACTGGAAAAATCAAAATATTGCCAACAAACTCAAAATTTACGGTTAGCTTATATAAACACATTTGATATTGCTGAAAGAAAACCGGAAATTGATATTAACTGAAAGTTTTATCAGTAGAGCACAACTTCAGGAGACACCTAATGATACGTGATACTTCTCAATAGGATTGATAGATGTCCCACAAATTTCAAAGTTACAGTTGACCCACTGTTACTACTGACACACCTTTCCCCTACTCTTGTTAGTTACCGAGCCACGCCCATATATCTGCCTAATATGACGTATATAAAATATATTTTACCGAAATGAAAATAAATTTGTACATACCTACGCGTACGAAACACATATTAAAATTTATAACAGTAAAAAAAAGAATAACAAGGCACCACTGATAGGTACCAAGCGGCATGTCAAATTAAAAATAAAAAAAAATCAATTAGCCGAACGAACAAGTAATTTTCAATTAATTCAAAATATGTAATTAAATGACAAAAAATTTATGTGGTCCATATTTGTGGTAGTGGAAATTTATTTCTTTATAAACAATGATATATAAATTTTATTATTCAATTTTCCAATAAACGGGAAAATGTGATTTTTTTATTTCAAACGTAATTTATTATTGGGTGGAAATATTTACAACTGATAATATTATTAGCGGTACGATATTTATATGAAAATTAGAATTAGTGACGTTCGAAAATATTCAAATTAAAATTCTAAATATATTTAATTTTTAATTTGTATTCACGTATCTGGTAATTGTTAATAGAAAATTAAGTGTCCAGTATAAATAATTAATTTGGAATTAAATGTTTCCTTGAAGTGGGTAGTAACGGTTCAAATACAAAACTTACACAATACATAGTTTCGTTCCAACCGTACTTTTCTGATTAGTTCAGGTAGTAGTTCATGAACACTTGAGTGCGCATGTCACATCTACGTATCAATACAGAAACGCATTAGAATTATTTGTTTGTTGGAACGCGTATTTTAAATTTAAAAATTCTAGAAACTATGTAAGTTTTACTATGCTATTTGAATCAAAACTATTGTCAAGTAAATTTAATTTTAAATGTAAAATAGAAATGTAGATGACTGGAGTTTCTCGCGCGTTTTAATTTCTACCAAGTAAATTTACTTTTAAGAATAAAATTAAAATATTGGTGAATTATGATTTTGAAAAAAAATAATATGGATTTCGTTCGGTAAGGCAGGTATATTTTGTATAAGTAACGAAATTTTACAAAAATAACCTTTTAGTTGCTTCTAAAAGCCACTAAAAGGGTAGTTTGACAATAAAATTTAAAAAAATAGCCTTTTGTGAAAAAAAATTTACTCTGTCGTCTGTTTTCTAAATGGAACACACTTTAAATATGGCTACCCTTCAATCCAACATGTCGCTATGATGACGCTGTTCAATTCAGATTTTGACAGAAACACGCACTGCGCAAGTCTCTGATCAATTGTCCCCGGTACTAACCAACGGACGATTCTGATAGTTCACTGATAAGTTCAAGTACTCAATCATGGTCGGTTGGAACAATTTTATAATCATCAGACGGACGACCGAACGCTATTATCGTAATACGCATGCGTGTCAAGTCCATCTGAAAATCAGAGTGGTCGGTTGGAACGAAGCTTATGTATCGTCTACAGCAGTGTTTTTCAACCTTTTTCATGGAGCGACCCCCTTAGTATGGAAAAATATATCGCGACCCCCTACCCTCCGCTATTACTAACTTTTATTTTTTTATGTTTATAAATACCGAATCCGTTCATCATTATTGATTATTTTCATAGTTAGGTATCAATTAAATACATAATTAAGAACTTGAAACAGGCATATTTTTATATCGACATCGAAATTGACGACTACTAGTAGCTTCTGAACGCGCGCGTGGCATAAAGTGACATACGCACGCGCGACTGTCGTCGGCGTTTAACACTTCCGAGCGTAATCCATTTGAATTCTTTGAATTGTAAACTCGCGCTAGTGTTTAAATTTATAGAATTGTCTTTTTGTTTGTTTAGTAGTTGCTCACTGTGTTTTATTGTCTAATATTCAAAATTCTGTGCTCATTGTAATTACTGAAAATGGATAAGTTTCTGGAAACATATGCACAACCGTCAACTTGTTTCAATGAAAGTAATAAAACAAAACCAAAGAAAAAGTGTCTATATGACGACAATTATTTAAAGTTCGGATTTACTGTTATTAAAAATAAGCTGCAGTTATTTGTTTTGAAATTTTATAAAGCGAAAGTATGAAACCATCACATTAATGTAAACTTTAATTAACCTTTTCTTTATTAAATATTATATATTGAACTAGAGTGGTTTTATTTTTAAAGTAACCGTGACCCTCTCAAAAAGGCTTGGCGACCCCCCAGGGGGTTGCAACCCACAGGTTGAAAAACACTGGTCTACAGACATGTATCGGTAAAGTAGTCACGTGTAGGGCGTGGCTTGCTACTCCTCGCTAGCACGTAGCTCGATCTCTGTCTAGGCACAACAGATACGACAGATTCGCAATACATAATGTATTATAGACCACATCGCACCGCTTCGATACCTACGGTGTCTAAACCGAAAGCGAGCTACGTTCAGACACTTCATATAGGTCTACGCGTTATACGGAATTGTTGACGCTGTACAGCGTTGTGTTACAGTAGGCCAGGCTTCACTCGACGCCCCTTCGGCATCCATGAACGTCAACGTGTTAATTTCTTTTATTTTTTTAAATACATTTTGTAATTTTTCCTACACCACGAAATAAAGTTCAAAGCTTGAGTTTCCAGCTCATATAATGCTGAATAAAGTTGAAACTCTTAAAAGGACAAAGTTTACACTCACAGTCTCGCGTAGTATTCTCAATTCATATTTTATAATAAAATTATTTCTTTAAACATACGTAGCTATCTTCTAAAATATTAATATTAATATTTAATAATATTTTAAGAAAGTGAATATACAGGTACATATAGTTGAGGAGTAAAGTTTGTTTAAAGTTTCAAAGCAACAACACAAATCTGAGGTAAATTAATATAAGCGTACGATTTGACTATTATTATGACTAATTGTTTTACCTATTGTTTAGAGTGGGTACCTTGCATACTGGTAGTATGATTAATCGAATATAATATTAATTTATATGCGAATTGAATGGAACAAACAAAATAGGAATAATAATTCATTTTCAAGTGAATACGACGAGTGATTATGAGAATGATTTTATAACAACCGGTGCCATTTTATTAACAAATATATTATTGAAAGTGGATAAAGTTTTCAATTAGTTTCGTATTCGTTTTGAACTTTAATCAAACTTAAGAGCATATTACGTGAATAAGTGAATATATAATTGGAATGCTAAAAAGTTCTGTTTATTTGGTAATAGAAAAAAGTAGGTACATTAGTATTATTGTCCTATTAGAATGTTGTAAAACGGAGCCAATATATAGGAGGTAAGGGTAAATAAATTATATTACTCACGACAGACATTACGCACACTTTAAAAAGAGATAGGTTTACCTTTTTAAAAATTAAACTGAAGCATTTGTCAACCATATTTGTGTTAGCAAGTTTACAAAAATAATTTTATAAATAATAGGTATTTTTACTTTTTGTATTGTGTTTCTTGTTACATTTTTTTAAAGAAAATATTACGGAAACTTCTGCCTACGAATGTGAAAATTTTATTAGAGAAAATAGTTGAATTTTCATTCTGAAAACACGCTAAAATAAATGATATTTTACCGGTCATGTTAAACAATAACTTAATAGTATTACTTTTGGTGTAAGCTTACATTATTACTTTTGGTAAAGTCGCTGTAGCCTTACCACTTTTAGAATAAAAATGCTGTCACCTAACTACTTTTGATATAGAACTGTTATAATTCTACAAATTTAGCTACAGAACTGTTGTAAGATTGCCATTTTTGGTGCAGAATCGCTGTAACTTTACTACTTTTGGTATAGAAGCGCTCTAATCTTACAACTTTTGGAACAGAACCGCTTTGACATAGTAATTTTTCCTCGAATATTTCTGGCTATTTATCTCAACAGTAGTAAAATTTTCAAGAGAGTGTCGAATAAAATTCACATCGTATCTCTAATTCTAAATATATAAAATTAAATTAAAAATAATTAAATTTCTCACTATTAGCTGAAACAAAGTTGAAGCTTTATTTCAACAAAACAGAATTTTATTTATATAATAGGAGATTTATAATAATTACACGAATAATACAAACATCTTTAATTAAAACAATAAATACTAACAAAATTAAATTAGGTAGATAAATTTAATACTGGAAATAATACCACCGTCATCAGTGAGTGAGCAGTAGCTATAATAAGGTAAAGTACACTTTTCTACGCTTTTAATTTCCAATGTTTCCTGCTACATATATACTAACGTATATATTTTGGTGTTAATGTGAATTTGTTTTGAACTAAAATTAAGAATTTTATTCAGATATTTAGACGGAAATAATTTATTTAATAATATACCGGTATAAATTTGTCCTGAAATTTTTGATCTTTATAGTAAAGACTGACACAATTGTTTCGTTTTGTTTATATTTTTATTATTTCCTTTAAATATACTCCAAAAAACTCTTCTCTTGATACAAAAAAGTCAATTGAAATTTTTTATAGAAATTAATTTTCAGTAAAATTATGGTAATTCAAAAACTGATCGAATTTGAATTATCTCCCTTCTATGATCTGTATTCGTGGTTGATTCTGTATGTCTATTTTTAGTAAAAATGAGAAGAAGGATTTGAAAAATTTTAGTAAACTCAAATTAAAAAATTAATTTTCCATACAATGAAATTTTCCAAAAGTCATATGAGTAGCGTATGTGATTGAATTGGAATAATTTCGGTATGAATTTTTCATTTTCTGCTATAAAAATGGTAAAATTTATTTTTTGAAAAACGGCTGATTCGATAAAAGTTGTTTTTTCTAATGATCCTGCAAACCAAATTTTGATAAATATGAAAAGAACGCCTTCAAAAATTTGCGATTTGCTACCAGTTGGACCATTCTACTATTTGACTTTTGGTTTTAATAAACTTGACGACTTAAGTTGAAAAAATTAATTATTCTTAAATTAAGCTTTGTGGGACTTCCATGGCCACCCACTTACATATGCACTTGACTATACCTACGGAATATAATTTTTTTTTTAAATAGAAAAAGCAGTATAGAAGATCAGGATGGGTTAAAACAAGGTAAGTTGGAGTAATATAAGTGCTAAGACTGCTTATTTTAATCTATTGCTAAAGTTTCTGTTAACAAATAGGATTCTATTTTAAATATTGCTGCTAGAAGCAAGAGTTTATCTTATCTTTCTCATCATGTTATTTTTAACTGAATAGAGATTCAAGTTGCACTATAGATTACCCAAAAAGTATCTATTACTAATACTATAGACTAGTGTCTGCTAAACTATGTGCCGTGGTGCAACAGCGTCATCTATACATATAATAAAACTGTAATGACACCATTTTTGTACATGGAATATTTTTCGAAAATTGTACTGATACTGTAAATAGTTATCGATGTAGATATCAAAACAGCGATTTTTAAAATTTTTGTCGGTCTGTCTGTCTGTTCACACATCACGCAAAAACTGTTGGACGGATTCCAATGACATTTGGTGTGATGTTAACTTCTTACCTGAGTCAACATATAGGATACTTTTGATTCCGGGAAAATGTTTCCTTCCCTCGGGAAAATACAAAAATCATTTTGAGCATGTACATGCATTACGCAAAAACTATTGGACGGATTTTGATAAGAATTCGGTATGGACATGGTGATAAGTTATTGCCTGGGTCAACATCCAAGATACTCTTTACTTCGGAAAAATGTCTCATTCCCACGGGAAAATAGAAAAACTATTTTGAACATGTGCACATATTACGCAAAAATTATTGAACGAATTTTGATGAAATTTGGTGTAGTGATAGCTTATTACCTGTATCAACACCTAGGATACTTTTTGTTACGGTAAAATGTCTCAGTCTCACGGGAAAATAAGAAAATAACATTTTAAGCATGTGCATGCATTATATAAAAATTATTTTTCTATACAAGTTCTGTATAATTATTATACTTATATACTTCTCATTGAGTTTATAACAAAGCGTCGCGCGGACTACGTCGCGCATACAGCCAGTTTATATAATTTGTACTAATCTTCCAAATTAGAAAAAGGAACAAGATAAACCTGTGTTTAAATAATTCATTTGTCGTTGAACAAGCCTCAAAAACTTTACATCACACAGAACAAACACTCACATACAATTATGAAAATCAATTTCCAGTATTAAAATTATGAGTAATGAAACATAATACCGATATTATTTTTCCTCCTATCGGCCAAATTGTATTATTTAATTAAAATTGAATTCTGCCATCTCATTTTCCAAAAAGGTATGCACTGCACAAACCATACGTGGTGTTTCAAACTACTAAAGATATAGTACGGTGGAATTAGACCTAAACCTCAACATCCAAAGTAACAGACCATTTTGAGCGTCGGGTTTGGTAGGGAGGAGGGTAGACGTGGGCAAATTAACGGTTTTCGGCAGCTTTTTAAGTATTTCAGAAACTATGCAGTTTAGCGCAAAAAGTGCCTATACAAAAATAATCTACATTAAATTACGAACAAAAATAGTCCTGTGCATAATCTTACTGAAGTGAAGAGTTCCAGAGTTATGGAGGGTGTAAAAGTAGCAATTGTTAGTATTTTTAGATTTTTTGGAAAAAATATGACACATTATCACTAAGCAAACTAATTTTTTTTATACAGGATTGTGTTTTGTAAAAGGAAATTGCGATTAGTCCTCTTCTAACATAGCACCCTGCTCTTCTAAATCTTCGTCTATGATGTTCGTATCCCTGTTATCACATCCTAGGCCTGAACGATTACCGCATACGCTTGAGTAGTTTAGACCACTCTTTCTGCATTTACAGTTATGGACGCATTCGTCTTTGCAAGCGCACCCTATGAGGGAAAGTAATTCCTCGGTAGCTGCTGGACGTGCTGTTGAAATCGGTCTCAGGTGTTCGTCAATCTTCTTCCACCGCCACTCGAGCGGATTCTTCTTCTTGTTCAGCCACTGCTGCACATGGTGATAGATGCAGCAGTGGCTAAAAATATTAAAAATTGCTACTTTTACACCCTCCGTAACTCTGGAACTGTTCACTTTAGCAAGATTATGCATAGAACCATTTTTGTTCGCAATTTAATGTAGCTTATTTTTGTGTATGACACTTTTTACGTTAAACCCCATAATTTCCGAAATATTTAAAAAAAAAAAAACTGATAAAATCCGTTAATTTGCCTACTTCTACCCCCCTCCCCCCAAAACCCGACGCTCAAAATGGTGTATCTTTTTGCCAAACAATATGTGGACTGTACAGAACAATTTGGAGTTGGAATGAAACTGTTACTTTGGATGTTGAGGTTAGACCGTTTTTTTTTTGAATAACTGAACCGTACTAATATATTAATTTCCACAAAGCAAAATGTTTTATTAAATACGGAAAGAAATATTATCTGAAAAAGTAACTAAATTATAGGAATCCACAAATTAATTAATTTATTAATATAGCTTTTATTATAGACGGTAATTATTAATTCTTTAAATGTTAAAATTAATAATGTGTCCCTAGTAACCAAAAACATTCTATTTCCAATTTCGTCAGTGAAAAAAGTTAACAACAATAGATTAAATTGATTTTCATGGAAATTCATATTAAACATTCCGTTAATTAAATGAAAATAATTTCATTTATGACAAAATAATATTTGACAGTAATAATTATTTATAACTAATTTCCAATTAGGAAAACAATAAACAAACGAGCATTACATATTATTAAAGGTATTTCATTTATTATTGAATTTTAACAACAGTACCCCTTGTAACACAACAGAAGCGGTAATAATTTAATAAGCGTAAATTTTGTTATATACAGGTCGACTATTAGTTTGCTTTCGTTATTCATTGCGCCCTATAAAATTATTTTTTGACAAATCAGTAAGTTAAAAATCTCTAATCGTTTTTTTTTTTTTTATTTTAATTTTCAAAATATATTGATTTTAGAAAGAAACGTAAAATGTATTTGAAATTTTTAAATTACAAGGAGAGGTTCAGGTATGGTCGTCACAGATTGCAATAAAATTTCGTCTGCTAGTAGAGCAGAATATCAATATTGAAAATTTACAATATTAAGGTTCACTTCTCAAAAAAACAGGAAAATTTTTTATTTAAAATTTGGACAAAAATGTAGGTAATATATAATACAGTTGTTTAGAACGTTTGATTAAAATGGCCACAGCTCAGCGGTAGAGCAACGGAGTTCGGTTAGTGGGGTAACGAGATCGTATCCCGGTACAAGTGATTATTCAATTTTTTCTTTTTTTTTTTTAATACAAATTAATTTATTAATTATGTTAATAAAATTAAGCTACTAAATATTACTTGCCGCAAAATTAATGAATTAATATACATAATTTCTTTTTAAATCTTTTTTTTTTGGATATGAGAATATCACATAAACACAAGTTAATTAGATACATTAGAACATTTAAAATATAAACATTTAAGATTTTGAAAAATGTAAAAATTCATCTTGTAAAAATATGTGGATAACAACATATTTTTACATTTTTCAAAATTTAAAAATTTCAGATTTTAAAAGTTTTAATGTCCCTAATTGAGTTAATGTGTTTATGTGATATATGTAGGTACTCATATCGAAAAAGAAAAGATTAAAGAAAAATTAAATTTATTCATTAATTTTGCGACAAATATTTCGTGGCTTAATTTTGTTAACATAATTAATATATTGTTATTAAAAAAAAAAAAAGTTGAATAATCAATTGTACCAGGATTCGATCCCGGTACCGCACTGACCGCACTCCGTTGCGCTACTACTGAGCCGTGGCCATTTTGATGAAACGTCCTAAATAACTTGATTATCTCTTACCTATATTTTTATCCAAATTTTAAAGAAAAATATTTTCTGTGTTTTTCAGACGTGGAGCTTAATATTGTAAATTTTTAATATTGATATTATGCTCTTCTAGCAAACGAAATTTGATTGAAATCGGTCACGACCATACTTGAACCTCTCCTTGTTAGACAAGTTAGAACATAAGATGCTACGAGTATAAAGCTCTTGAGACTGTCAGCTTAGTTAGACAGACTCCACGAAAATATATAACATTTATTGCAGAATCAATTCTTAGTTTTATTCATGCAGAAACTTCAAAATTTTGTTCAAGATATTTTTTATAATATTTTGTCAAAATTCGCCAAGTTGCTTTCCTAAAATGATACTAAGATCATCTCTAAGCACTTGAACACAAATAATTTACCTTTCTTATGTTACGCAATATTTCATTTTTTTAATTCTTTTTCTTCCTAAATATATACCTATCAAGTTTATTTATTAACCGTATTTTAGTCAATTTTCTAAAAGAATTTTTGTAAATTGTAGTAAATTTCGTGAAATGTTTGAAAAACGAGGATTAACATTTTTTCGTCAAAACCAAAAGGAACATAAAATGTATATAAATTAACAATGAAAATATCTTATTATTCTTATTCACTCTTTTAGTTGTCCTAATTCCTCTCATTTTTTTTCTAACTGCAAATTCAACCAGTTTAAATTAGACAGTTGTATCTAGTTTAAGTGTCCAACTCGCTTTTATGAATACGAAAAAAGCAAACAAAAAAAAAAAGATTTTAATGATTATTATGCAATTTCTTTTTAAACACAGCAAAACTAAAATTCAAATATTTTTCATCCAATCCGATTGAAATTGGGATTGCAGATTCTTAGAAATACATAAAATCTAGTGAGGTACATAGGATTTTTATGACTGATTGAAAATTTGAGTATTTTATTAGGGTTGTAATAAAAATAAATAAATTTTAGTTGTGTGTTAAATTAAAATTTACAATTTATTTATAAGTTGTCAAAGCACACAGTTACATTAAGGATGTTTGGGAGGTACAATCGGAGATAAAAGGAAATGAAATTAGAAATTCGTGAATAATTGCGTTGTATAATAAACTATGAGGTAAATAAATAGTTATCTTTGTTAAATAATAGCTATCACTACAACTGATTGTACAATATATCAAACTATAGCTCTCAGCTGACTACAAGAGGTGAATCGGTTAGTGAATCGGTTTGAAATTTTCACAGGGGCCTTAGTATTTAATGAGGAGCATTCTACTAAATTTTCAATCGTCTCGTAGCATTTTGAAATTCTCCGAAAAATCCTCAGAATGTACTCAGCTCTTGTACTCAGCTGAGAGCTATAGTTTGATGTATTGTACAATCAGTTGTATTGATAGCTATTATTTAACAAAGATCACTATTTATTTACCTCATAATTTGTTGTACAACGCAATTATTCACGAATTTCTAATTTCATGTACTTTTATCTCCGATTGTACCTCCCAAACATCCTTAAGATGTTATTCTGGCAATTGCTCCATTGAATCGACTAGCTCAGATAAGTTGAAATTACATGTTGAGGCTTTTGTACTCGAGAAACGAAAATAAAAAAAATGATCTTTCTTCGATCTGTTACATTGAAGCAAAGCTTTGATAATAAAGAACCTTATTAGGCGCATGTGCGACTCATAGTAACTCGCTACTAGTCAAACAAGGGGAACAAGCGATACGGTACACTCACATGTACTTTAGGTAATCGGCTAACAGGAGGGTCAATCATTGTCAATGCACATTAGCAACTTCTGTATAATAAAAAAAATTAATTTTTACATTACAATTTATAAACAACCTAAATCCAAATTTGTTTAGCGAGAAAACAGAACTTTTTTCAAAATACTGTCATATTACAAGGAAACACTATTTTTGAGTAATCTTGTTTATTTTGCTTCCAAATCTAATACAATTAACGAAAATGTTTTGCTCTTGTTTCAGATATTGATCAAATTGATGTTTCCGCTTCACTATGTTTGAAAAATATAGTTTTGTGATAATTACGTTTGAGCTGTCATTTTATATTTTTCTTTAGTTATTTAAATTTTATATAGAATAAATCCAGAAAATTTAATTTTGTTCGTTTTTATTTTATTTTTTTTTTTAAATTTTCAGAGGGAAGTCTACTTCTGTTTTGGATTAACGCCTTCAAGTTAATCGCCTATATTAAGAAGATTCACTTGTACATATAGATATCTACTTGTATATACAATTATACATGCATGTTTTGGTCGATATTATGTCGTGTGTGTATATGTATTATAATATATAACAAAGCATAACAATATAATCTAATACAATTTACATATCAATCAATATTTACCACCCGTTAATTTGCAGTTATCTATAATTTAGATTGTGTAAATACAATAACTGAAATTCCACAACAGTGTCAACAGTACAGAATATTCTCGCCTGTAACTATACTCATATTGATACCATGCGTATACTTGAAGGTTGGGTACTTGGTTCTACTAACTTGAAACTTTATAACAATAAAATTAGAATTGTCTGAGTTTTTATTGGTCAAAGAATTTTTGAATCAGATATCTCAAAACTCTGTAGAAAATAACTTAACCTACGACTCTAAAGTAACTACATAAAATTATAATAGCATGACTAATATTGTCAAAATTGCATATCTGAGACCTACCCGTAGATACTTAGTAGTTTTATGAGTACTTACATTTTAAGCCTCTTTTGAAACATCACGGTCCTTACAAAAAATTTTAACCTCACTTTTATTTTTCTTCCCGGGATTTCAATAGCATTTGAGCAAAATTTAAACCAGCAGGAGGGATGGGAATTTAACGTCATATTATTTTCAAATAAGATATTTTGAAATTTTGTACGAAATAAGTTCTTTATAGCGTTTCGCTTTGCTTATCGAAGGATTCTAAAGTAGCCTTATCTATATTTCAAAAGTATATATATTCAATTTCCGCCCCATGGCGTCTTATATCGTAAGTACCAATATGGATAGTTTTAGATGATTTTTGATACTGGACCTTGAAGGGCAATTTTAAAATTATCTTAATTTTTTCGAGATGTAAAAAAGCTTTCAATAAAATTTTTGTTTGATCAGCTAATTGTGTGTGTTTTGAAGTGTTTTGATTCCACCTGAAGCTCAGTCTTTTCTGGAAACTTCAATAATATTTTAGCAAAATTTGGTCAAAATCCATGCAGTCGTTTATTATGGATCCTGCTGGGAGCCCTAGGACATTGTGTGACAATTTTATTTTTTGAAATGTAGCCATTTAAAAAGAATTACGTATAAAAGCGCACAAAAAAGGTTGTTCTCCCTTAATCTGTTAACTGGGTATGACGAAATATTTCGTCATACATAGAGGCCTACTGCAATGGGCATGACGAAATTTTTCATCATAGAAAAACCTGTTAACTGGGTATGACGAAATATTTCGTCATACATAAAAGCCTACTGCAATAGGCATGACGACATTTTTCGTCATGGAAATTAACACTTTCAGTCCCATGGATTCTGGTGTCCTGACTGCTGTGTTGCCTTGTGTATGGCACACTGTTTCAAGCAATATCATACTGCGAAATAATTATTATAATTTGTTCAATTAATTCCTTGTACATTGAATACAATTGAATTATATTTTAAATATAAAATATTTAATCAAAATAAATAAAAACCATAAGTTAAAAACGATATTCTTTTATTATTTGAGGTGTGATATTACTTATCGCTGCGAACAAAAAGTCCCCATTCTGAAACGAGTTGAGCAATAGCTAATTCCCCGGTTAACAGGTTAAATGCAACGTTGGCTTTATAAAATAGTGAATGCTCCAATGACGATACTTACACGGATGTAAAATGGAGAGCTTTGAAATTCTAATGTATTTTTTTTAAATATTACTCCCATATAGTGAATGTAAATAAATAATTTTTTTTTATACAAACGTAATTATTTTAATGAATAATTTGCTATGGATCAACAGCCTTTGAAGAAAATGGAATAATATGTATCTTATGTTAATTTTAGAAAAATGTCCTAAATGATTTTATTATTTTCTTTGAATCAAAATAATAATTTCTTTGATCTAAAGAAATTTTTTTTTTTTTTTTTTTTTTTTTGATTCAGGGAAAAAAATTCAATGAAATTTTTAACGCTTTAAATGATTTATAAGACGAGTTAACTCGTCCTGCAATATGGCAGCTCAAAATGCTGTCATATGTATATATTCACTGGTACAGGTGTAGCCATCTGTGACAATACAGTATAATTCGAAATAATGTTCAATTTTATCAACATAGTTTAGTATAATTTGTTTTTTTGTAAATTCCTAGGGTTCACTTTTAATGTTGGGATTTTTGATTTTTTTCTATTTCTTTTTTTGTAGCTTTATCTATTGTACTTATCACTTGGCAGTAAAAAGTCCGGCATTTTGAGACAAAAAAATTTTACCATATGGTTTGTTTAAAAGCGTTAATTTTTGAACAATCCTCCGAATTTAAGAGCATTATGATACTGGGTAATATGAAACGATTATATTTAAATTACGAGACCCAAAGGGATGAAAAGGTAAAAAATTGATTTAAATTTTTTTTTCTAAATTTTCTGCAAAAGTGGATCTGACCTTGTAAAAAAGTTTGAAATGTTCTAATTTTTATAATAAATTATATACAATACCCTATATAAACAAGCATGTATTTACTTCTTACTTATATTTCCTAGTAATTTAGAACGAGTAAGTTAGAACAAATACCCCCGACAGTGTTATATGTATTGTTTATGGTATCACCACACTGACATGAGTAGGTACTTCGGCAAAACACAAGTTGATAGTTTGTTTGCATTTATCCTATACTTTATATATGGAATATACAAAGATAGCAACACTAAACATGAGACAATGTAACAATGGCTATAACTTTGCTATCTGTTCGCTTTTGAGTCTTCACCAATGTAAAATATCGCACGTCTTATACGAATACATGCATATATTGTGTTTAAATCGAGTTTCGCAGCATCAGAGTTTTTATTATCGATATAGATTTTTTGATGATTTTGAAGTTTATGTGTTTTATAAAGTGTACGTTTTCATGTGACCATACACGGAAAAAAAGAATTATTCCCATCAAATAAATTTTATTCCAGTCAAATAAAATTTTTGTTTGCATACCGTCAAATAAGCTTTTTATTTCAACCAATTAATTTTTTTGTTTGAAATTATTCTCAGTTTCAAACAGAAAATCAGTTCATTAGAATTAAGAAAAAATTTAATCAAATAAAAAGTATAATTCAGACAATTACTAACATATTTAAATGAAATAATTCTATAGTTTGCACAAAACAAAGATGTTGCTTATATGAATTTGAATAACGATCTGTTGAAATAATATTTTGTTTCAATGAAATAAGGATTTTATTTGAACTAAACATTTTATTATATAGGTGAATTCATTTTCTTATTTGAATGAAATAAATAATTTATTTCAATTAACAATTATTGTTAATCCACTGTATTTTATTTTTATTTAAGTGAATTCATTTTCTTATTTGACTGAAATAAATAATTTATTTCAGTTAACAATTATTGTTAATCCACTGTATTTTATTTTTATTTGAATTAAGTTGTATTTCTTATTTATCTGAAACATAAATAAACATGTATTGGATACAATAAATAAAACGCGTTTATTTGTTAATATTGTATTTTGTTTGTAAGATGTACTACATTATTATTAATAATATGACAATCAAATAATATTAGGGCGATTCTCGCGTGACATTTTTGCAACAAAAAAATTTTTTTTAATTAAATTAATAACAAACAAAACAAAAAGTTTATAACACGAGGCAACTGGATGAAAATTTTTTGAACATATTTTAATTTATATCTGAAATGCAGTACTCCAAATATAAGACATAAACTTCGTTTTGTACGATGTCCCGTGCGTCACGTGAGTTTATGCCTTATATCTTGAGTACTGAATTTCAGATAAAAATTAGAATATGCTCAAAAAAATTTACTTCATTTTCTGCGTATTATAAACATTTTGTTTTGTTTATTATTAATAGCATTTTTTTTTAAATGTTTTTGTTGTAAAAATGTCCTGTGCGTCACGCGAGAATCGCCCATTACATAATAACAAAATTACATAAAAGTACCAATTAATAAAATCAAATGCGTAAAGAAATCAAATTCTTGCCATTACCAATGGTATGATAATTATGTGGAAATAAAGAGTACAGTTCTTTTACACATCTAATATCCCATTCTACATTTTCATGATTTATGACTACCTCATATGCTTGTCTGTGTAAATCATAACCAATAGTTTTTAGTATTTTTAAAACAAAATATATTTCTTTATTTTTACTACTTAATATATATTTTATTAAACCAAATAAAGGATAATCTTCATCTATAAAACTAATTAATAAAATGTAACCAGGTTTGTATAACATACCATTCAATTTATATCGATTATAACTTAGACAATTTTCCTGGAAATTTAAAGGTAATTTTTTATAAAAGAAAATATAATCCTCTAAAGATTTTATAAACGTCACATCTGTACTGTAATCTATTTTATCTGAAAATCCCAAATTACTAGAGAGACGATAACAAAATTTTAGTTGATGTTTGAGAGCTAAGGTGTATGGTATATTTTTTCGACATGCTATTACATTAGCATTAGTTTTGAATTCCTTATGTTTTGCTTCGTACCGCATACATGAAAAATTTACTAAAGGTCCAAAACGATATAAAATTTCAGGATAATGAATTATTATGTGATGTTTTGGTTTGAGTTTTTCGTTAAATAATTTTAAATACAGTACATGATGTTCTTGTATTAAAGTTGCCAATAATTTAATGGCACCTTTATGTAATGTATTACTAAATGAAATAGCAACAATTTCTTTTAATATCAAGTAAAGTTCCCACACATTATCGTCAATAGGTACAAAATCTCCAGCAATAATACCAAAATAAGTAACAAATGCAAGCATTTCTGATGCTGACATAATGACATACTCATTATTTATATGTTCTTTAGACAACAATGGAATTTTATTTCCAACATTACAATTCTCAGAATGATTAAAAAATTTGAGTTTATTATTTAAATGTTTTAATGTAACAAATTTTTTATCTTTTATTATATATTTTAAAATCTTTGCCATATCATATCTACAAACTCCTTCCAATAAATCATGCATTACATCACATGATATATTTTTAGTTACATGAAAATGAGACAATTGATTCCAAATTGATTCTTCTTTAATTCCGTTTGTTTTACAATTAACGTCTGTATTGTAAGTTATATTATTTCTTAATAGTGACTTATCTTCTGTCACTTGACTCTGTGTAAGAGATTTATCAGCTTTACATGTACGACAAAAATAAGAACCCGAAAAATTTTCACTGTAACCTAATATTGAATTTAATCCTAA
This sequence comes from Brachynemurus nebulosus, assembly GCA_035578155.1. NCBI lineage: Eukaryota > Metazoa > Arthropoda > Insecta > Neuroptera > Myrmeleontidae > Brachynemurus > Brachynemurus nebulosus. Next base: position 60,781,465 of record JAPWDM010000002.1, read on the forward strand.
ATTATCTCCTAATATAAGTATTACATTGAAAAATATTTGATATTTTTTATTATTAACAATAATTTCAATTCCCTTTTCATATAGTTCTACACATTCGTTAATTAATTTAGAAAATGTTGCTCTATTGCCGAAATTTACTCGATCTTGTGAAAAAAACAACTGTGCCAGAAACATATTTTCTAAACGTGAAGCATACTTTGGTGGCATACAAGCTAATGAAAAATATATTGCACCTAACTTGTATATAGATGCGTGGCTACCCAATACATTTCCAATTTGAAAATCATCAAAGAAAATATATAACGGCAAAACAGTTTTATCATAAAAATTACATTTTAATTCATTCCATACTATTCCATTAAAAACACTTTGTACGTTTTCACTATCGTAACAATCTTCCATATAACTAATTATTGACTGAAATACAAACGGTAACTCTAAAAAACACTTAAGCACTTCTTTCATAGAAACAAATTGTCCTAAATTATCCTTTATTTGCATAGATGAAACCTCTTGATTACTTTTTTGAAATTCAGACGTTCCAATAACAAACGGAACTGGTTTAATTAAAAAATTTGAACGTTCAAAATATTGAAGTCTTAAATATTCTGATTCAAAACCACTAAAAGGAGATTGTAGTTCAGAAATAATATTTTTAATATCAGCCAATATGGATTCAAAAGAATCAGTCTGTCCTCTAACAGAATTTAATAAGTTAATTTTAGTATTCAGCTGTGTCACAACATTACAGTTAAATATTTCACTTACGAATTCAATTATATCTTGTATCACTGATCGTGTAACAGTATTATTGTTATATAGTTTTGAAATAAATTTCTGTATTGATTGTTTGAATGTTATATCCGGATTCAATGGAAAACTTTCAAAAGTTTCAGATAATTTATTTTTATTAAATTTTTCAGTTTTATTGCTTAAATCTACATATTTTTTAGTAACTAAAGAACAATCTTCTATATTTGTTGTTTCATTTGAATGCTTAGAAATTAAATGCTTTTTGAAATTCCATATATCTTTATACAAACGTAAACATATGCTGCATTGAAAATTTGAAGAATATTGATGTGAAAACTTCAAATGAGAAAAAAATATTTGCATATCATTAAAAGAAATATTACATTCTAAACATTCCATTCTGAATAATAGTATTTGATATTTAATTCAATAAGTAAAAACAAATATATAAAATTTGAAGAATATTGATGTGAAAACTTCAAATGAGAAAAAAATATTTGCGTATCATTAAAAGAAATATTACATTCTAAACATTCTATTCTGAATAATAGTATTTGATATTTAATTCAATAAGTGTAAAAACAAATATATAAAATTTGAAGAATATTGATGTGAAAACTTCAAATGAGAAAAAAATATTTGCATATCATTAAAAGAAATATTACATTCTAAACATTCCATTCTGAATAATAGTATTTGATATTTAATTCAATAAGTGTAAAAACAAATATAAAAATATTTCGGAAATGAATTTTCAATTTTGGATATATAAATAATTCTTCAAATTGACAGTAAACAAATGTATTTACATTACAAAAATAATCATAAATGTATTTCAAAAGTAACTTTGAAATTTTAAATATCAAAATTTTAAATATTGTAATAAACAAATGCAAATGGACTTTCACTGTCTATTTTCGTTATTCTTTAAATCGGAAATAAGTTCAGAAATTGATGGAATTTCGGAATCCCATTTTGTTTCAATGTTATATATATAACGTTGTATTAAAGTTAAAATGTGACTACATTCAAGACTATACCGTGCGTTTAAAACATGATAAGCTTTAAAACAAATGTCAAAAGCCTTTAAACATGAATTTATTTGATACTTAATATTGTCTATAATTACGTATGTTTCGGTAATATTTTTTAAATTTGGTCCTACCACTAGTATAAATGGTTGTACTGTAAGTCCATGTTTTAACATACGGGTGCGACGATTTTCTATAGTGACGTCAATTTCAGATGGCGTTGTTGAATGTAACAGTAGTCCTTCTAAAATTTCGGGTATTGTTGGCTTCCACTGCTTTCTTTTGTTGAATATTCTTGCTCTGGATTGTATTAGATATGGTAATAATGATATTTTTAATGTTGTTTTGCTATCTGAAAAAGAAAATATACGTATTTAAAATAAGTTAAGTACGAGTCTGACTCACGCACGGAGGGTTTTGTATAATATCTTCCTTCCTAAAGGGTAACTTCCTAAACCAAAAAGGTTATGTAAATAAAATTTCAGCTCAATCGGAGATATTTATATGGTTTTTGGAACTCCAGCCAAAATTTTTCCATTTTATCTAAAAAAAAAACTATAGACATTTGGACGAAGTTCGTTTTACTTTTCCTGTAATATATATGGAATTTCCTATTTGTATGAATTTTTTCAAAGTTTTCGGTTCGAAAACTTCGAAGATAAGAAAGGGGGACGGTATTTTTTCGCACATTTTTGGCCATAACTCAAGAACCTACGTAATTTAAACTTTTAAAAAAAGTAGTTTTGAAATGTGTAAACAAAGCCCTTTCAAATGATATCCCACTTGACCTTGGTTTCGCACTTACAAATTTCAACCGTCCATTTCTAACCCCTTTTCAAATAAAAATAAAAGGATTTCTGAAATTAATTTACCTGTAATAGATGTAGACAAACGATTTCTATACGGACGGACATTGAAGTCCCACTCTAAGGGTTCCGTTTTTTATTTTTTTACGGAACCCTAAAAACAACAGAAAAATAGTAAATAAAAAGAAATGTTTCTTACTTTCAGATAAGTTAATGTTGTCTAATTCCTTGAGTGTACACCGAGCCTCATCTGGTAAATACTTCCTTTTTAATTTTAACAAAGACTCAATAAAACTGGAAAAATTTGATAATAGGCATAACTCCTTTTCTGGGAAAAGTTCTGCAAAATCTTTTTCAATCTGTAAAATTTTAAGAAAAAAACAAAACAAACGTTTTTTACATTACAGTTTCCAAATATGAAATATATTTTTAATTTTTTACCAAAGTAAATCCAAAAGAACATTTTAGAATAGGCCATTGTGAAATAAACTCATTTACGGTTAATAATTGATTACTTTCATGTTTCCTCAACGGAAAAGTTTTTTTCCAAAAATCAATAACTTGATCAAATGGTTCAGTATTATATTCCAACCATGTTTTAAAATTTACAAGATTTTTTGATTCACCTAAAATTAAGTGAAAAATAAACAAAAAATATTTGTTAGATTGTAAAAACGAAAAAAGTATGATTTTACCTTCATCAGACTCCACACTTAAGGATTCACTAGGTGGTGTAGGACTCCAAAGACCTGAAGTTCTGAAATAACGTAATTTGTTTCTATATTTATCTATTAAACGGCCTTTCGCTGGCGTACATTTTCCAGTAGAAGATTTTTTTAGTGATGGTACATAGTAAGTTTCTTTAACTTCATTTGGGAAAATATCAATAATATCTTGAGCCAATTTTTCAAAATGGCTTGCATCCAATTTTCTAAAAATTAATAACGAAATTTTTTTTAATTCTATATAATTAATATTCAACTTTAATTTGAAAAATACCGTGTAGTCGATTTAAATATTTCTGATATGATTAAATCACAAAGAATATTTCGTGATTTTCGATCTAAGATTCGGTTTCCCGCATAAGTTGCTAGAATAATTTTTCCGTTACAAGTATTATTTAAAATATCATTTAAATTAAAATCTAACTGTTGACAATTATTTAGTTTTTGTATTAATTCGTCTCCGTAACATGCGTTATATCTTTTTATTTTTGCTGGTGATACTTCTACTGGATCAAAATTTTCTAAATCCGAAAAATTAGTAGATACAGTCGAGCAACTGGAACTGGTTTCATATTTATTTGGCTAAAATAATATATTATATATTATATTACAAAAAAAAACCGTCTATTTTTTTTCTTTCAATTATTTAAAATTAATTGAATTTACCAGAACAGTTACAGGTAATTTTTCCCGTTTAAAGGCATTTAATTTGGAAATAAACTTGCTACGTGGTCCTATTTTTTTAAATATTTCAGCTATCATGTCTTCAGTTAAATGTAATAATGACGTAATATCTATCTCGTTATCTAACAAAAAACAATTTAGTATTATACTACTGAATAAACTAATTTCATAAAATTAAATTCATATTATGAATGCATAAAGATTAGGCACATATTAATTATTTATTGCTTTGAAAAAAATATGAACCAAAAGCAATACATTTTAATTTACAACAACACGGCTGATAACTTAGGTATTGTTTGTTAAAATAATAATGACGTAATATCTATTTCGTTACCTAAAAATGATTTAGTATTATAATAAACTAATTTAATCAAATTAAATTCATAATTAGTATAAATGTAAAAAAGTTTGGGCAGGTGCTAATTACTAATATCTTTGAAATAAATGAAAAACCCAAAACAACAGATTTTATTTAGAACAATATGGATGATAAAGATATGTATATGTACTATGTACCTACTATTTGTTAAAAAAATTATTTTTTTACTTACCGATAAAAACAGATATATACTCTTCGAAACCCCAATTTTTCAAAATGGTCTTTGTTTCCTCATCCATTTTAATAACTAATGTTAAACATATACCTATTACATATATAGAAAAAAATACAAAAACACACAATGGCGTCACTTGGATGTTTAGAACGGAACGTTTAAATATTTCTTTTAATGTTAAATCACTTTAAACTACTCAATACAACCGACGCGAATGCCGAAACAGTACATAAGTACATAATGATGTATATGTATATCGTATATCACATGACCATATTCTACATGCGCAGTTTCAAATGTGTTGAACATATTTAAGTTGTGTTCAACTGGAATAAAATATACTGGACTGAAATTAAATGTCGTTTGCATAACTTTTAAAATAAATTCATTCAAATAAAATTAAATAAACAAACGGTTTTTAAAACTGAAATAATGTGTTTGTTTGGAACTTATTAAAAAATGCAAACAAAAAAATTAATTTTTGGAAATAACAGAAATGATTAGGTAAACTGTATGATAATTCATTGGACAAAATTTTATTTGGGCAAAATAATACTTTTCAAACATTCAGTTTTATTTCATTGAACTGAATCGTTTTTTTCCGTGTATTCAGGTATCTCCATAAAGCTTATACAAAATACGTTAGCAACAGTATTATTTTGGTGAGAGTATACTGGTAGAAGATAATGTACGAATATTTGTTTAGCTTTGGTATTAACTGAAAATTTAAGTATAATATATAAATATGTCACACTTTTGCTGCTAAAGGATGGTGGCTTAACTACATAACCAGTGTTGGGCAAGATACCGAATTTTATTATCTATAGATAACAGATAATAGATAACATAATTTAAAATATCTAGATAAAGATAACAGATAATTTAACCATTATCTAGATAAAATTTTAGATAACAGATAAGATAATATTTACAGAAATAAAGCATTAGGTCAATGCTTCTCAACCGCCGGTCCGTGGACCGGTGCCGGGCTGCGAAAGTACCTTACCGGTCCCCAGAAAGATGTGTAAATTACAATAAATTACAAAAAAGTTAAAGAAAAGTTTTTGGCGATGAAAATTGCATGCTTTGGAATTTAGTTATTTTATTTACGATCCATGATAGCATACGTCTAGCACAGTAGAGTACAACATTTTTTGTTTAAAATAGTGCTTAAAAAGTGTCGATAATTATCTGAATTACATGATCGACCAAGTGGTCGGAAAAACGACACTTCATATTACACGATAAAATGTTATTCCAACTAATGGCCGAAATAATTTCTAGCTACAAGCATTCCATTTAAAATACGAAAATTGCTTCTAAATATTTCTCTAATGCTTAAAAAATGTCGATACTTCTTTGAATTACATGGTAGACCAAGTGGTCGGAATACGACATTTCATATTACACGACTAAATGGTATTCCAACTAATGACGGCAATAATTCCAGACAACAAGAATTCTGTTTAAAATTAAATAATTGCTTTTAAATATTTTTGTAATTCTTAAGACAAGTGTCAAAATTTATCTCCAAATTTTGACACTTGTCCAAATTTATCTTTGAATTTATTGAATTTTGATAATCTTATCATTTTCCTTCGCTTAATAAAAAGATAAGATAAAAGATAACTTCTTTTGAAAATATCTCTAGATAAAAGATAATAGAATCTAGATAAAATTTTAGATAACGTTATCTAGATAAGCACAACACTGTACATAACTATAGAAACTGTTTTTCTAAACCCACAAATTCATTATTGTTTATTTTAAGCTTTTAATTTGTCGGATGTAAAAGTATAGCTAACAAAAATCTATATTAATTTAATATTTAATTGAATTGACAATTTTATGCTTCTATCAATAGAATTACAGTTTCGTATCTATAGATATTGTTTTCAATGTTTTATTACAGAAGTTGGACTTGTCTGATTTTTGTGTAATATTAGTCTGAGGCTCTTTCCCACGATCCTTAGAAATTTTTCTACTGAGTTAGGATTTTGGAAGTTAAGTTACCATCACAGTATGATCGGCTGAAAAATACTCAATTTTCTCAAATAATTTTTTTCGGATCGATAGCATGGGGGAATGGGGATGATTTTTTTTTTACGATTAATACCACTATTTACAATACAAAAATTTGCTTTATTCATTTTTATTTATTTTTTATAATTATTAAATTTTTTGAAAAAAGTGTTTTTAAAAAAGAACGGAAATTGGTGCCCACGATTGCGGTCGCAGGTTTCATTTGGAAAAAAAATTCGAATAGATTATCAATCTGTAGGTAAGCCGCTATGTAGGTACCTATGGGAGCTTTTTTTTTTTAAAATCTTTCTATTTTTCCAAACGGAAAACTAAAAAATTTTGTACTTTTTATTCAAACCGCCGCCATTTTTTCAAATTTCAAAAAAATCTATACAAACTATACAATGTAGATTGTTTAGAGTTATAGTGTATGGGATATTTGCTAATATTTTTATTCATATTTTATTTTAATATTAAATTTGTAAAGCAGAGTAATTAAAATATTGTAAAAAAATAATAATTAAATAATAAAAATGAAATTTATTGTAATTAAAATCCACAAATAATTGATAGATATTTTTAAATGTGTACGGGTATATTGTATGAACATACAAAATAAAAAAAATAAAAAAATTAAATAAAAAATAAAAAAAATAAAAACAGACAATAGGCAAGAGATTGATGAATAATTTTCATTATTGTTTTTGAAATGTATAAAATATATGGAGTAATATATATTATTTTTTTGTAATTAATCATTTTTTTCTGTAATCTTTTTTTTTTTAAATTTTTTATAGATAAAATATCGATTGACATGTTTGCTATGTTAATTAATTTGTACATGTTCTATATTTTTCATTCTTTCGTCCATAGAACCAATTTAAAATTACATAATTAAATTTGTGTTTAGTAATATTCTGTATGGAAAAATACGGAATAGGGTTATCTGAAAATTTTTGAATATAAATTAATTATCTTTTAGTGTGAAATATTCTAATCTTACTTGACTGAGTGAGTGATTTTATTACGATAAAATTTTAACTGGAAGTGATTTTTCATTTAATTAATTTTTCCTTTTTATACCAATTTTTAATGTGAAAAAACACAGGCTTCGTAAACAGAAATCTGAAGTCGTCTTGGAAAATTTTATTACATATACATATTTGTAAATTAATTTTCTTGGAATCCTGTAATATAATAAAATATGTAGGTATTATTTTTTTCAATCTTTGGCATAATAAGTTGATTTTCTCAACAATGTCAAATTATTCCATGAGAGGAATAAAACCTTTAGAAAAATTCTATTCTAGTTAAACATTTATTACAGTCAAACTTCGTTTCATTCCTTTTTGATTAATGTCAGTTATGGCAAAAAAAAAAAAAAAAAAAAACATTTAATTTTTGCTGTTTAGTATATGCTTAAGTTTTATGACATAGATGTGGCATATTAAGAGTGGCATTATCCAAATGGAATAATACAAAACTTCGCTTGGAAGCGAAAAAAATAAGGCAACATAATTAGCACGACCTACTGATGGTAAAATAAATTGAAAAATCAGTCTCGATCAGTGAACAGTCTTCGGCAAATACACATTTTGTGCTCTCTTCACAGAGCGTAAAAGCCTACTTTCCACTAAGTATGTAGAAAAAAATAGATATTTTTGAAAATTTTACATATTTAATGGTATAAAAAATAAAAAAATGAGCTAGATCACAAATTTTAAGAAGTTTCATTCAATGGGGGCCGATAAAGGGCCTTATCGCAACCCCTTCTTTATTAAGATTTTCAACAGATATATCACTAACAAGCAAAGGTTTTGAACTGTCAATTCGCAATTTTGATGAAACTTGGTATATGTGTAGTACAAGCGAAAATAACAGACCCGTATTTTTTTTTATCTGCCACCGTCGCCATTTAAGGGGTGAAATCACCCCTCAAATTTAGGGTCGAATTTTAATTTTGCTTGATAACTTGGAAACGACGACAGATAGAAAAAAACTTTAAATTGACAAAACACTTTATTTTTAGAGAGCTTTCTATTGATGTGTATAAATCCAGGGTCGGACCTACTGGAGGGGCTATTCAAGTAAAATTGAGGGTAAATTTTGAAATAGGGTGAATATGTTTCAGTATATTAAAATTTGAATAGCATATATGAAAACTACATGAAAAATACTAGTTTACCTGTTTTTGCGCAAAGCTGTAATTTAAAGTCTAAAATCTCAAAACTGGACAGCTAATTTGAGGTGCCAATCGTAATTTTACTGACAATCAGCAAAATAAAAATATTTCTATAAGGTTTTCAGCAAGTGAATTGTCGTGCAATTAATAACTGGCTAAAATATATCAAATTATACTTGTTGATGTCTGACTAAAACTTTAAATTTTATACAAGTAATATTATAACTTGATTTTGTTAAATTATGCAAGAATATTATTGCATATAGTTCGTAATCTTCTATATCGTCGAAGATCCATGTCATGAATTATCGCTCCTCTATCTACTGCAACTTTAAAATTATTTAAAACATACTGATTAATGAAAATGACTTTGTCTCTCTTACTTCCTTCTTCTTCAACTTGCTTTTTCCACCGATATAACTGCTTCAAATGTTTCATTTTTCTGAAATTTTTTTGTACTGTTTGAAAAGATTTTCTTTTTTTGCATCGCTTTTCCAGTATTTAGCAGCTTCTCCTTTATATTTGAAATCTACAAAATCTTGTTCTCCATATGAACATGATGGTTCATCAACTTCTTTGGATATGTTTTCATCCGATTCCTCATCATAATCACGAAAGAAATTTTCATTCGATTCTAGGGTATTTTGGTTAAATTCAGAATTAAATGCTATGGTCATCAAAATTTTAAAAAACTTCCTGTACAGATAATTTGTCTCGTCATATTTCCAGTTCAAATTACAAACTTCTTTAAAGTTTTATGCCCAACTAGAACAAATTTCCTTATCCTTATTATTTGACAAAAAAGAAGTATTTTAAAAAGTTAATTATTTTCTATAACTATATGCAATAATATTCTTGCATAATTTAACAAAATCAAATTATAATATTACTTGTATAAAATTTAAAGTTTTAGTTAGACATCAACGAGTATAATTTGATATATTTTAGCCAGTTATTAATTACAAGACAATACACTTGCTGAAAACCGTATAGAAATATTTTTATTTTGCTGATTGTCAGTAAAATTACGATTGGCACCTCAAATTAGCTGTCCAGTTTTGAGATTTTAGACTTTAAATTACAGCTTTGAGCAAAAACAGGTAAACTAGTATTTTTCGTGTAGTTGTCATATATGCTATTCAAATTTTAATATACTGAAACATATTTACCCTATTTCAAAATTTACCCTCAATTTTACCTGAATAGCCCCTCCAGTAGGTCCGACCCTGGATTTATACACATCAATAGAAAGCTCTCTAAAAATAAAGTGTTTTGTCAATTTAAAGTTTTTTTCTATCTGTCGTCGTTTCCAAGTTATCAAGCAAAATTAAAATTCGACCCTAAATTTGACGGGGTGATTTCACCCCTTAAATGGCGACGGTGGCAGATAAAAAAAAATACGGGTCTGTTATTTTCGCTTGTACTACACATATACCAAGTTTCATCAAAATTGCGAATTGACAGTTCAAAACCTTTCCTTGTAAGAAATTTCTGCTCGTCCAAACAGTTTGGTATACACCGATCTAGCTAGATATATTGGTAAATTTACATCAAAAGATTGAAAACTACCATAAAGAGTTTCAATAAACAAAAAATATTAGACCGCTTAATCTTCATCAACCTTTAAAAAATAAAAAAATTACTCAAGTATAGCCTCGTTTGATTGACTGACTATGTAGTAGCTCGCCCATCAATAAAACACTGGACGGACACTAGCCATAAATATATCCATTGAATTTGCGTGTTTAGCTCAAGCTCGCTCAATATGGTACACTTCCGTTGCTTTGCTTGCTGTATATCTTAAAATTTACATATTTATTAAGGTAGTTACCTCGATATTCGACAGAATAGTTTCAAATTTTAATAGTATAAAGAAAATTACTATATCTGATTGTCCTTGTAATTTGGGCAAGATTGATCGCTTTTGAGTTAAGATAATTAGGGTTAAAGTTTGTATCTACTCTATGTATTAGATCTCAAAATTTTGACTACGTACCCTTATTGTTTGTACTTAACAATATAATGACTCAACAGAATTCAATAAAAAACTAGAGTAAGAAAGATTAATAAGTTCTGACTGTAAAGAAAAAATTGAATTATTTGTTGATCGTTTTGAATTGAAGATATTATCATCAGAGAAATTATAGTATTTTAATAAATACACCAATTTCAAGCAACTGAACCGAAGCAGCCTGGCAACCCTGTATATTAAATAATTGGTTTATTCGTATTTACTGTTTAAACAGTAAAAATTCATGAATAGAGTTTTTTGACTTTTCACCGCTTACGTAGCGAAAACGGTGATAGATGCATTAAAAAGTGTTAAGACCTTTTTTGTAGAGAATCGAATTCTCTACAAGAAAGTCCGCGAGAGCACCTGTCTATCTTGTACAGGTGAGAAAATAAAGCGCTCCAAACGCATAAGCATACCACTTAATATGTTTGTTGGGAAAATAACAATGATGTCAAAGCATTTATTGTAAAAAACTTTGATAGTATAAGTGTGTATGCACAGACTATGTTTGAATATATGCGTACACGTTCGTATGAAAAATAGTATGCATCAACATCTATCCATTAATTCAAACAATAATGACATAAAGTAAGTTTGGTTTGCAATTTTTTCTACTAGCATGTCACAGTGTCACACAGTAACTACCTTAAGAGCATACACCGTCTCTCGTCCGTCGCGTTGCGTCGGGCCGTCTACGTCATCAACAACATCTCCGCTTTCATGATTGAATGTGTGTTTCGCGATTAGTAGCAGAAGAACAGCTAGTGGGTTGAGCGGGCGGGGTGTTACGGTGCAGACTGAAAATGGACTGGTTGACTGGTGCTGTTTACAGCTTTATATGGCTGTTATGGCGCGAAGGTACGTATATTTACTTGCCATTCTTTATGTCCTTACACCTGCTGTTGCTTTATTATTTAGTATATGATAAAGCGATAATGTAAAAACATACAAAAACACTTAGCGACACATCAAATTCAATGAAACGAACGGCAATAAGTTAAGCTATATTATAATTGTACCATTTATATATATTTAAAAGTACCTATATACTATTACCGTAAATTGGGATGAATAGGCACGAATTCAAACTTCACATCGTATTTTTTGTTTTACTCTACCGCAAATTGGGATAAAAAAGAGACGACAAAAAAGTAAAAGGGGAAGATCTGTAACGCCGACTAAAAATTTAAATTTAAATATTATATAGTTTCGAATTCTTGATATTTATATATCCAAAAAAGGAATAATACTTCATGATTTGTGTAAAAATAAACGTAAAATCGTAAGCAAAATTTATAAAGTATGAAAATAGTCAGGTACAAAAGTATAGTTTAGCGAAAAAATTTTCTTTTATCAAAAATTAAATAATGCATTAATATTCTTCAGTTATTATATCTGTATACCACTTGTTTGTTTTTTTTTAATTTCCACGCGCTTATGTTGTAGTTATATAAGAGCATTGTTGAAAAAGCGCTTTAAAAACGTTGTAAAATGAAGTTTATAAATTATATTTCAAAAACAACGCGGTTAATAATTTTTATTTATTATTAAATATAGTTTGTAACTTTGTATTTTATAACGTATTAAATTTTTATCAAATTCCTTTGACACGTTTTCATTTTATTGAAAAAAGTCGTGTGAATATGTCAACATCCCATAAGAGCCCGTGTTAAAATTATAAAACTTAGAAACCATTTTTCTCAAAATTGGGGCGGTCAATTTTTTTCCGGTATTATTGGTATTGAATTAAATAAATGTCTAGAGAAGTTTTGTTAAAATCCTTTGAAAAATCGTTTTTCGGACCAACTACCTTAAATTAATTTTTTAATATTTTTTATCTAACTTCAAATTCAGTCGCTACTGCTACCCGAAAGAATAATAATTATTCTATTATAGTTTAGGAAAGATATATATTTGTCGTTACGTCTGGCGTTTTTAAATCAAGTTTATGAACAACATTTTCATTTTGTGCCGTTTTACGGTGCTATCTGATGAATTTGATTATAGATTATAAATATATAATGTACCTACGTACGCATTTAATGATGTTCGCGATAAGAACGAAATTGCCATTTCACTTCAGAAGGCAATATGTCAGCTTCGTGTACTTATTTCCAGGAAAATTTTCTCAATTAAGTAGTTTTATTCTGAGTAAAACAAATTTAAATTAATTTTCAAATACAAAGGCCATAGTTGAATAAGAAGGAATTAGTCTGCCCCACCGCGTATCATTTCCAATTGGTTTTGTTAGATTAATATGAGTGTATGTAATTAATTCACCATTTTTGCGAACAGGTTTCTAAAGCTTAACATAATATACAATATGCTATAGAGGTCACTGGGATACATTTGAGGGAATATTTTAGAACACAGAATGATTCAAACAGCGATAAAAAATATATTTTGTGTATTTTTTTAACAGTGCTATATGTATCTTTGATGGCCTTACACAAAGCCTTGACTTTTAAGGTAGTTGGTCGATAAAACGATTTTTTAAAAGGATTTTAACGAAACTTCTGTAGAATTTTATTTAATTAGATACCAATAATACAAACCTATTCCGATTAAAATTGACTACCCGAATTTTGAGAAAGACGATTTCAAAGTTTTGTATTTTTAACACGGGCTCTTATGGGAAAACTCTATTTTTTTTCTAGAATCATTAAACATTTTTCTATAGCAAATATTTGTTTTCCCATTTTTTAAAAATGGGCCTTCATACCTTACATATATACTTTTTTAGCGAATTCCCAGAATGGAATTCAGCTATTACAGCCACTGTCATGACGCGACTTGAGCCCGTGATTATGGCAGAAATTTGTTTTGAGGTTCTTAGGAACCGAAAACAATATTCACTAAAATTTATATATATATATATATATATATATATATATATATATATATATATATATATATATATATATATGTCCGCGCGATAACTCTCGAACGAAGTATCCAATATTTACGAAATTTGGTGAAAACATTGGAAGTCCCAAACCCTTGGATGAGTTCTTCAGTCAGACACGTCGGATGCCACGAACATGGTTTTTGTTGTTGCAAAATATTAGTCTTTTGCCAAAATTTCCACTTATTCAAAAATTTTTGCGAAATTTTTTTTACACCATTTAAAAGAGTAGGAAAAAATACATACAAAGGTTTTTAAACTTTTATTCTATGTCAACTAGTTTCCAAGAAAAATTAATTTTTATAAACGGAAATTCACTATATTATGCAGGATGCTGCGACAAGGGTGTTTTATACTGCAAGATCTTTCTATTCAAGAAAATGTTAATAATTAATACAGAATTAGACAGAATTTTTCAGAGGTATTTAGAGATTTATTTATTGCACACGTTTATTTACTAAAATGCCAGACTTATAATTAAAATTAAAATCCGGTAATCACATTAGGTAAAAAGAAAAAAATTGTAGCCGATAATAGATTAGTTACACGCTCGTTTAATTACTTGTAAGCTACGTTTCATGTCACATGGTTTTTGTCACACGCACGCAAATATTCACGTAGGTACATATATACAAAAGTATATTTTTATTTATTCCTACACATTTGTTTTATATATAGAATTTATTAACAAACACATAGAAAGTGTTATGTTTATATTCGTGTTATATGAAATCCTATATTACAGATTAAGCATGTATCGGGAAAATAAGAGGCGAAAATGAATGTGGAAATTATGATTTTCACTAAACCACAATAAATATGTAAGTAATTTTTTATAATTTTCACATGTTGGAATGCAACATGTATTATGGTGTCTGTTATGGCGGAGAATTTTGATATCAAATATACCTGTAAATAAATTTGTATAAAAATGATTAAAAATTTTCTATTTTAGTTTCCTAGTTTATAAAATTTTATAAACTAATCTAAATAAGCGCGCGGAAATTAAAAAAAATAAGTGATATACAAATATAATAACTGATGAGCATTAATAAATTATTTAATTTTTGATAAAAGAAAATTTTTTCGTTGAGTTATACCTACTTTTGTACCTGACTATCTCAGAGCAACTACGTTAAAATCAATAATTGCTTCGATTTTACAAAAATTCGCACAGACGAACAAAAATGCGTAGGATGTGATGGGGTACTAAGTTTTGGATCATCTTAGCAGACATTGTCTTATTATTAGAAGAAGTATATAAAGACCAGAAAAACTGGTCGCAGAATTCAAACTCTTGACTTACCAATATAAACTGCACTAGTCGATTTCAGCACGTTTAGCCAGTTAGATTGTTACAAAAAGTCACAATCCTTTTATCAGTTTTGCTTAAAACGACAAGAAGGAGTCATTTTTTTCATATTTTTTTCGAAAAGAATCACCATTATAGAACAAGTTTTTAGGTTAAGTGTAATGTAATAATTAAATTAAATTTGATTTAACATAACAGTTTTTGGGTTTTTCGTCTTATTTCCCAAAAGAATATTTTACAACTTATCAGTATATATATTATATTAAACTGTTATTATCAATTCAATATCTTGGTTGAAAAATAAATACCAGTAGTTATACCCGGTAGCTCACAAAAACATATCGGATTCAGATTCTATGCAACGAATGAAAACTTACAAGAAAGTAGTGCGTTGAATAATGTTATAGGAACAGCAAGGATTCTTTTTATAATACATATGTGAGAAGGAAAGAAACATATTTCCTAATATTTTTAAGAAAGAAAGAAACATATTTTTAATTCCTTTTAAGCATATACTACGAATATATAATTTGTATACAGGATGTTTCATGTATTAAATATGAAATAAATTTTTAATACGAAATACATTTATTTTTATTTTTGTAAAAGTATAAATTTATAACTAATTATTAAATAGTTTGCACTAAAATTTATTGCAAACAATTATCATATACATTTGTATTCTATACACATCGAAATTGCTAGTCATAGTTATCAACCTGTATATTCTGAATTTGTATTTAAAAAGAGATACAAATATATGTGCATTTCTATCTGATCAGGGTGCCTTATAAAAAAAATTATTGCTGTATATATTTTATTACCACAGCGTAGTAGCAACACATATGCATCCGTTCAGCTATCTACCATTATTTAATTTTAGTATATGCTATAATTGTGTTCTATTCGTTGTATTAAGGGCTGGGTAAGGTAATAAAATAATTTTTTTCTTTTTTTTTATTTTTTAACTGAATGCATAATATCTAAAGTATATTGTCTCAAAATTTCAAGTCGATTGGAGCAAAATTGACGAAGTTATAAGCACTTTTGATGTTACGTGGCAGATGTTTCGCTCTCTATATATATATATCTCTCTCAGTTATATTATAGAAATTTCAATGGAAGGACTAACGTGTTTATACTTGTACTGTATATTTTATCAGTGTAGGGTACAAAATTTAGTTTAGTAGTAAGTATTCTATATCATTTTTATACAATAATTTTTAAGTGTTCAAAACTTTAAAGCGTTTTCCCCACAGCTCACGTTTTCAAAGTCGGTGCCCATTATAACTACAAAACGACAGCACCGATCCATTTAAAATTTTGAATACTATACATAATTTACTGTACATAATTTACGAGATAACGCTGGAGAGTTTTTTTCAAATTTGTTAATAATTTTTATTTTACAATAACAAATTAGCCAATTTTTTTCGCAAAAAATCGTGTTTTTTCGATCTAAGTGTTCCAAAAAAGCAAAAAATTGAAATTTCGAAAAACCCTCCCAGCGTTACCTGAGGAAAACTATTATCTAACGAATGAACTTTAATTTTTTTATTTCGGATGATCCAGCACTAAGTTATGAGGGGCACTTTTTCCGAGACACGTTCGAATAATTGCTGCCATTACTGTATTTTTTAATATTTCTTCGTGAAAATTTCATACAATATTCTTCGGATGTCATGCTTTAATGTACCACTGGTTTTAATAAAGAGATTTTAACTATGTCGTCACAAAAAAAATAACAAAAGCATGCCTTTTTTTCTACGAATTAACCTTACCCTCTCCATAAACTGTACCTATCCGAAACGCTTTGCCAAGCCACCCTGTACACTATAGTAACCAATAATGTAAGTTGCAAATAAAATGTAAATACATTTAGCGTATTAAATTGATATGGCCGTAGGGTGTCAAAAACAGCACTTCAAACTAAAGTGAATATATAAAGTTTGCTGTAATTTATTAGTTGCCATTGTACGAGAGAGTTTAAATTAGTTAAAATGTAACAATTGACAGTACAATAAAATTATCTATACCGAATACTGTGTACGTATATAATATTGTATTGAAAATATAAATCTGTAATATTGTGTTTACAGTATCTATCTAAGTATTTCTAATTGTTCGAAACTATGTTGTAGATAACATTGAGTTGAAAAAATTTATTATTTTACCATAATAGTGTTACATTAGATAGCTGTAAATTTATAAATTTCTATACTACACGGAGAGAAAATTCCTATAAAAATTACTGTGCTCAGCACTACAATCGACGTGTAAAAGACGAACATATTAAATTCTGTAAGGTAAAAATATAAAGATTATAATTAATCATAAAAAATTTAAAGGATGGAATGTTCTTTTCGTAATATTATCTCCGTAAAATTTGTAAAACAGCACAGTAAAAAGTTCCATTACCGACAAAAAAATAATTTTTAATTGTGTTTATTAAAAAAATTTCCATGCTAACATGCTAATAATAGAAAGAAAAAAAACAGAAAGAAGGTTGGTTTTGTTGGGATCGCTGTAATGAAATGTACCTCAATCAGCGAGTTAGTTATATGGGTTACATGCGAACCATAGGTGTGGACTGTGGAAGAAACTTTGTCAGACAGCTCCCACCAAGCACCTTGATGCAGCTTAGTAGTCAGTTGCTTTTACACTCTCTTAGGATGATGTCATCGTTTAATTCATCTTTTTGTTATTTACCTATCTTTAGTATATGTATTACAATATATTGTTGGCAATAATTTTTGTATACATGTTTTTACAGGTACAGTGCAACCAATATAAGGTCGCGAGTCAGATGCGCAAATGAAAGAGTACGACAACAAGAATTAAACTATAATATACATGCATAAGAGTGTGATAAAAGTTGTGTTAGCACCACATTAAATTTTACCATGCTAGCACATATTTTTTATTTTGGTCGTCGATCGCGCACGGATTATAGGGGAGCGTAGTAATTTTTCTGAAATTTTCTCTACAAAAATTATAGGATTTTTCTCTCCGTGTATAAAAACTTTACAATAGCAGTATGCTGCATCAAACGATATTATAGAAATAATAATTAGTAGGGGAGACTAGGGTAGTGGAGGTAAAGTGGCCATTGGCCTTTACTCACCGGAAACTACACCAATTTTGTGGTGAAGTTGAATACTAGCTTATAGACAAGCCATTAGTATTCTATTAAAACGTCAATGATCAGTTCACTAGATTGTATGAATTATAACGAATTTTCTGAATTTTCGAGTGTTGATGTAAAGTAAGTTTTAAGCTGTATTCTCATTATTTTTTTATTAGTTACGAATACAATTTTTTAATTGGGATAGCTAAAAACTCTGTCTAATTACCTTTAAAATATTGTAATATAGTTATCGACGAATCAGAAAATTCTTTCTTAAAATTAGTTCTAGTTTGCCGAAATGGCGTCTCGTTTGGCAAATTTACGACTCATGAAAAAAACACCTTCATTTTACTACTTATGACATAATATTCTATTGTACAAGTGTTATTAACTATCTGCGAGACTACATTTTTTTTTATTTCTTTGGATTTAGAGGTCCCTGTCCAAATAGTGATTAGATGAACGGGTCCGTAGAAAAAACTATTGGGAACCTCTGCTCCACGGAATAGTTACTTAAATCTGCCTACTATTCATTCTTATTGTTTATTTAATTTTATCATCTTTTATTCATTTTTTTTTTAAATTCATATTTTTTGTTTAAAAAAATAACTTACTCGGCTTGTAAGTTTATTTGTGTGGCTATGAATGCTTAAAAATTTCCAGCTTTCAGCCTCAGATTCTTAAAGTGTATCCAAGGCCACAAAAATAACACTTACGAGTCTCGATAAATAATACATTATTATGTAATTATCACCTAAATTTTAACTCACAAGTAAACTTAGTTAAAGTAACGTAAATATTAGACAAAATATGAAAAATTTTTATGCTAATCTGTTTTATACTGATTCCAACTCTATATATAGGTAGTTAGGTATATAGGAAATATATAATAGAATAAGGAAAAATTTTGTGAATAAAATATGATAGCGTAATAGATTTCTAAGAAATCTATTTTCCCTTAGGTATACTATTCAAAGTATAAACCCATTATAAAGGAAATCCTATAAAGACACTTTCCAAGTAAATTCGTATTTGTACCTCCTACATAAGAATTAAAAATATTTCTAAGCATTCTAACGGAGAATATACTCAAAATCTAAAGGAAAAAATATATGCATAAAAAAAATGCGACCACATTTTATTTTGATTTCCATAAATACACAATATTTCCGGAAAGAAGAGAAATTACCTACCACGGCAAATATAATCCTAATTCAATTTCATCTATCGAAGGCTAATTTTTTCATAAATATTTAAATACATATGGGCACGGAGTGTATAAAGCAAGAATTTCACCCTCATTTATTATGGTCGAATAATTTTCTTTTAAATTGAAAATTGACGAAGGATATTGCGTAATTGTAAGATGTGGTGTAGACGAAATGAAGGAACCTTTTTATAAATTGAAGAACACCTCAAGCGGCAATATATTTTATTAAAGTCAGTCTTTTGATATTATCTTTCACTTTCACCAACATAGTGATTTCCATTAAATATTTCTTATGTATGTACCTACCTTACTTTCAAAATAAAATTTGGTAAAATTAAATATATAATATTTGAAAAATATGATTATAATATTTTTAAACTTGTGGAATTTGATATACAGTCGACCCATGTTTTATACGGGAGTTTCCTTTTATGAAATTGCATGAAAATTAAACCCACTTTTATTTTAAGACTAGATTTTTCATATACCTAAATATTAGAGTCAGTTTCATCTATAATACAGAACAAAATATATAAGTCATCAGGTGCAAGTTGTACTTGCGCAAATAGTTGTCCGTACCATCAGTTATTATTACGAATTTTATATACTAGTTTAGAGGATATTTATCTGATGATTAAATATAATTTCTGAAATAGACTATAACTCTCGATTTCAAACCCATCATATCATTATCTTTTCCTATTTATGTTTATCAAAAAACAACAAATATTTACTGACAGTATTAACGCCAGTAAAGTAATTGACAATATTGTTTTTCTTTCAATAATTATCAGCCACACTATTTATCATAAACGATCATATTATTTTAAATCAAAAAATTACTTACAAATTTTTGTAAATATCGTTGAATATTTTGAATCCTACAACAAATAAGTTAACAAATAGAGAAAGTTAGAGAGAGTTATAAATAGTTACAAAGTTACTCTAGTAATTATAAACGCAGCGGACGAGTTTACATGTGTTTTATTTATTCTGTTATAAAAGATGTAAATGCGGACCGTTTCAAAAATTGAGTATCGTGTAGTCATAAAATTTCTGACAAAAGAAGGACAAACTCCAGAAGAAATTAAGGACAGATTGGATGGTGTATACGGTAAAGCCATGCCAAATGTTTCGTTTGCGGTACGAGTTCCTCAACGACGATGATCGTTCTGGACGTCTGGCAGAATCGATCATTTCCGAAAACATCGCTCTTGTAGTATCGCTACAAAGAATTTGCTTATTATTATAAAGGCATAGAGATGCTTATTCCACCTTATAATAAGTGTATGTATTGAAATAGAGGGCGTTTATACAGAAAAATAAATTCTTCTCACTGTTCTCTCTGTATTTTTTAATACTCAGGCCGAGAATTTTGGCGCATCCTACGTATATATATATATATATATATATATATATATATATATATATATATATATATACATATACATATATATATATATATATATATATATATATATATATATATATATATATATATATATATATATATATATATATATCTGTGGCCAAAAGTCAAAGTCTAATATTTTTATTTTTCAGAAGCCGAGTTTTACGTTTGATAGGGCCTATAAAAAATACCTTAAACTACTGTTTTCCTGCTGTAAATTTTTAGGTCAACTCTAGGCTTTAGGTCAACTTGACATTATTACGTAATGGTCTAATGAACAATGTGTAATAATCAATAGAAATTTGTTTTCTTACTTAAATTAATTTAAGATACTTTGGCTTATGGCCACAGATATAGACGTACACTAAAACCGCAGGAATTTTTTCGGAATCAACAGTCGCGTCACCCCTCACAAGGATAAGAGTTATTTCCCTTATACCCTGTATATATATATATATATATATATATATATATATATATACAGGGTGTAAAGAAAATAACTCTTATCCGTTTGAGGGTTGACGCGACTGTTAATTTCGAAAAAATTCCTGCGGTTTTAGTGTCTACAGGGTGCTATGAGTCACTCCACAAAAGGACGAGAGTTATTTGTTTTACACCCTGGATATATACATATATATATATATATATATATATATATATATATATATATATATATATATATATATATATATATATGTATATATATATATATATATATATATATATATATATATATATATATATATATATATATAAACCAACAACTGCTTTATTTTTAGATGAACAATCAAGTATACTAAATTCTGGTACTTACATTGATACCTCACTAGAAATCGCACATTCTGTAAATTATATATCTATCTTACACGCTATATCGTCACGTACTTATTAAACCGCTTGAAAATTGCCTCTCCACACATGTGCCTACATATCTATATGTATACGTATCGAAAACATATTTGGACCATTTTCGAATAAACCAATAATTCCCGTAACACTCCATGTTGCACAGATTGGTTAGCTATATATATGTACGTATATAGCTTTCATGTAGGTACATGTCGCTGCACCACTGGAGTGTATATGTGTCACAAACAGGTACCTACTCCCGTATGGAATGTTGGTAATCGATATTACGAAATTTTACATCAATCTGAGCAGCGTGTATTTCTAGGACAAGCGACAAAATATTATTTATTGGTCTCTATCAACAAATGAATTGTAATATTGCGTACTGTGGAACACGGTCGCTCATTCATTTTACGAAGGAATCAGAATTCATTGGAAAAAATTTTATAATGCATTAAATTAAATAATAAAATTATGTAGGAATTCAGTTGCGTAGGTACTATGAAAAATTAATTAGAAAAATTCCGAAAACTTTTGGATATTATTTATTGATGCTAAATGTTTTATAGTTTTTGGTAATTCCATTGTGCAAAGAATTACAAGACAGTGGTGGAAAACTGTCGACAGTTTTCACTATCGAAAACGATCGTGTTTTCTTTTTTACTACCGATTTCGATAGATTTTTGTATCTGTAAAATGTAGTTTTTTTTTATATTTTACCTTTTAGTTTTAATCACTGAGAATTTTATTAAAATCATTTACGGTGTACTCACTATAACGGTCGTAGTAAAACCAAATGAGTCATTTAAATGTGCCAGGATCTAGCTTCTCCACAACATGTTACGGGCAGCCACGACCAGAAACTCCCGAACTATCAACCTTTATACATTTCTCAATACCTCAAAGTTAACAATGAAAATCAGAATTCGCTCTTCGGATGGCTGTAACTTAAAAACTATTTGAGATATACATATACTTGAAATTTTAATATGTTATTTTTAAATGTATAGACTATCGTAATTTTTACAATTTTTTGAAAGCGTCACACTAGTGGTCCCCGTTTAATAGTTAAGGTAAAAATTTTAAAATTCGTTACCAATACTAGAAGGGCTGAGAAGTGTGTTAAATCTGAAAAAAGCATAGGTTAATAGAAATAAGTGGACGGAGGATCATTAAGTACTGGAACTCATTTTTGACTAAGGGTAATTTAATAATAAACTTTAATTGTAAATAAATATACTCTTATTAAATGAGATTTCAATAGTGCTGCCCTGTCTATTTATTTCTATCGATATATGAGTTTTTTCAGATTTTGGTCTCCTCAGTATTACAATGCCGAACACTTAAAAAAATCATTGCTCCAATTCTCAATAATTGCCAAAATTAGCTAAAAGAATCAATTCAGCCGAACATTATATATACGCAAGTTAATTTTTACCTAATTTAAATGGGAATTTTTTTTTGTGAACCAATAGTTTTGTTAGAGATCTTAATTATTTTTATAAATTTTTCGATAACACTGATAACACTCATGTTGTTTTGATTCAAATGTTGGCAAAAATTCTCAGAAAACTTGTGATCTAAAATTGAACAAGTGTCAAAATATTGTTCACCATAACTAGGTACCGGGTTCCTTCGGACAGGTTAGGACCGTACTTATTTCAATAAAATTTTGCATCTAAATTACATTAAATTATGCACATTTGAATGAATATAATTGGTCAAAAATTATATTTTTCACCATTTAGAATACTAACAGCATTTTTTATTTGACGAAAGTAAGAAAATTCAAAAAATCGGAAAAAATTTTTGTAAAATATATTGAAATGTTGTTGAATATTTAGACGGTGCACTATAATAGCTAAGACATATGTATTTACTAAGATTTTTTATTATTGAAAAACAAATTTTTAACAAGCAACTATACTTCTATCTCTCAAAATTGAAAACAATAAAAAAAGATGAATTTATTTAATTTAAATGACATGTCACATAAATCACATACATAATATAAACAAAAATACTTTTGATAGTCAATTAAAATTACAGTGGCACTTTTCAATTGTGCAGGTAATAAATGAAAGAAAAAAAATGTTTACATAAAATATATATAAATAATATTTTGATCACATATGTATGTGTGTGTATGTAACTTGTATACGTTATTTTTATGAAAATATTTTGAACTTTTAGTCACATTGAGTGCAATATGTATACCTGCATATGCTAAAGACGAAACTGTCTGATCCGAAAGAAATCCGATACCTGACCATAACTTAAAACCACCTAAGGATTAGCCGTATACAAAAATATTATCAATATACTTGTTTATCAGATACATCTTTAGTTTTTATTGTCTCTTATCAAAGAAAAAAAAACATTATAAAACGCATAAGTATCCATCTATAGTTCTATACACTTTACAGCTTTCACAACGAAACATTAAAAGTTACATAAATATCGCAATAACGTAAGCGCTAAAGTACTTACGTTATAATAATCTTTTCAGTAAACATAATAATTTCAACATCATCATCGACATGGTATCGATCTAAAATAAATATATTCTTAATAATAAAAAAAAAATCATAATAATAGCCATCATAATACGCTGAAGCCCTGCGAAAAAAAAAAAATATACATCTAAATGTTTTTGCAATAAATTTTTATTGCCTTGGTGAATGTGCCTACTGATGTACACCACCGCGCCCCGCTGGCTGTGGGATGGGTGTTTAAGCAAGAAAAAAAGCTAACGATAGCTTTTATTTATTGTGATGAATCATAAAATTATATTTCATATAAGTAGTTTTGTGTTTCTCTTTTCGAAAAATAATAAATCACATTGTTATTGTTATATAATAGTTCGATTTTTCATTTTCCAACTTTTTATTTATTGTTCTGTTGTCTTTTCTTGTGCGTTTTGTTTTCGTACATTCTATTGCCATTGTGTATGGATAGTTGCGACACATTCAATTTTGTTAATTACTAATATTTATACTTATAGCGAAAAACATAAAAATTAACTCGTCGTCGAATATGGCGACTTTGCCTTTTATTTAGGTAATTTCAGTGTGAGATGGTGTTGGTTAAAAGTTTCTCTGTCGGCGTGGATAGATAAATTTGGCATAGTTGTATAATGAATTTGATTGATGTAGTTAATCAAAGAAGTTTTGTTATATTGTTTCAAGGAATTTAATTACTGTAGTTTATGGGTTAGTTTTCAACCTACCTACGTCTCTAATCGTATTTTGTTTATTATCTACGTCCCAACTTTTCGTAGATTCTTCATATTGTTTTATGTTCTTTTTCCAGCCTCTTATGTTCTAAAGCTAAACGCTTCAAAAGATATATAATTTTAGTTCAAACCGGAGAATCTCAAACATTTTTCTTCACATACAAAAACTGCCATGACGATGTGTACAGAAAGTAGAATCATTATTTTGCACAAAAAATAAGTCTTAAAAAATAAATCATTATCGGAAAGTAAAAATTTATATTTTTATGACGAAATAAAGATAAAATTAAAAAAATATAGAAGGTATTTGCAATTAATAACAAAGAAATATAATCTATCATATTATTTTCTTCCTTATATGTCTTGAATAACACACATATTTCGGAAAAACGCAAAAACACGTAGCGCCTAGTTTGTGGTTCTCTTTCTAATTATGATGGAAAAAATTTGATACGTTGAACCATTCAGGCTGTACAGGAAAATTTACCCCGATTTTAACCCCTACAGCTCCTCATATAAACTCGACCCTTGTTTTACTTATACAAGTGAATAGGTCTTTTAAAGAGAAACATTTCGTCAGTTTGAAGTTTTCCTCTATCTCTTATAGTTTTCGAGATAACTTAAGAAACATGATTTGAACCCCCTATTTTAGAGGCTGAATTCACCCCGTGAACGTGGGCTTTGATCGATAAAAAAAATACGGGTCCCTTATTTTTGCCTATTCTACACACCAGCAAACTTTCAAGAAGATTGGCGATTGGCCCTTGGGTAGTGTTACCAGTAAGTGTTTTGATTCATGTGTATATTTATAGTCTTTTATGTAATCATTATATCTAGAGAAGGGTGCATCTAGTTCTATATCCAAGGAACTAAAGCCATACCTGAGTAAAATTCAGTGCAAAAATACAAAAACAAAAAGAAATTTTTATACAACTATTGTTAACGGGGCTAGTGAATCTGTTTAAATTCGCAATTATTTTTGCCGTAATACTTATTATGATTAAGCGCATCTTTGGAACAAAAATACGACAGATAAATTGATTATTAATATTTCGATGAAAAAACATTTTATACCCAGTGATTTGCACGTATGTTTGGCTTCAAGGCAAACCTTGAAAGTGTCAGAGAGTATTATAGCGTCGCTAACAAAATTATTATTTTAGAATCGACAATGTATTGTGCGAGTTTGGAATTTTGATTCCGCGATGTCGTTTAATAAAAAAAAATGTGGCGATAATATTTGAAATTGAAAAATTGTAACTGCTTCGCGCATTAGAGAGAGTACATACAAATAAGTGACTGAATGTTGTCTGTGTCGGGCGCCTGTCGAGCAAAGGATCGATGGTGTAATGGATGGCACACCTGGCTAGTTACCAGGAGATCCTGAGTTCGATTCTCGGCCGATCCGGATAATTTTTTCAATCACCTTGCGATTTTTAATATACCTATGTGGTTTTTGGTTATGTTAACCAAGGAAGTCGAGTGCTTAAAGTTTCAGTTTAGCTGAACGATAAGTGAACATATGAATACTACGTGTTGAAATGCAGACAAAAGTCTGTCATACGTAGTGGTGTTTCACAAGCACTCGATAATATTTGAAATTGAAAAATATGGCTTTTGTTTACCTTAATATTTTAATTTCTTGTTTTAGTTGATTAATGATATAGGAGCCTCTATAACTCCCAAACAAAATATCCTACTTTTACGAAATTTGATATGAAAATGTTGGAATCCCCAAACCGTTGGGCAAGTTCGTTAGCCAGACACGTCCGATGTCCGAAACATGGTTTTGTTCGTGAAAATATTTAGTATTTTGACAAAATTTCCACTTATTCAAAATTTTTGCGAAATTTTTTTACACTATTGAAAAAAGAAGAAAAAATCACAAAAAAGTCTTTAAACAATTATTCTATGTCAACTAGTTTCCGAGAAAAAC
This sequence comes from Brachynemurus nebulosus, assembly GCA_035578155.1. Classification (NCBI taxonomy): domain Eukaryota; kingdom Metazoa; phylum Arthropoda; class Insecta; order Neuroptera; family Myrmeleontidae; genus Brachynemurus; species Brachynemurus nebulosus. The sequence goes on from JAPWDM010000002.1 coordinate 60,808,224, forward strand.
CAATTTTTGTAAACGGAAATGCGCTATGTTATGCACGATGCTGCGACAAGAGTATTTTACTATTGATTCTAGACTGTAGGATGGTGACTGACTCTTGGTAATAGTTTCAACATTTTCAGCATATCGCAGTTTAAGAAACACTTGTTTCGTGCCTATAATGTAAATTTAAGAAATCTAATTAACTAGATTCGACTAACAGATTCTTCAACAATTTCTGTTTAAAATCCCCAAAAAATTAAATTTTGAATCCAAGTGAATTTATTTTATTAATAATCGACAATATACTTATGTATAAACTTTATTTTAATTCTACGGAATAATTTCTATACCCTCATAGAAACTTTTGATCTCTAGAGAGGAAAATAATATTTCTACATTATTAATTAAAAATTTTTTCGAAAATTACTTCGTTTCTGAACAAAATACGTTAAATAATTTATTCAACCAAAGCACATACATATATTGCTTATGTAGCTTGTCATTATCCTGTATATAAAACGAGTATATTCTATAACACAGATCTGAATGGAAAATGTAGTCACCTATGTAGCTACCTATGTCTAACAGAATTGTAGAGCACTGCTATTACTTGTAATACAGTTTTAATTAATCCCAGAAGTATTGTTTAATTACCTCATTAAATTTTCCATGAATTACAAATTTATTTTGAGTGATAAACAGAATTTAAACATAACCAAAACCAACATAAAATTCTGTTCGAAATAAATATTATATCTAATAAATTATTATTATCAATAAAATGTTCATATTTGAAGCTTGTCAAGTTTCTAGTAGGTACTAAAATTTGTTAGGTACGAGACAAAACCATAAAAACGGCAATAGGATAAATGAGTTTGTAGGATCTGGTTTGGTCAGTTTGACGGTCGAAGCCAAAGGTGCATCTAAATTTAGAATATTTATTGTAAATATAATAAACAGGATAATTAAATAGTTACTTTTGTATTATAAACTCAAGAATAAACAAATAAGGTTATGGTCATCCTGTTGCTATATACAGAATCGCTTTATAATATTAATAGATTTGAGCATTACTTTATGGTATTCCATATTCGTAAATAATAAACAAATACTTGACTTTGCAAAATACCACTTTTATTTTTGAAACTGTGATAATATTGTTTCAAACCGTTAGTTCATTTTCAAATAGAATCGCTCTGTTTGGAATAATGGAGCTGTAGTTAATTGGAAAGAATATTTTAAATTATTATAGAGGGTGTGAAACAAATATCTCTCGTCCTTTTGTGGGGTGACTCATAGCACCCTGTAGACACTAAAACCGCAGGAATTTTTTCGGAATTAACAGTCGCGTCACCCCTCAAAAGGATAATATTTATTTCCTTTACACCCTGTATATAATATATACACACATACATATATACTTATATGTGTGTGTGTATATATATTATATACGGGGTGTAAAGGAAATAACTCTTATCCTTTTGAGGGGTGACGCGACTGTTAATTCCGAAAAAATTCCTGCGGTTTTAGTGTCTACAGGGTGCTATGAGTTACCTCACAAAAAGGACGAGAGTTATTTGTTTTACACCCTGTATATAGGTTTAGGTAACTAAACGGAAAAGTCAACAAAGCATAGAATTAAATTTGGCTTGTACAGAATTATAGTAACTTAATGTAAAAAAATAATAAATAAAATTACATTTTATAATAAGATGACACCTTCAATTTCGGCCTTAAACCTTCAGTTTTTTTTTTTTGGTTGTTGCTGAATGTGTGGCCAAAAGTGAATTTTGTAGTAGTCAAAACATGTTTTGGTCTTAATTTTATAGAAATAAAACACAATCGGAGCAAAATGGGTTTATATGTATAGACGATGGTAATACGGATCGTATTGCAAAACGTCGTTTCCTTACATGTCAAAATATAGTCTACAGGAAGCAAGGAAGCCATGAACAATCTCATACTCGTTATGGGGTGACATTGTTCACACGAATTCGCAGCCCTGAAAACACACTTTCTTTATTAAGAGTAGGCCCGACGAGAGGGTGGTGTAGCCGGGGTTACAGCCTCGCGACCCGGGCTTAAAAGCCAGAAACAAAAGTTAAGGCCTTTTTTGTTCATCGCCTATTTTTTGGGGAGGAAAATTTCTAGACAATACGGTTTTAGTCCCAGGGCCCGCCATTTTTTCCACGGCCCTAATTAAGAGTATAAAAACTGTTTGACCACCATTTTTTTTAAATTTTCAAAAAAATTCTTATTGTAAAAAAGTTTGTTTGATGCTTATAATAAATTTTAACAGTTTTAAAGAGTATGAAACATGGTCAGATACATCGTATACGGCTATACGCAATTAATCTTTCAATACAATGATTGAACAATCTCACCCCATGTATATAATTAATCTCACCCCACGCAATAATATGTCCAATATGACAAAAAATACTGAACTGATTATGTACAACTAAGCACGTGATGGTTACAAAGCATCAACAATTATGTATATTTTATTAAAATATAAAAACTGTGTTTAGATTTTGACTTATCAGATAAAGTAAAAGTTCACTTTCACCAAAAATACGACTTCTTTTAATACGCTATATCTTTTTTAAATATATGAAACTGCCAAACTTGACGTGTAGAGGGTATTTTCAGCCATCTTATTTCTTCCATTATCGGTCGGTAAAATCGCATTCTAAACTATAGTTCTGGTGCTATATTCAATTTAAAAAAATATGATTTAGTGAACAATCTCACCCCCGATTATCAATTTCACCCCAAATGACGGAAAGTAAACCGCTTCTTTTGTTATTATTTTTGTTTTTTACCATTTCCCGAACGTTGTGTTTTCCCCGACAAGGAAAATCATATCTCAAGTTCTAGAAAAGATAGAGACTAAATTTTTTTTATTTTGTTCATAAACATATTGCGCATAAAGTGGAGTATGTTTTTTGGATTTGAACACTTGTAACTATTTTTAAACATTTTTTTTTTTTTAATAAAAAATTGAGTTTTATAATTTTTAGAAGTTTAGGATTACAATTTTATAGTTAACTTTTGAAATTACCTGAAACCCATACTCAGCTTTATGGACAGGTCCTTTAGGAATAAGATAATGAAAAAAATATTTAAAAAAATATTCATTACTTTTTGAGATATGGAGTTTCATGTACACGCTTAAAAACTTGTGACATAAGGCCCCCTCCCTCCACAGAGAAGAGCAATGAATGTTTCAAAAATAAAATTTTTTATTTGAAACCCTCCCTAATTTGAAAAAAAAAATTCAACAAGCAAAATAATCATAAATGAAAAAGTTGCTTTTTTATTTGAACTCCTCCCTTAATGTTTATACTTGACTGATAATTCACTTAAAGTAATCAATAACATATAAGTACAATACACCAACCAAAATTATATATATTTGGTTTATCCGCTTGGAATAATTTATAGTTGATGGTGTAATAGTTCGAATAAATTTCCTTCCGAAATTCAATGATTATTTTCCTTTATGAAATAATATAATTGTATATTATTTAAGTTATAGGTAGCATTAAAGTATCACGCCCTAATAATTTATAGGTATTGAAGTGATAACACGAGATGTTCTAACAAAGTGTTGAATTATATAATATAAAAGACCTAATGTGTTGAAACTTTATCGCCGTGAAGTATAGGGAAAATCTTACTAACAATAAGTAGTTATCAATAGTTATTGTCTAGTTTTAATACACATCGTATTGTAAATAAATTAAGTTTCATGTTTTGTTCAGTAGTAAAAAATAAAAGTAGAAATACATTTATTAAAAATTTGTAAAAATTTATTAGAATAGAATAGAGTTTTTGAGTATATATGAACTAAGTTTCTATTCTAATAAAATCCGGATTTAAAAATGATTCTATCTACCATAAAAATATTCTAATTTGATCATATTCTAGCAATCAAAATTCGAAAATATTGTCAAATATGGCTTTGCAGATATTGAAAACATATTTCTTTTTTCCTTCTACTGTATTAGTATAGAGTTATTTTAATCTCTAACTACGAAACCATACACAAGGGATTTTAATGAAATTCGGTACGCGGGTACGGGGATTAAATTCACCAAGATATGCAATCTGGTGTGGCATACCCAAACTTTTTTCTCGATAAAGCCTAGCCGCCGTTGGATTTTGAAAATGACCCGAAAATGGACGGATCGGTCATTTGAAAAAAAAACGGCTCTAACGATTTTGATTAAATTTTAATCACATGTAATAGAACACATTTTTGATCTGAACCATCTGTGTGTCTGCAAAAAATCTGAAAGCTGAGATACAGGGCATCGAAAAGCAAATTATTTTTCCCCCTTCATTTTCTATTAATGTTATAGGACCAAGTGTTGTACGAAAATTCAACCAGTTTATTTTGTATTGTAAAAAAAATAATCAAAAAAAAATTGTGTTTGGTTTTTTAGTTTCCGACTTGGATATTTTGTCATGATTCAAAAAACCTAAATTGGTTGTACTATACAACTTATGGTTGTAAAAAATTATTTTTCTTGTACAACTCAAGAACGATATGTACCTTTTTAGTTTCGTATTGATCACCGATTTCAGCCAAGAAATATTTAGAAATCTCTGTAGAAATTAAATGAAAATCACACTGCTTCACGATTCTAATTGTTATATTGAAACATAATTAGTAGTAGTGTAGGTATTGTATAAAAATAATAAATGAAGTTTCCAATTATTTAAATATCAACCAAATTAAATAATTTTGGTTTAAAATATTCCGCTGATGTCTCCTTTAAAACATATCTTTAGTAAAAAAAATTTCTTTGATACAAAAAAATTTTTTTGATTTAAAAAAAAAAATTTTAATTAAAAATTTTTTTAATTTTTAAACAAAAAAATTATTTTGCGTGTGTACTTTAATTTTTTTTGTTAATTATAAAATCATGTCATATTTTTAATTAATTCAAACGTCATAACATTCAGTTCAAACATTTCATAATTTTCTTTATTGTTTTAACATAATTTCAATCATGCAAGTAAAAAGTGAAAAACTTGAAATATTTTATAAAGATTTGAAATAAAACAGAAACAGAGACAATCATAAAAAAAAAAATTAGAACGTGTAAATATTTCATTTAATATTTCATTTTGTAAAATAAATATATGAAAAAAGTTTTTTCATTTCTTCATCATATTGCTTGTGAAAAATTATATAAATAGAGAACCGATGTAAAAACGGAGAAAACGAAAACAGTTTATATGGATTATAAAAATAAAAGAGAAGTTGCCAATAACTTTTTTTATATTTTTTGCACGTCAATATTTATTTTTTCATTTAAATCAAGTATGGGTGAGTATTGGAAAAGTACTTGATTTAATCATAAAAATAAATAAAGGGTATACTTTAAAAATTAGTCGGTATAAGTTTAACAAATTATGCAATTGGACAATGACACTTCAAAAAGAGGAAAATAATAACTGGGTGGGCACAAAATAAATTGTCAAAATAGAGGGTGTTCTTTTGAGAGTGTGGAAAATTTCGGCGGAATATCTCTAATAACAAGTGGCCTTTGTCAAACAGGCAAATCACCATGAAAAAGTTAAAGAAATAATTATATTAAAATTTATTAAATGAAATATAACTAACAACATAGTTTCGAATAAACGGTTCACTGTAATGGCCACCACAATTCGTAATTTGTTACCAGAAAAATATCTACTTTAAATATACGTAAAATCTCTGGTTTATATTAATAAACTATCGATAACTGACACATTATGGGCCACATAATGTGTCAGTTATCGATACATATCTAGTAGACACATTTATTTAGACACATATCTAGTAGACACATATTTAGAAGCAGGCCGGATTAACCTTGAATCCGCCCCTAGGCACCTTGAAAAATGCCGCCCCTACCCCTAGAAAAAGGAAACGAGCAAAAAAACACGTCAATCACTAATTTTTCCGGCCTTTTCTAAAAATTTTCCGCCCCTATTCTTACCTTTTTTACAAACTTTCTCTTAAAAGTGGCGAGCAAAAAGAAAAAAACGTTAATTACTCATTTTTTCGCCCTATTTTAAAAATTTACCGCCCCTAAAAATCTTCCGCCCCTAGACCATGGCCTAGGGTGGCCTATTGGCTAAGCTGGCCCTGTTTAGAAGTCTAGGTAAGTCATAAAAAAACTTTTCAAATTAATAACAAATTATTTGGTAAATTAAAATGTATTATTTTCAATTATAATTTATTAGAAAAAGTCGAAAAGGATGTATTTGTATTATTTTCTCAGTGGATAGGGTTGATTTAAATGTTGATCTAATAGCTCGCTCAGTAACTGACAAGCTGCCTTCGAGATACTCAATATCGAAATTTTTTTGGGTTCAAGTTGAAATCGAATCGTTATACATACAACCTATATATGGTCTTGAATTAGCGATAGCTAGTTGCCAGGTAGATACATCTATAATCATCTGACCGAAGTTATGAATAATTTTAATTCTAATTTGGAACTGTTATAGAATTTGAAACGAATTTAATAAGATACATTGGTAGGTACTTTTTTTTTCATCTCTACATGCCCTAACTAAAATAAAAATCTTAAAATTGAAACATTTACATATAGGAAAATCTACAGTTTTATATACTTACTTCTCTAAAACAAATAATATTTTCAAATCAGTTGTAAAAAATTTCAGTTCAACCGTTTCGGTGAAACTGACGGTTGATAATGGAGAAATGAAGACGAAGGTACATGGTGAATAAAAACTATATACACAAATCCATATAAACCCATATATACATTTGCATATTGTAAAGACAAGGTGTTTTAAGCTACTAAAGGACATATAATTTTATTGAATGGGTTTGTTTCAGACATAATGTTCATTTTTTCATTAGAATATTACGGGAATTCCATTAGAAAATTTCATTAGAATTATGGGAAAATATTCAATTTGTCAAATTTTTACTTGAAAAAATGAAATATTTTAGGAGCCTGACATTTAACCATTAACGGGTAAAAGTTGACCTGAACTCAAAATCTTTACCTATACTTATCTAAACATTATTATAATAAAACTGTAACGAGACCGTTTCTGTACATGGAATATTTTTTGCAAATTATACTGTTACTGTAAATTGTTATCAATGTAGATATCAAAAAAGCAATTTTTAAAATTTTTGTCTGTCTGTTCACGCATCACGCAAAAACTACTGGACGGATTTTAATGAAATTAGGTGTGATGATAATTTATTACCTGGGTCAACATCTAGGATACTTTTAACTCCGGAAAACTATCTCATTCCCACGGGAAAACAGGAAAACCATTTTTAATACGTGCACACATTACGCTAAAAACTATTTTGATAAAATTTTGTGTTGTTATAACTTATTACCTGGGTCAACATCTAATATACTTTTTATTACGGGAAACTGTCTTATTCCCATGGGAAAATTTTGAGCAAGTGCACACATTACGCAAAAACTATTGAAGGGATTTTTATGAAATTTGGAGTGGTAATAACTTATTACCTGCATCAACACTTAGGATACTTTTTATTACGGGAAAATGTTTCCTTCCCTCGGGAAAATATAAAATCAATTTGGGCATGTGCATACATTACTTACAACTATTGTTCTATGCATGTTGTCGTTGATTTTATGCGTGAACGACGTTACGGGTACAGCTAGTTCTAAAATAAAACGTGTGAATTAAAACACTTCATAAATGAAAAACAGTTAAGAAATATAAAAATCTAACTTATTTTCCTTGTTTAGTATAGTAATATTCTATTACTGGGTATTTTGTGAAGGTTTCAGGACATAAATAAGACTTGATCCAACTATTCTTTTCCCACGTTAACCTTGTCATGTACTAAGTAGTTAAAAGCATCCTGTAAGTACGTATATGTCGACTATTGTTAACATTCTCATCAAAAACTAAACCATTAGTGAACGGTACGGGTTCTCCTTATTTTGTACATTCATTCATATATACACACAATCTATTATTTTATGTGTACCTTAATATTTACATACATACACCTAAACACATCAAACAAAATACTGTCGCTTACGCCATTAAGTAAATAAGTCCAGGATTTTTTTTTTACAGGAAATCGTTTTTTGTAAACATTTCTGACTAGAACAAAGCTTTGTGGTTGCCAAGCTTTTTTTTCTGTTTTTGATTTTCTATATTTGTATTATATTTTTCATGGGCATGGGATGCGGATGGTTTGTTTTGAACGTGTAATTTTTTGTAAAATAAATAAAATGAATTTACAAAAACTACTTTTATTTTAATAATATATTTTTAGTGTTGTTTTGTTATGATTAACACAGGTGAAGCGGATAAAATAGATCAGTTACTAAACATTTATAAAATAATAATAATCATAAATTCTTGTAGACCAGTGTTTTTCAACCTTCTACATGGCGCGACCCCCTTAGTATGGAAAAATATTTCGCGATCCCCTATCCTCCGCTATTACCAACTTTTATTTTTTTATGTTATAAATATTGAATCTGTTCATCATTATTAATTATTTTCATAGTTAGGTATCGATTAAATACATAATTAAGGACTTGAAATAGGCGTATTTTTATATCGAAATCGAAACTGACGACTTATAGTAGCTTCTGAACGCGCACGTGACGTAAAAAGTGACATGCGCACGTGCGACGGTCGTCACCGTTTAACACTTCCGAGATTAATCCATTTGAATTCTTTGAATTGTGAACTCGCGTTAGTGTTTAAATTTATTGGATTGCCTTGTTTAGTAGTTGCTCACTTGTTATTGTCTAATATTCAAAATTCTGTGCTCATTGTAATTATTGAAAATGGATAAGTTTTTGGAAACATATGCACTATCGTCAACTTCAAGTTCCAATGAGAGTAATAAAACAAGACCAAAGAAAAAAGTGTCTATATGACGGCAATTATTTAAAATTCGGATTAACTGTTGTTGAAAATAAGTCGCAATTTTGAAACTTTATCGCGCAAAAGTATGAAACTCTCATATTAATATAACCATTAATTAACCTTCTCTTTATTAAATATCATATATTGAACTAGAGTGGTTTTATTTTTAAAGTACTGCGAAACTCTTAGAAAGGCTTCGCGCTCCCCTCAGGGGGTCGCGACCCACAGGTTGAAAAACACTGTTGTAGACTCTATAGATGTGCCTCAGTTCTCTATAGCGTATACACAGAAACCATACTCCTTATCGAAGAATTGAGAGATAGCATTTTTGTTAGCATATAGACAGAGCCGAATTTACATCAGGGCATTTGCAGGAGGTGCCCTCGGACTCCCAAACAATAAGGGCCTTATTTTTCGGGAAAATTTTAAAATTTCGAAAATTTCCTCAACCGGCTTAGTAGGGGCCTCCACATGTGAAGTACCTAGGAGCTCCTCAAAAGTCCTCTCTGCATATAGTCCAACGTTTTCCAAACTGTGTTACGTATACAATGGTGTTTCGTGGAGCGTTTGTGAAATTAAGTGTTCCGCCAAAAAAAAATGAATCTAAACCATCGAAAGTGATTTTCCGCCATTTATCATGGCTTTTTGCTACAATTAGTCCGAATTCAATAATTTTCTAATCTTTTTTTACACCAATCGAAAAAGTTGTAAAATATTACATAATTTTTTGAACTATTGTTCTCAGGCCGGACGAGATATGGGGTAGCTGGGGTTGTAGCCCCGGGGCCCGAGCTTCAAGAGGGGGCCCATGACGGTCAGTAGGGGCCCGGGAAAAAGTAAAAACTTTTTTTTCGTCTTTATTTATTTTTTGGCAGAGACGTGTGCCTTAAGAAAGTAAGAAATGTGCTTTATTCCCGGGGCTCGCCATTTCTCTCCACGGCCCTGATTGTTCTAAGTGAATTAGTTTTTGAGAAAAATTTAGAAATTTGTTGAATATCCTTACGATGAACGCTTCATCGTTATTGTTATTATTAGGTGTACCTACAACTAAACTCTACCCGTTTTTTCCAAAGGAAAGCACGTAATCTTTGAAAACAGCTTGCTGAGTGACGTTTAACTTTTCTGCAAGTTGCTGTTGTGTTTGCGCAGAATCTTGGCCCAGTAATTCTTGCCATTCCTCGTCACTGATTTTTGGAGGCTCCAGAGCGTGGTTTATCATTTAAATTGAAATCTTCATTTTTAAATTTCCGAAACCATCTTCGACACGTACTGTCATCAATAGCACTGTCACCGTAAGTTGCATACAGATTATTCTTTGAGCTTCAGCAGCACTTTTTCCTTGATGAAATTACTTCCATTTTCAACTCAATAATATATATATATATATATATATATATATATATATATATATATATATATATATATATATATATATATATATATATATATATATATAACATTAATATATTAAAGGCATGATGAATTTACAGAATAAAAACAGCGGTGTATGTACATATGCGTATTAATAATTAACTTATAACCGACTGTGAGAAAACGGGTAGAACTTAGTTTTACACCTAATACAATAGCAATATTTATTTCTGTTTCATTTTTCAAAATAAAAATTGAAAACTCTTCAAGACCGAGTCGTCACCGATTTTGGAAATTCGTCGATTGTTAGGAAGCTAAACTGTTTTAAATAGATATAAATTATAAGTATTATTGACTACTAAACCAATTTCGAAAGTAGCTAGACTATTTTAAATGGATATAGGCTGTTATATGAAATCCACCAGTATTCAACCTTTGGAAATTCGCTATATTATGCAGATGCTGCGACAGGGGTGGTTATATATTTGTGTATGTTTTTCAATATTCAATTACACTTATACAAATTTCATAACCTAACTCTATGTGGGTACTTATTAATAGTTTTTCTTTCATACGATGACGCATAACGCCTTTATACTTGTAATGCGATAACGAAAATATGAAATAGTTTTCCCCATCCAACCATCACCAACAATGTTATAAAAACAATTTCCGTTTGTTTTACGTGGGTACATACATTTCATTTCCAGAAAAAAATAAAACCTCTATTTGTTATTGCGTATAAATGCACATTTATCTCGACAGCAATATATATATATATATATATATATATATATATATATATATATATATATATATATATATATTGTATATTGTTATATATATTTTACACATTTGAACTCTAATTTTGTCGTAACCAACATTTTTTTAAGTGAAAACTTTCATAACGAGGGTAACTCTGCGTGAGAGTGTAATTAAATCTGTAATGGTCAAGAATGCTTGTGGATAGTTGGCTGTTGCCTGATCATTGCTAAGTGACTGATGTTTTCTATTATATATTTATTCACAACATTCTTGATGTCATATTGTGTATTATTGAAACTTAAATCAGCCTCCATGTCACTGCCGAGAAATCTTACTAATAAGAACGAAAATAAATATACACTATTTCGTTGATTCAATGAAAGGTAAGTGCATATGTATTGGTCACACGGATATTAAAAAAAATAACTTCAACACATAGAACACTAGAAGCCAACTAATATCAAAAAAGTGTAATTCGCTTGGAGTCATTTGTAGGCCAATCACAGCTTAAGGCATGTAATCAGTCAGTGTCCGTCCCCGAACGCACAGGCATTGTGATACATTGTTAGACAATGGTTAGACATTGTTACTTAAATTGGACAGCTTGGTCTGTCCCATAATACGTGTGGGTAGTAGTATGTGTGAATACGCACACAGGCGCAACCATTAAACCAATACCACTGCAAACAGTGTGTATCTACACGCCAGAGTGGGGAGATTTTACGTCACAAACTCATTACAAGTGGAACAGAGACATATACAATCTAGTTTGACATCTTGCTTCAACATGATGTAAACAAGTGCTATACAAACAAGTCATTATACATATACAGAAGGGAATTTTCTTAACTCTCACACGTTTCGGTGAATTTTGATAAAATTTGATCATTTAGAGCCTAGCTTTTTTATAAAATAATATTTACAAAAACTTAATTAATTATAAATCTGCTTAAGTAATATACAGATTTTCCTATAAATAACAGATGACGCGAGGTGTATTAATTTTGTGTTCTAAAATATACTAAGTATAATATTATTATATAAAAAAGACAGCAAGTTTTTCCAACAAATTCCGTTCTAAATCATTGTAAAATTTTATTAAAGTGCACCAAAAGGTATAAAAGTTATTAAAATTTCACCCTATATATACATAATGGTTTGTTTACATTAAAAATATTTTATTTATTTTTTTTTATGTCCGTGTGACCGTGTGACCGTGAAAACATCGAAAACATTTTTAATATGTGTTTAATTAGTATCAAATATTTTTTATTTGAATTACTTCAAAGCCAAACTTCAGAGATAAATTATTTTATAGAAAATTGAAAATAAAAATACACCCCAATCTTTCGTCAGTCAAATTTTGTTTTGTTAAAAACACTAAAACTTCAAAATAAAATTTCCATAACTGGTGTTCAGATGTACAAAAACTTATGGAAATAAATCTACAGAAATGTAGGTATACATATACATATATATGTTTGTCTACTGGAGTAGATTTCCATTAAACGAAAGACGGAACATTGTAAAAATGTTTCATATTTTGAGTACACTTGAATCTTATTGCAATTTCAAAAGGGCAAATTGCTGAAGTAAATGGATCATATATTAACATAAACAAACAGAAATATAAGTACTCGGAAGAATGAATTCTATAGAAAACAAGTTCTAGAAACTAAAGAAGAACGAAGGAATTATTGATAAATTTGCACACCAGGTTATTTTTATATATTTCATATTTGTTGGCATATCTATTGGGATCTGTCCAAAAGGAGGGGCTTCAGAAAAATGGCTGACAAAAAAGTGCATTAACATTAGTTTTATATATAGTAACCAGTGCTATATTAAGAAAAAACGATAAATATTAGAACTGTCTGTATTTGGGTTGACACAAGTCCAAAGTAAAGAGATTTTGTTGAAGGAGGAAAAATTTTACATCTGTAAAACAGTTAAAATGTGGTAAAAATATGAAAAAATGGATGAATGAGTTAATGAATACTACAATTTAGAGTATACAAACGTCAAATTTAGATCGTAAACGTCATAAAATAACTGGAGAATTGTAAATGAATGGAAAAATCAAATCAATTGTATGTATTTTCAGATCTACAAAATTCAGTTCATAAATGACATTTCAACAAATGCAGTTTAAGAATAGTCTGATTTTTCAACACCAGATGTCATACCGGCATTCGACAGATCCCAATAGAAATAGTAAATTCAAAATATCCAAAGATTTTGATAAAAATTTTTAAGTAATTTTCTAACCTAAAATAAATATTATCTATTTAGATACATGTTTTATAATAAATAGTGTCGTTAATAATTACTGGAGAAAAAATCAAGCGGTGTGCGTTAATACATTCAGAAAAAATATTTTATTCTTTCTGATAAATGTAAATAGGCCAACATAAAGATGCAATTGTTTCGAAATCGAAAATTATAGTTCCTTCCTAGAATAAAATTTATTCGTCAAGAAAAATGTTTTGTCTACTACTATTATTAAAAGTAACATTTTGTGCACGGCTAACTATATGTAAAAAAAAATTAACAATTGTCCACACTGTGCGGAAATAGAAGTGGGAAATTATTTCGCACGGCGTAATATAATAAAAAAGTTGCCTATGTCTGATTTAATATACAATGTCATATGTAATTCTAAAAATATACGTATCTATGTATGTTGATTATTTATTATTGTTTCCATAGTTTCAAATTATGCTTTAGCAAAAATTTGAACATCTTAGCACTGACATTATAAATTTAAAAATTTTTACTACTTATTTAAATTTGTGCTCTTAGAAAAAGTATAGTATATAAATATAGTATATAAATGTGCTCGTAGAAAAATTATAGTGTAAAATACGTGGGAAAAGCGAATTTCTCACTCATATGAATTATCTATACTCTTATTGTACAATATACTATTATCTACCCTCATATGCTATTATACCTCATTTCAGATACAATTGATCATGAGTTGTCGTTAAAAAATTAAATAATTCTTATATTCGAAACAAATCAATCTTCTACTCTTTTCTAAAAATAAACTACAAATATAAAATTTACATAAATGCAATAATAAAAGAGATAAAGCCAAGAAGACGGAAATTATTTAAATTCAAAATGACGAAGCATGGTTAAATTTAACTGAAATGAACCATACATGCATAAATCCATAATAATATTTGACAGTACCGAACACCATTGACGCAAGTACAACTTGCACCTGACGACCTACATTAATTTACGACCTGTGTTAGAACAAAAAAATATCATATTGAATTAACAATAAAAATAATCAAAATTGTCATTTTAAGTTACCATCAATTTTCTTTTCTATTATAACTCTCCTGTTATATCTATCAAAAGAAAAGCTTCCCAGCATTCGTTATCGGATAAAATGTTAATCATATTTGATAATGCTTGAATATTTGAATGTAATATTTTCAACAAATAAATCTAATTTCCACTCCTCTCATAAAATTGTATTCAGCAGATACTAACGATATCAAAACACGAATAATAGAATTAGACATTTTGTTGAGTAAAGAAATACCTATATAGACGGATTTGCATCTCTTGGGAATTTACACTGAAAATAATTTATTCGCTTTCAGAATTACTGCGTTTTGTTATGTGTGATATGTGTATTTAGGTATATACTCATATTTCCGCAACAAAACTTTAGAAGTTCCGGTCCAATGAGTGTTGGTGTTCGAGTCACTGATCACAGTGACTAGAAAACTATAATTAGATTTTTTTAGATTTAATAAAACTTTCTTATCCTTTCCAGTGTTGGTATCGTCGAGTTCTAGTTTTTTTTTCTTTTTTTAAACTAATTAGTCGCAATGCCGAGCATTTAAAAAAATATTTGTTTTATATCACACACCGGCATAATTAGCGGAACATAAAAAAAATATAAAAACCTATTTATTAAACCAAGTTGGCCGTTTTTTTTTTTTACATTTAAAATAATATTGAAGTAATGAATCAATTGACTTTTCATAGACTTGTTCTGATTTATTATTGATGCAAATCTTTTTAAGAGGTCTGTCACTTTCGAACTCGAATGCCGCTATTTCTCAATGTGGTCGAGATTCAGACTGCCATAATTAAAGGGGGGCAAACATTGCCTCAGAAGACTATAAATAACATCATTATAAGTATAGCAAGACGAATAAAAGCTTTGACAAAAGCACGGGAGGAACCACGCGATATTAAAACGTTGTATTTCATTTTCTATTTCGTAAATAATCTTTAACTTCAATGATTCTTAGACGACGTAAGATTCCAAAAATATGGCATTTCATATGGTTAATTGCTTTTGCTGATGAAAATAAAGGTATATCGACTTGTGAACATGTAATTTTAAGTGAATAATTAAGTAAGACTAATAGTTTCTTAAAATTAAATGGTTTGTTTGACTTTTAGAGATATTTTGTATGTTCCGCTAATTATGCCGGTGTGTGTAGTTACCATTTAATAGTGATAAAATATTTGACATTTATTTTGCACGATAATAAAACAATCACACCTACAAACTAGGCGCAACAAGCGATAAAAGTAGAAACTTAAATCCAGCCGTTTTACAAAGCTATGGTCAATTTCACTTAAATTTAACCATGCTTAATCACTGATGAATTTAAATAATTTTCGTTTTCTTGGCTTTATCTCTTTCATAATTGCATTTACGTAAATCTTAAATTTGCAATTTGTTTTTTAGAAAGGAATAGAAGATTGATTTGTTTCGAATATAAGAATTATTTAATTTTTTAACAGTGACTCATGATTAATTGTATCTGAAATAGGGTATACTAAAAGTTTAACGAGCCGGATTGTAGAATGCAAATTATTACTAGAATCTGGTATACCTATATTATTATTCAGTTGTTTTGTAAAACGGATAGGTGTATTTTATACTTTGGGTAATTCTAGCATCTGGCGGCGACTGGGCTTAATTTTGGCGCGAATGGGTTGAAACGATGTTCTGCCACTTTTGCCTAGAACAGCGTTTTCATGCCTTTTAGCGGCATTTCACTTACTAGGGAGTTTTTGGATTAGTGTTTTTAGTTGTTTTTTATTTTTTTTTTTGCTCGTCATTTTGACTGAAAGTTTCTCTTTATATCAGACATTTCTTCAGAATTTTTTTTTATTAGAATGGAATTCCATAAGAATCGGCTGCCTAGCAGTTCCGCAAAAGCAAATCTGTTCTAAAAAATTTATACTCATTAAACTAAAATAATTTCTGTTGTACGACTCTGTATTAGACACCTCTACTATACCTATACAAGACATAATGTATAAATATGTGGGAATGTATAATAACATCAATTTGTCGAAAATGCGAAGTGCGATGAATGTGGAAGGAAAATGTCTAGAGTAAATAAACGTGACATGATTACGAATAGAAAAATTATTATGGAAAATGTAGTGTGCGAGGCACACGAGGCGGTAAAATATTGAATAACAAAATGATAAATATTGTATGGCGTATCCGAAGAACATCGGGTTCAATAGATTTAAATTTTTTTAAAAACTTTTATTATTATTTCACGATAGAATAATTGATTTTAAGTTCATTTTCTTAATTTATTTTAAAAATTCATAAAAAAGATTTTATTTCCTTTTTTCACTTTTTGAATAATAGTATATGGTGACGTTAAGAATTATTTTTCTACTAGCTGCGACCCGCGCTTTCACCCGCGTAAACTTATTTGAATTATACGTCAAAGTACTTTTAAATCAGATACTCAGAGATTCTGTGCAAATTCAATTATTTATTATTTACTGCCGTTTTCTCGAAACAATTGGGGACATAAAATGAAATCCATATTTCATTTTCATTTACAATAAATTATATAACTTCCAAAATTATTTTTTCCGCAAATACTTAACAAGTAATTAATTTGTATGAACTTTGATAAATTGTCCATGGATAGCTATGTACTAATAATAAATAAAAAATGACGAATTTGCATATAACATTTCGTCCCCTATTTAACCCACTCCTGGGGATGAATTTTGAAAAATCCTTTCTTAGAGCTCACCTACATTGTATAATGAATTCCGGTGCAAAATTTCATTTTTCTAAACCCAACGGTTTGGGCTGTGCGTTGTCTGTCAGTCAGTCAGTGTTAGAGATTTATTAAGTAGATGAATATTTCCATATACATAGATACTTAATAATAAAATATTCTAAAACAACCTATATAAAATCAATATTGTGGAAAAGGAGGGATTTTTGTTAGGAGAAAAAGAAAAGAAAATGCAATATATTGAAACGATAATAATGAGCCTTCATTTCTGTGTTCTTTAATAAATAAATAAAAGCAAAAAAAGTATATATTTTATCTACGACTATACCATGAAATTGTTTAAATAATTATTGTAAAATAATTATTGTATAAAATACTATATAGGTAAACTATGTTTTACATATTATACCAGTGCGAAGTTCTGTACTATACACGCAACTGTCTGTAAAGAAGCACAGCTTACCACAGTTTTATTAAATTTTATATTGCACAGCTGTACAAATTGTTTACCTAACAACTGAATGTTGGCATTTGTTTTTGAATAAATTTCAAAGTATACATAGTTTCAATGTATTGTATTCATATCAAAATATTACTTTTTATGAAATCCATGTTAGTCGTAGATAAAGTGTAGTAGGTAACTTGGTTGTAGGGTATATCATACACTCACGCAATTACGCACTCGCCGTTCCGAAACTTACGTAACATCTTCGCTCGTGTGTAATATGCAACTTATAATTTCAATCACGTAATATACAATTATATAGAGTATAGACTAATGTAAGAGTTTTCTTACGATTAAATTAATATTTCTATTCACTAAAAATTAGATAAAATTAACTTATTATTACAGCAATAAGTTAATTTCTCTGTCCCTTTCAGACTACTAACATTCATGGTGATCAAAATAAATCGAAATAAATTTTAAAATTAAAACAAATGAAATCTCATTTAATATGCACCTATTTAACTGATATTAAATAATTATATTTATATTATTTCAAAGCGAACCTTCTAAATAGGCAATTCTGGTTAGCGATTCGGGTTCTAGCTTGAGTGCATTTAATCTTGAAATCAAAATAAATAATTTATTAATGTTTGTTTTCCGTGTTTTCGTTATTGTCTTTGTACGTCTATCTATAACCACAGCTTCTTCATTAAAGTCCTATACCTATAAAGAATATCTTACTTCGAACCGATTGCTACTTTGGTCATGTGACCTTAACTAAACTCACAATTTTTTTACTACATATTCAAAGGTTCAATATTTCAAAAACTGTCGAAAAAAAATTATTGAAATAATCATATTACCCGACTATTTAAGTTCGTTGCGTTTTAATGAAAACATAAAATGTTGAGCCATGATTTATGAATGACATTTATAATTCTAATTAAAGAGTCATACAATAATAATAATAATAAAATAAAGATGGCAGTAGTGTAATGGCACTACTGGATGGAAGTATGGTAGTAGTAGTGACGGTGACGGTGACGGTAGTTGTACCGGAACGATTGACGGCGGCAGCAGTGACGTCGGTACGTACAAATATAGGTAGGTGGAGGTGGTTATGAAATTTGATATGATTTATATTTTGTAATATATTATTACATAAACAATTATTATTATATTATATAGTTTATGGGTAGAACACGGACCGAAACGTTTGGTTTGAGCGGGAGAATATGTTTGTTGTTGATATTACATTAAATGAAAATTGAAAATGACAAATTATTTTACAGTATATGTGTTTGAGTAGGTATATGCATGATATAGGTGTGTGCAGGGCTGGGAACTATTCGAAATGATTTCATTTTAAATATATATTTAAAATATAAAATAGAATTTTTCGTTTTCTATTTTAAATAAGTTCGGTCAAACCATTTTTCATTTTGCATTGAAAATGAAGATTTGAATCCATTTTACATTTAAAATGAAAATGCTCTACTTAAATATAAATGTAAGTGCATGTATGACACTTATGACTCATATTAATCATAGAACTCGAATTGAACATCGTCTAACGAGTTCAATGTCACTTGAGTTAAATTTGTTATTAGCGCTGTAGTTTTCTCAAGTCAAATTTTTCTGACTCAAGTTGTGTGTGTGTTATTATCTCTAAGACACATCGATAAGAAATATTTTGGTATTTCGAGTAGATGATTTTCAAAATTTAGAAGTCACAGTTGTAGCGTAGTCAAGGTTTGAATATGTCAAGGCTGAATTAAATTTTCTATATTTTTGAATAACAATATTTCAAGAGTTAAATTTCGTTTTCATTTCATGTAAACTTTATAAAATTCTCTCAAAAGACTGCTCTTATTTAATTTCAGTCCGTTTAGCATTTTCTTAACTTTGTTTTATTAATATAAATAGGGTAAAAGCCCCTATACCGGAACGCGATCCAATACTGGAACAGTTTTAACATTTATATATTAATGAAGTTCTTACTGAAAGAAACCTCTGATAACAAAAATTATTATTAATAGAATGATTATTTTTCAATTTAAATTCACCTCGCATTTAATGTTTCCTTACTTAATTAAAAAATTACATATACCTATATATTAAACAATTTTTGTTGAATACAGTATTTTGATCCTTTATTTACGCCTGATACTTGAACCATTCTATATTTCCTACATTGGCGTCTAGATGTCACTCTATGTGTCATATTACTAATATTACACGCCTGTTTGCATATCGGTTACAACACCTAGTGTCATTAATATTTCTTTGTTGGGATATAGATGTCGACATTTTGTAAAAGAAAAACATTAATAAATTAAATTTTTTGTGTTGTACTTTTTTATAGACATATTCATTGGATTAAAAAAACTTTGTTTCATGCTTATTAAGAAAAAAGAACTGGGTGTTTAATTTATTTCTCAATTTTTATAAGCCAGTTTAATTACACACCTAAAAATAGTGTTCCGGTATAGGGGGTTTTACGTCAATGGTAAAAAAAAAATTATAGAATAAATTTAAAGTAAAAAAAATGTTGCATTTAATAATCCATTTTAAATAGCTATTTTCCATTTTCTATTTTAAATATGTTCAGCAATGCACTTTTGGAAACCATTTTCTATTTTCTATTTTAAATGGTTCCTATAAACCATTTTTGCCAGCCCTGGTTGTGTGTGTATATGTTTGTTTGTGTTTGTTTGTGTTTGCATATGTTTGTCTGTGCTGCTACACTATTTACATAGCTAACTAATAATATTAATAATTTTATACACTTACTTGAATTGGGTACCTATACTGTTTGTTTCCTTCGACAAATTATAATGAAACTGTTTTATTTAACCCTTTCATCAACTTGGGATGATTTAGTGTGTTTAAAAGTGTGTTTAAAAGTTTAGGAACCGTAAAATTAATTATTTGTTGTCGTCACCACAATCCCGTGAATGGTTGAAATTGGATATGGAGAGATTAAACTTTCCATATTGGAATGACTGATTCGCTAAATTGCATGGTTCGTTTGATTAATTGGCACAGAAGGGTAAATTCTTCTAAATAACTTTTGTTGGATATTGTAAAATTAAGCAACGTTAATCATAACTTTGTGTTAAAAAAAAATTAAAAGTGTTAAAGTGTACCAACTATAAATTTTCTTGATATTAGTAGCCGCAATTTCTTTAAATCATTGGCTTTTCTAGTTCATGTTGTAGGTACATTTCTTTTTTTATCTAGTATGCTAACTGATATTTTCCAATAAATCGTATGGGTAAAGCCACAGTGCCTTAACAAACGTCTAGTACAAACGGTGAAAATATATTACATTTCAGTCCAAAAATGTAGCAACTAGGCTAACTATTCAAAATTTCCAATCTACTACTGCGTTTTATTATTACAGATATATTACCTGGATTTGCAAGAAAATGTGAAAAAGACTAAAAGTTCTACAATTTTGTAATATTTTTCTTATTTGGCTAAAAAAAATATGGGTAGGTAAAATTTAAAATTGGATATTTTAACTGTTTCTGTTTCTATTTTTCTATTATATTTCTAAGTCTCTGAGAAGTTAATAAATGCGTTAGTTAAAGACTTTTAACATTTTATTTCATTAAAATCTAATTTTACGGTACGTCTCGTTTTAACGTAATATTCCCTTATGATAATTTTCGTGAAATGTCGATTATTCAGCTCTTGTCGTATCAAAATTTACAAGAGTGACCATTAACTAGAGGCCACAGAAACATCCAATTTTTAATAAATAGGTTGCAAAACTACAGTGTATCTCTAAGAATATATTTTTTTTAAATTTTACTCAGAACCATTTTAAATAAGTATTACAGTTTCAATTTAAGTAAAAATAAAAAAATCGAGATCAAAAAATGATTAGAGTAAACATACTTCTTCGACGCAGTTTACGATTTTTAAAATGAGAAATTCACTGAATATAGTTGATAGCATCACAAAAAACTTTTGAAGCATCAAAATGATCACAATCTCGAAATTCTTTATAAGAGTTTCAATTTTGATGAAGCTTTTCTTTTTAAATTACATGTTTCAATATATTATTTGAAATTATAAGTATTTCAAATGGCATATTTAACTCCCGCGGGACCCTGAGATCCAGAAGACGTCCAAAATAAACGATTTGACGGATCTTGATAATGTTTTTATTATCAAGGATTTTCTACCTTTGACTAGAAAATATAAAAATTACGTGGGGAGCGCCAAAAGTTCTCGACCTAACATGATTAAACTTATTTAAAGGTGACGTAATTTATATACTCACAGAAAGTATTAAGTCTCTAGTAATCATAAACGCAGTGGACGAGTTTACATGTGTTTTATTTATTCTGTTGTAAAAGTGTAAACTCAATATGTCGACCGTTTCAAAAATTGAATATCGTGTAGTCATAAAATTTCTGACAAAAGGAGGACAAACTCCAAAAGAAATTGAGGACTGATTGGATGGTGTATACGGTAAAGCCGTGCCAAAGGTTTCGTTTGCGGTACGAGTCCCTCAACGACGATGATCGTTCTGGACGTTCGGCAGATTCGATCACTTCCGAAAACATCGCTCTTGTAGAATCGCTACAAAGAATTTGCTTATTATTATAAACGCATAGAGATGCTTATCCCACCTTATAATAAGTGTACTGAAATAGATGTGGTTATATAGAAAAATAAATTCTTTTCACTGTTCTCTCTGTATTTTTTAATACTCAGGCCGAGAACTTTTGGCGCACCCTACGTATGTTTGATATATTCCAAGGACCCATATTGGTTTATACTAACTCGCAGCTAATAAAGCTTACCCATCAGGCCTAATGTAACTAAAGGTTCAACGATTTCACATGTAACAGACGTACCTATATTTAATAAGTAGAGACCAATTGTTAAAAGAAAAATAAACCTCTACAGATAATAAGCAAGAAACAAATGAATATAAGAAAATTTCTACTCAACCTGCCATGTCGCGGTGGTTGCGAAATGGGTTAAAAAATAAATTATTCATTAATCAAAAGCATTTTACTTATCACGCGAAAATAAATTAATAAGAAATATTAATTAAAAACGAACGGAATTCAGTGTAGCTTTTTACGTCACTGTGTTCCCCCATTTCTGTGTAGTATCAGTAAAGGATTTCATTGTAAGAAATGTGTCATCTCGAGGAAAATTTATTTCCAAATATTATTCAACTTTTTCCTTAACATGGAATATACATACATAATATTATACAACAACATATAATGTATCAAATTTGTACGTACATAAACTGCTTTGGTTCAATATAAAATATTGTACAATAATAAATTGTGTAGCATCAATATAAATGTTTTCGTAGTTGACAATTATATGAGATTTCATTTCGATAGTAATTATCTCACGGAAAGGTAGGATGGAACCGGCACGTATAATAAGGGGCGAGGAGTGTCAAGGGGTCATGACTCTACTGAGAATTAAAAATTTACATCATATTCAATAAATATATATCATTCATATATATTTACACCACATTCAATAAACATATCATTCTAGAATTTCGCTGATATTCTTACTGCTTTTAATACAAATTTTATTTAATTACTATTTTTTTCACCACATAGAAATTTACAAAAGCAACAATTAAAAAAAAAATCAGAAAAAAAAACAAAAATAAATAAAAAAAACTATAACTAAATATTAATTCAAATTCACTGAATCAAACTTATTATAATTTTAGTCCTGAGATTAATCACAGGACCTATGTTTAAGTTTTTAGTACCTATAAGAAAATTAGATGGTAGTAAGATAAATTACCACACCTACTATTTTTGGCACAAATCACAAAAACATGAGTCTTTGTCAAGATCTGAAGTACAAGCTTCGCGAGTCCATTGCTTACAATCTCCACATTGGATCAAATCAAAAATCACCACAAAACAGAAATATTTTTTTAGCTTTCTCTCCCCTTGTATTTTTTTTCTTCTATCAGTTTTTTTCATTGGGACGCTCCTTTTTTGCCTACCTCCTTTGCGCTACGCGCTTTGCCCAAAAACACTTGATTTTATTAAACTAAGAATAATTTCGAAATGGAAGCCGATACATGTTTAGCTTTTTCTACATTCAAAGTCAAATTATGATAAAAAATTACGGTAGTATCGAAAAAACTACAACTAAAAAGGTATTTGAAACGGAAAATGTATAAGAAATTGTTAATATTTGGTTAATTTCGATAAACATACGAACTGACAAAAATATCTGATACAAGAATATACAAAGCGCTTCTCCGGTTTAGAAGGGCTACCTGTTTTTGAAGGTAAACTCTCAAAACGATTTCATTGTTTAAAGATTAAAATTTTTTTTTTGTTTCCTCTGAATCGAAAAAATTGCCAATATTACTTTTATCGAACTCTATAAACCTTTTCTACATTTTCTTAATAGAGAGGCGTGTGTATAAGCAAGTCTATTTCGAACAGTTTTACTTTAGTCTCGTTTTTAAGTTAAAGAAAATAAAAATAAAATTTTATACAGATTCGATAAAATAATCAATTAAACCGTTTCCTGTCGTTTCCTTTAATTTACCTTTCCGATCGAATAAATATACATGCAAAGTTCCGCCACATCGTCGATATCTATAACACAGTGAAAAAATTTGTGTTAAAATTAACACATTTCACATGTCCAGAACGGTCCACTCAATTTTTTGTGTTATTTTAACACAAAGCATATGTGTCAAATCTATACAAAAGATTTGTGTCAATGATTTAACACACAAGAGGACTTACGTTTTGTCTTAATTTTTCAGATAGTTAGACGTTAGTTGTTAAACTTTTTATTCAATATTTTACTTTCACTTAAGATATTTGAAAATCGTCAAAAATTATAACGATTTTGTTCATATATTATTATAAATGAAGCTCAAAGAAAGCAAAGTAAGTCAGTCCTTTGTAAAAATTCTTATTTGTTTCCATATAGTATATGTACCAAAATATATATAATAAAATAAAATACCCCTGTCGCAGCATCTGCATAACATAGCGAATTTCCAAATCTTGGGCACTGGCGGATCTCATCTAAGACCTGTACCTATTTAAAATAGTTTAGCTTTCTAAGAGTAAAAGAATTTTTAAAATCGGTTGGGTAATTAGTTTTGGTATTTTTGGGGACCCAAGAACCCGAACGAATTTTGTGCAGCATAGTTGTATCCATCTAAAATAATTTAGTTCTCTAGCAGTGAGAAATTTTTTAGCATCGGTTCGATAGCTTATTACTGGCGTTTTCGGATCTGCAAGATCCCGGTGGACCTCATTAAAAAATCAGCTCGACCGTATATTCTAGGCGGACTTTATGTAATATATATATATATATATATATATATATATATATATATATATATATATATATATATTCAAAACCCGTTGTGTAGCATTCTACGCCGCATTTGCATCCGCAGGACAGTTGTGGATCTCAGATAACACAACCTGTACCTATCTAAAATAGTTTACCTTGGTAATAGTAAAAAGGTTTCAAAATCGGTCAGTTATTTTATTTTTGACACTTTTAGGTCCTACTGACACTTCAGACCTTACATAACGTAATCTATATGTATCTAAAATAGCTTAGCTCCCCAACAGTGAAAAAATTTTCAAAATCGGTCGGCTAGTTTATTTTTGACGCTTTTGGATCCGATGGACCCTGGCAGACTTTACAAAACGTAATCTATATTTATCTAAAATAGTTTAGCTCTGTAAGAGTGAAAAAATTTTCAAAATCGGTCGGTTAGTTTATTTTTACCACTTTTGGGTCCCATGGACCCTGGCGGACCCTAAATAACGTAATGTATGTCTATCTAAAATAGTTAGTTCCCCAACAGTGAAAAAATTTTCAAAATCGGTCGGTTAGTTTATTTTTGACACTTTTGGACCCATGGACCCTGGCAGACCTTACATAACGTAATCTATATTTATCTAAAATAGTTTAGCTCTGTAACAGTGAAAAAATTTTCAAAATCGGTCGGTTAGTTTATTTTTGACACTTTTGGATCCCATGGACCCTGGCAGACCTTACATAACGTAATCTATATTTATCTAAAATAGTTTAGCTCTGTAACAGTGAAAAAATTTTCAAAATCGGTCAGTTAGTTTATTTTTGACACTTCTGGATCCTATGGACTCTGGCAGACCTTACATAACGGAATCTATATTTATCTAAAACAGTTTAGCTCTGTAACAGTGAAAAAATTTTCAAAATTGATCAGGCAGTTTATTTTTGACACTTTTGGGTCCTATGGACCGAGGCGGACCTTACATAACGTAATCGATATTTATCTAAAATAGTTTAGCTCTGTAACAGTGAAAAAATTTTCAAAATCGGTCAGTTAGTTTATTTTTGACACTTTTGGGTCCTGTGGACCCTGGCGGACCATACATAATGTATTCTAAATCTATCTAAAATAGTTTAGCTCTGTAACAGTGAAGAAATTTTTAAAATTGGTCGTTTAGTTTATTTTTTACAATTATGGGATCAGTAAATCCTGGCGAAACTCATACAAGTCTAGTACTCTAACAGTAAGAAAAGGGTTCTAAGGATCTCATATAACTTATGGCAGTCCGTAAGCTTCTTGCGGACATCATTTAATTAATTAATTCAAATACTTTAACTTACTAACTGTGAAAAAATTTTTAAAATCGATTGGTTAATTAATTTCTGGCCTTTTTAGGTCCCGAAAACCTTGACCTCACATAAAATACCTTAAATCCATTTGAAATGGTTTAATTTTTTAACATTATTAATTATTAGTGGAAAAATTTTCAAAATCGATTCAAAATATTTTTCCGTACATACATATGTACATTGTACATATTTTGTTTTGTTTCATATTTAATAATATTTATATCATAACATAATCTTCAATTTCTTGTTTACTTAAAAATTCAATAAAAAAAAAAAAAAATTCTTCATTACATTAGCTTAGAAAATTTGTTTAATTTACATTTTTTAACATGGGATAGAACCATGCTAATTATAATGCAATAAATGAGAAACAAAACTCTATACATGTATGTGTGTTATAGCACATATATGTGAATAGTTTTCACTTGTTCTCACAAAATTCTTTAATAAAAAAGTGAAATATTTTTATACTTAATAAAGAACTGAGATATAAATATAAATTACTTATTAGACTAACAAAGAAAGAATAAAAGTGAAAATTTACATTTTCTCGAAAAATACTTAAAATAGAAAGAAAATTATAAGAATATTTTCTTCATAATTTTTTTTTTCCTTTTCAACGATGTAAAAATTGAACTGCCTTATGATAGGATCGAATGATAAAAAATGGCCAGAAAACCTACTTCTGGGCATCCGACGTGTCTGGCTAACGAACTTAGCCAAGCCAATTCAGAATCCAGTCCGCACACAAAATTTCATAAGCGTTAGACGTTTCGTTCGAGAGTTATCGTGGGAACACATAAATATATATATATATATATATATATATATATATATATATATATATATATATATATATATATATATATATATAAATTTTAGTGAATATCATTTTCGTATTCTAGGGACCTCAAAACAGATTTCTGCCATAGTCCCGGACTCAGATTGCGTCATGACACCTACTGTAATAGCTGAATTTCGAGTTTTCGAAATTCGCTAAAAGATGAAAGTAGTTCTTATTATTAAACAAAACCGAAAAATTATAAGTATTGTCAGTCATAGACGAATGTAGTTTTATTAAACGTTTAAAAATGAAACATTTTTCTTACATTTTAAGATTATTTTGTTACAGATTCAGTTAAAAAATATCATTTGAGCTTACGAGATTGTATGTTATATAATACAATCCCAAGTAAGCTTACATAATTTCTTATAACTGAATCTGTAACAAAATAACCTTAAAATGTAAGAAAATTATTTCATTTTTAAACGTTTAATAAAACTACATTCGTCAATAACTTACAAAACTTATAATTTTTCGGTTTTGTTTAATAATAACAACTACTCTTATTTTTTTAGGTCACCGAAGGATGACATATTAATCTCGTTGTGTGATTATAGTGGGGGAAAAATTAATAATAATAATAATAAGAATATATAATATAATAATTATAGAGTTGTAAAGGCATATATTGAATAAACGCAAGAGGGCTGTATTTTCACTGTACTTAAAAAACGAGCCAAAAAATCATAAATTAACACTTTCACTGAGGTGACATTACTTAGTGCGTGTCAAAAACTCGCACTTGACGAATTTTTATTATATATATTTTAGTAGATATATTTTCTAATCTAATTTACGTACTTATAACATTCTCTTGCTCTACATAAATATTATGTTACTTCTTTGTTGTACAAAACAAGTTAACATTTTTATTCTGTTAAATCGAAATTTATTGTTAATATTGTCATTTAACACAAACACGAAATGTTACATTAACGCGGGGTTGTGTTACTTATTTAACACAAAAATTTTAACCACTAGTTTTGTTTTTACGCAGAACACAAATTTCTTTACTGTGTACGTTACCTATAATACTCATTTAGAATATAATTTTGAATCAATAAGCTTTTGTTTTCAAGTTAAAAAGTTACGAGCCATTTAACAGAGAAACGCATCACGTACATGTACCTACCCGCATCTAACATTAATGAATATTTAAGACGACTCCACACCGGCCGACTTCAACTCCACTGCTTGCTATAAGTTGATTCACATTTAATCTAGTAGACACCCGGGCCAGATAGAGGAAAATAAGTTTTACTTGTTTTGCCACCATTTACGATGCGTGCCGTGTCCAATTAATTGATTATTGAGATGAATGAGGTGAACGAATTCTACCCTCCAACAATTTTACACCATTTACTTTTCTTTTCCCGTTTTGCTTACCAAGGGATAATTATTTGTCCTGAAGAATTGCAAAAAAGTTATAAAATGGAAAAAAAGTTTTTACAGGAATAAAATGAGTGTTTATCTATTTTTAGGCGTAATAAAAGTTAAACTTCCTCGCTGTTTTAGTCAAATCAATTACAAAAATCAGCAAAATATAAAAGAAGAGTATAAAATTCCAGGAATTGATGACAGTAGAGTTCGAAAGTCGTTAATTTTTCGGTAGCAACAATATATTGTATGTTAATTACATCAGAGTAACAAAAAGTACATATCAGATTCAAAAAAGAAGTAATGATTTAGTCCAGGCTTCGTCAAGTATTTTCATCAAAGTCCATTGAATTGTGATTATTAAAAACGGGTTTGGAGTCAATGATATCATAGTACTCACTAATAATAGTTTTTTTAAACCTCATTTTACTATTATAAGAAAACGTACACTGAGAGAAAAATGACAAATTAAAATTAAATACGATCGTTATTGTTTTAATAATGTACAACTTAAAAAAAATGTATTGAAATAATAGGGAACTTTTGTTTTAATCAATATTATTCAACTTTAAAATAAAGTTGTTCTACATTGAAACAATAAATTTCAACGTTACTAGACTTTCGTTAGCAGCCCCTAGACCAGAGGTTGTCAACCTTTCAGACTCTGAGCTCCCCTTCATACTTTGGTGTGAGGTCACGCCTCCCTTTACGGATTAAGTTAATTTAGACTTATATATGATAAATTTATTTACATTATGTTTGAGTAAAATGACTTTGAACTTAGGCTAGATATACTCTGGTAAGGAATATAAAATTATATTTCTTCAAATACAAATTTTTATTACACAAATCATCGAAAAAATCATAAGTCAGCTAGATTCTCACGCCTGGCCGGACGCTCACTTACATTTTATTGAGTTAATAGCTATAAAGAAATTTCAATGATTGTGTATTTGTGTCCAGCATCAAATTCAAATTTTTGTTGTTGTAAATATACATGCAAAAACAACTGTTTCAAAAACTACAAATTTATTTAATTTTTTTTAATTTGTTGACGCCTCCCCTGGAATTCTTTCACTCCCCCCAGGGGGGCGGGCCCCGTGGGTTGAGAACCGCTGCCCTAGACGAACAATATATTGATCAATATGCATTGATCAGTACGAATTGAAGGTTCCATCAATACGATGACTAGACATGTTTGTGAGATGTGCTTTTATGATTGTTGGTTGTGTTTGGAAAATTCGTGATCTGTTGTGCAAATTTTTATTTTTATTACTTATTTTCTTCAATATAAAGTAATGGTGTCTCTCATAGGGACATGATTTTCATGACGTCAGTTGATGCTCCTGATCGCTTCGCACTTTCAATAGCCCTGAAGTCTTTCTTGAAATTAGTACGCAAAGTATTAATTTTTTTTTTTTTTTTGTTTTCTACATTAAAGTCTGGTTTTATGCAAACTAATGCATCAACGATCTTTTTCATACATATCGGCTTCTTAGCATGATTAAAGTAATCTTTCGACTTAACTTTCCACAGTTCTGGCAAATCACGATAAAGGGTAATTAATAGTAAAATAAACTCACGTTCGGACTCTGATTTTTCACTAGAGTCGGCCATGACGTAGATAGTAAAATAAATATATTGTTAACACTTCGATATCTAAAACAAGACTAATGCAAATATTCATCAATATACCTTATAAACGTCAATATGAGCATCAATATAGATTCCATCAATACGCTTCAATATAAATTTCAATCAATATGCTTCAATATGCTATCAATATATTTGTAGCTCTCCTAAACGATCAATAAAGCCTTTCAATACGTATTGATCAACGCATATTGATCAATATATTGATCGTCTAGGGGGTGCTTAAAATGTTTTACATTGAATCAATATGGTTTTTATCGATATTGAGTTGTTTTTCTTCTGGGTGTCATATGGGTCATCTAAGCCCGGCCTAGAGATGTGCACAGGACTGATTTTCTTAACCCTTTCTCGCCCGCTCTCGATTTGAACCATCGCGACAGTTCACTCTCATTCTTGTAGAAAAAATTTCACTCCTATCCGTTTTCTTAAAATTAGTCACGTTCAATTTCGGGTTCCGTTTTATCAAAAAAATTTCAAATCTTTGCACCGTCTAAAATATTAATTTGTTTTCAATTAACAAATGGTTTATTACAATGGAAAACCCGTCCGAAAGCATCATAACACCTTTCTGGATCAGTGGAAACTAAAAGGGCCACACGTTTCTTTATCTGAATCAGGAAAAATAAATCAAATATTATATTGTAAAATTGCAAGTAAGATGAATGATGAAAAACTGAACAAGACGAAGACATAATATTGTGTTCTTCTAAAAGAAAAATAATATTTTTTCCAAAAAAAAAAGATGTAAAGATAACCAAAAATGGCTTAGTCATTCTCATAAGATTTGTGTCGAGCAAAGGATCGATGGTAGTTACCAGGAGATCCTGGGTTCGATTCCCGGCCGATCCGGATAATTTTTTCAATCACTTTGTGATTTTTAATTTACATATGTGGTTTTTGGTCATGTTAACCAAAGGAAGTCTAGTGCTTAAAGTTTCAATTTAGTTGAACGATAAGTGAACATATGAATACTACGTGTGTTTTAAATGCAGACAAAAGTCTGTCATACGTAGTAGTGTTTTACAAGCACTCGATAATATTTGAAATTGAAAAGTTGTAACTGCTTCTCGCATTATAGAGAGTACATACACATAGGTGATTGAATGTTGTCTGTATCGAGCGCCTGTCGAGCAAAGGATCGATGGTGTAATGGATAGCACACCTGGCTAGTTACCAGAAGATCCTGGGTTCGATTGCCAGCCGATCCGGATAATTTTTTCAATCACTTTGTGATTTTTAATTTACACAAGTGATACTACCTAGTAGAATATATCAAAATTATTCGAAAATAAATATTAGTTTGCCCGCTCAGTGGAACTGATATTTTTTTCATCTATAGTACTTACAGAGTTTGCCTCTTAGCAATAAAGTGATTCAGTTTTACGGTATTAGTTAGTTACTCAAACAGTAAATAAAAGCAAAAAATATCTAACTAGTACCTACTTCTCTTGCCATTTCCCATAAATACTAGGGTATTTAAGCATTTACTATTTAACGTCCGCATAAGGAAAATAAATTTTAACCTCACTTTTATTGTGTACTTATGTATATACATTGTACAATCTGATGGTGAGTAGAATTAAAAAGAAAACATTATTTTCTTTTAACGACATTTGAAAATGTTATATTGTTAATAAAAATCTCTTCGGAGAATAATAAATTTGACTTTGTTTTCAAAGGTAAGTGAGAAAGAAACCTTTCACTCAATACGTAAACAATTTATTTGTTTTACGGCAATAATGCACTAACGATATTATACAATATCGTAATAAATAATGTTTTTAAGTGAATTAAGTTTTATAATTCTCAAGGCGAATAAAATTATATGATTTATAATCACACTACCGTAAAATCGCCTAACTTCACCATACCACACTTTGTGTTTAAAAAAAATAAATTATAATTTAATGGTTTATAATATCTATAGCAGTGATTCTCAAAGTGGGGGTCACGAAAACTACTCGCAAGGGATTCGCAGAAACAATTGTTTACAGATTACATCCCATTTTCTACACATTTCCTACTCATTACTACATATTTCGAAGGTCTTTTGAAATTTTTAAATACAAAGGGGGACCGCGGACCAAGAAGTTTCAGAGCCACTGATCTATAGCCTTTTTTGTGAGATAGCCATTTATAACACTACTTTGGTGTTCTATAAATTTTTCTGACATTGCCAGCCGCCATTTCTTTAAATCATGGATTGGTAAAGTTAGCAATCACAGAAAACTTTGTATTAGCGATACCAGTGTGTACAAAAAATCCCCTCCACATCCCTCCACTATGTTATGCAAGTACACACTGTTTGTAGTTGTGTGTGTTTGATGTCTGCATCTATCTGAGTGGTCACACACACAGCCACGTATGCACGGATTGCGGCAAAGCAACATGCAGTGTAATTAACAATGATTTTAAAAATACATAACAATTGAAGAGCATCGGTTCACCGCTTTGGAATGATCAGCTAAGCAGTGAGAAGGGGTCGATCGGTCTTCTACTGTCCACAGACTTTTATATGTACCCTGTTTCTGTATTCTGTGTTAGGAATTCTTTCTAACCTAATACTATTTTTTTTTTTTTTTTGACTAGTAATTTGTCTCTGGAAAATTTATTTAATAGTCAAATCAAAAATTTCTATCAGTTGATATCCTTAAAGCAGTTAAATATAACAAAATTAATTTCGTCTTCATTTTATTCAAATTTGAATCGAAAATTATCGTAAGGATATGTTTGTCTACGGTAGTTGTTTAGAACACGAAATTCGTATACACACAGTGTATCAATATGAAATATGAGATTTTATTAACATTTAATTTACTTAGGAAGGACGCAAAATTTGTAAAAGGGAAATTAAATTTTAGGATATTATATTGGAGGAAACAATAGAAGAAATTGTCTGTCCCGTATCAAGTGACCGAAGTTTGATAAAATTCGAAGAATCTAATAAGTTCAAACAATAAACTATCAGTTGTATTAATAAATTTCAGAATCAGTGGAAAGAAAATCAGTTTTTTACTAAGGATTCTTCATTTAATTCTAGCAACGTTTCGAGACGCAATGCTATCTCCCCATCAGGTCTGTAGACAGTAGGAGGCCGATCGAGCCCTTCTCACTGCTTAGCTGATCATTTTTTCGGAAGCGGTGAACCGATGAACTTCAATTGTTATGTATCTTAACAGTATACATACTAGTCAATAAAAAATGTTACAATACATGCACTCTTACATTATCGTACTCGTTTCATAATCTTCTTATTGTATATCTTTTAAAAATTTCTAATTTTTAATCGTTTTATATAAAAGAAAAAAATTTTTATTATTTATTTATGTGACAATCAATGTTTTTAATTAATTTTATTTTTTTGACATTTTATTATAGAAAAAAGTTTGTTTGGTCCTTTTATAAAAAAAAAACAATTCCTAATTCAATTAATTTTTAAAACATGGGATTGTTGCTTTGTTACTTTTCTACGATTTTGTTGTGAAAAGTAACAAAGCAAAGATCCCATGTTTTAATATGGATTTTTACAAAGTAAATCTATCTAATATCAATTAATTAATTTTTATTCTAAAAATTGTTTTGTGATACTAATATATTATTTAAGGCCTGATGAGGAGATAGCATTACTTCTTGAACCGTTGCTAGAAATAGATAGAGAATCCTTAGTAAAAAACTGGTAATTTTTTTCCAAAAAATTCCGTACCTAAATTATATAAGGAAATTTTTGTTAAGAGGTCAAAGCATAGAGACCTTGTAAGAAGTTAAAAATATTCAAGTCGAGTTTATTTTTTTATATGTAGATCTTATCTAGCATGAGTTGTCAAAAAACATTCGAATTCACTGGAATTGTATCCATTTTAAATATAGTTTCCATGGATGGAGTATATTTATAAAGAATAGGAAATTAATTCTAAAAAATTAAAAAATTGTTTTTTAACATCATGACGGTCATAATCTATAATGACGAAACGTCCAACTCTTACACTATTTTGTCAAAAAATACACTTTATATGAATTCATTGACGTCGTACGACTTGGTGCATGAGCTAGACCGTGTTCAGATCGATTGTTAAGTGTTTGGTGTTAAGTGATTAGTAGCAAGCAGAACACTTTAGTAAAAAGTAAAACGCATTAGTAAAGAGTAGAACACATACCTAGATGAAACAGAAAAAAAATATGAAAATGTTGATAGGTGTATTAAGAAATAAATAGTCTGCAATAAAGTGTTAAGTATTTGTATAGTAGAGATGATCGATATATCGATAACTTTTATTTTATAACTAGTATAGAAAGATAACAATTATCGTCAATAACTGGAATATCCAGTAACTGGTTACTTAAATAACTCCTTTGGAAATATCGATAACATAGGTCAATATTAATGTATTCGAAAGCAAGGATCACAGTAATTTATTTTAAACACCTACGGAGAATTTCAAAATAATAATGCCCCAGGCAAGTTATACATTTCCTATTGTAGCACATTTCCTCACTGATTTTTAAAAAACCCTTAAAAATGAACTATTGTCTATTGTACAGTTATCTATTTGTATTTATAATTTTGTATCCATAAAATTGTTAATATTGTGTATATAAAGCCTAAATCCTTGTATAGACAAGTATTTGAATAGATATTGCAGTACAATAAAGCAAAAAATGTTCTTTAGTATCTGTCAGTATTATAGGTCTGTGCATATTTCATTAACAGATACGCATATCGAATATCTTACAATATGTTAAAATATCCAAATACCATACCAGTTATTATAATAACTGTTACAAAAAAACAGTTATTTTTCAGTAACTGTTATTGCAATAACAGCTATTAGAAAATAACCGTTTAGCTCATCTCTATTGTATAGTATGGTTTGTGCTACTAATCACTTAACACTAAACACTTAACAGTCGGTCTGAACTCGGTCTTATTGTTAGTAAGGTTTCACTTGACATCTTCTGACATCAATAATCGTCAAGGTTAAGTAATGTGCCGAAAGTTTTTACTGAAAAGCAGTTCACAATTTTTTTTTTTTATTTTCTTTTTAGGTGCATCGGCTGCCAGGGCCATTAACACCATTGTAATATTACATAATATTGTGTTTAACATTAATTTTTTTCTTTTTTTTTGTATTGGTTAAATATGTTTGAATAGATGAATGTCTTTTATGTATTTGATTATGTTGCTTGTATTATCCGGGTGTAAGGCTTCTGGTAGATTGTTTGGTATATTGTGAGTTTTTCTTTTTTCGTCATATTTTGGGCAGTCGAGTATTATATGTGATACTGTTATGGTTGTTTGACACTGTGTACATTGTGGAGGTTCTTCGTGCATGAGTCTATGTCTGTGCGTGTAGTTTGTATGTCCTAGTCGAAGTCGAGTCATGATTGTCTGGTGTCTCTTGGGATGTGTGTTTGGTGGCCATGGTTTTATGGAGGGTTTAATAGTGTTGAATATATGGTCAGTATTGTCCCAGTTTGTTTGCCATTCCTTTAGTAGCAACTTTTTCCCCTGTTGTATTACATCAGTATGTGTATTTTTGTGATACATACATGCTTGTGGGTTTGTAGAGGCTTCTTTGGCAGCTTTGTCAGCTGATTCGTTACCCTGTATTCCTTGGTGGGATGGAGTCCATACAATTTCAATTTTTTTATTGTGTTGTTGTAGTATTGTTAGTTCTTGCTGTATCTTTTGTACGATTGTATTTTTATTGTATGTGTTTTGTATGGCCTGTATACTACTGTGTGAATCTGTAATTAATAAGAAGTTGTTTTCGGGTCTTTTCTTAATGTGTTTTATTGCTTTTAGTATAGCCAATAGTTCGCCTGTGTACACTGATGCAGTTTTGGTGAGTTGGAATTGTATTTTGTCGTTCTGTATGATGTAGGCTGCTCCTGTAAGTCCTTCTTCTGTTTTGGATGCATCGGTATAAATTTGGATGTGATTTTCATATTCGCTTATTATACTATTAAATATTGTTTGGTACGTTTTGGGGTTTGTGGTTGTTTTATCCAGTGATGTTAATTCAGTATTGATGCAAGGAATAATTAGTTGCCAGGGTGGAATTTTGTGAGTGGTTAGCGGAAGTATGTTGTTAGTATTCAGTCCAATTTTGTTTGTTATTTGGTGAAATCTTTTACTGAGGGTTGAATGGTTTTCTGGTTGTGGTTTTATTATATATTGGTAGTTGAGATTATTAGGATTAGATAGGACTTTGACACCATATTTTAATGTTAGTATTTGTCTGCGCATACTCAGTGGTATTTCACCGGCTTCACACAGTAGACTATCTATTTGTGTGGTACGAAATGCGTTTAATGCTAATCTTATTCCTGTGTTCTGTATTACGTCTAGTTTCTTTAATGTTGTTGATTTTGCCGATGCGTAGATGATTGAACCATAGTCTATTTTTGTTCTTATTAGGGTTCGGTATATTTTGAGAAGTGTTTGTTGGTCTGCGCCCCATTCGTAATG
Source organism: Brachynemurus nebulosus (assembly GCA_035578155.1). Taxonomy (NCBI): domain Eukaryota; kingdom Metazoa; phylum Arthropoda; class Insecta; order Neuroptera; family Myrmeleontidae; genus Brachynemurus; species Brachynemurus nebulosus. The sequence continues at coordinate 60,844,742 of JAPWDM010000002.1, forward strand.
ATTTATTGTTTTGATTAAATTTAAATCTTTTGTTGTTCTGGTCTTGACGTTGTCGATGTGATCTTTCCAGTTTAATTTTTTGTCGATTATTAATCCTAAATATTTTATTTTTTCTACGAACGTAATTAGGTGGTTGTTAAGTATTATTTCGGGTGAATTTGTCTGTGTTTTTGATCTTGTAAATAGAATGGCTTTCGTTTTTTGTAGTGAGAGTTTGAAACCTGTGCTGTTGCTCCAGTTTTGCAAAGAATTAACGTTTCTTTGTAGTATTTTTTGGGTATTTTTAAGTTCGTTTCCTCTACAGAATACTACCAGGTCGTCTGCGAACATGCATGTTTTGACTGGTTTTTTGATTGAGTTAGTCACGTCGTTGATGGCTATTAAGAACAATGTTACACTTAAAGGTGAGCCTTGTGGAATGCCGTTGGTTGTTTTTTTGGTGGCAGAGTATGTGTTGTTGGCGTAAACTTTAAACGATCGTTTTGATAGAAAATTTTCAATAAAAAGGTACATAGGACCAGTTATATTCCATTTTGTCAGTTTTTCTGTGATTAAAGGTCTGTATGTCATGTCAAAGGCTTTTTCAATATCAAAGAAGATTGCAATCAAGTGTTGTTTATGATTCATAGCGTCCTGTATATTTGTTGTTAAGTTAGTTAATGCGTCTATTGTTGATCTGTCTTGTCTGAATCCAGTTTGTGTAGGTGATATGAGTTGGTTTACTTCCAAAAACCACTGGAGTCGTTTGTTAATTATTTTTTCTAATAGTTTGGCCATAGTGCAGATTAATGTTATAGGTCGGTAGCTGTTTGGGTCTGTCGGATCTTTTTCTGGTTTGAGGATTGGTAATATTATTGTTTCTAGCCATTGTTCTGGGTACTTTCCTGTTTTGAATATATGGTTGTATATGTTTAAAAGGGAGATTTTTGCATTATTGGACATGTTCTGTAGGAATATGTACGGTATGGAATCAGGACCAGGACTGGTGTTTCTTGTGCTAGAGAGTGCTTGTAAGTATTCCGTTTCCCCTATTGGTACATTTAATGTGTTGTTTGGTGGTTGTATTTGTATCTGTTGGTTTGGGTCTGGTTGGTTGGTTTGCTGTCGTTTTTGTAGGAAGGTTTTATCATAGTTTTCGTCAGAGGAGTTGTGTATGATTGTTTCTGCTAGGATGTTTGTTATTTTAGTTTTCTCAGTAATTATTTCTGTATCTTTGATTAAGGCCGGAATGCTAAATGTTCTTTTTTCTCCCTTTATGTTCTTTAGTTTTGTCCAAATTTCGTTTGTTGTGGTATTGTTGGTCATTTTTCCGATGTATTCTTGCCAAGATTCTTTTTTGCTGGTTTTGATTGTCTTTTTTGCTAATGCCCTCAATTTTTTAAAGTTTATGAGATTTTCTAGCGTTCTATGTTTCTTGTATTTATTGTATGCTCTTTTACTTTCTTTGATCGTTTTTTGGCATTGTTCGTTCCACCAATACACGGGAGGTCTATGGATTGTGGGTTTTGTTCTTTCTATTGATTGTACGGCTGCGTTTATCAGATGATTAGTTAGTTTTGTTACCGTTTCGTCAATTGTTTGATCCGAGTTTGGATTTAGTGGGGAAGTCATGTCTGTCAGTGTTTTAAATTTTTCCCAGTTGGCTGTTTTTAGTTTCCATCTAACTGCTGTTGGTGTTTGTTGGTAGGTAGTATTTTTTATTTTTATGATGATTGGTATGTGATCAGAGCTGTATGTATAGTTCAGTGTGTCCCATGTTATCGTTGTGGTTAGTTGTGGTGTGCACAGTGACAGGTCTATATTTGAAAATCCGCCTGTGCTAGCTGTAATGTGTGTAGGTTTGTTGCAGTCATTTAGTAGAACTAGGTTGGTGTCCATTATAAATTTTTCAATTGTTCGGCCTCGAAAATTCGTGTGATGGGATCCCCATATTGTGTTGTGGCCATTGAAATCACCTACTAGTATTATCGGTGTTGGTAATTGTTGCATTAAGTCATATAGCTCTTCTATTTCGATGTTGATGTTTGGCGGTAGATAAATATTGCATATTGTGATTTGTTCTGGGGTGTGTATTTTGGCTGCTACTGCTTCTAAATTGGTTTGTATTGTTAATTTTTCCGAGTAGATATTGTCTTTTATAAAAATTGCTGTCCCGCCACTGGCTTGTTGTGTCTGTTGTCGATCTTTACGATACATTTTGTAGTTTTTGATTTTGGGGTCATTTTTTTCAGTTAGATGGGTTTCTTGTACACAGAAGACTATTGGATTTATTTGATGCAATATTAGTTTAATGTCTTCGAGTCTTCGGTAGTAGCCGTTTATATTCCATTGAATAATGCTTAGTTCATTATTATGATCCATTTTATTAATTTATAATATTTTAACAATTAAAAGTTTTGTAACAACTTTTTAATGTTGTGATAACAGGTGTGAAATATTTTATAAATTTTGTTTGTTTTTTATTTTATTTATTTATTTTTAATATTGTAGTTTTTAGTTTTGTTTTATTTATTATTATTAATTATATTATTAGTTATGTATATGTGTTGTTGTTAGATAATCGGTTGTTTGTTGGTATTGTTTATATTATTGAGTCTTTTTAATTGATATTATTTATTTACTGGATTATGTATTTGTATGGTCAGAGTCCGATTCTTGTGATAGTGACATGTTAGTATGGGATGTGTCGTGATCTTCGAGTATTGTTTCTTTGCTTATGATGTTTATTATTCTGGTACATCTAGCTTTGAGTTGAGAATTCTTTATGTATGGCTTGATGTTTTGTATCATTTTAATTAGTTCTGGAATGTCTTCCGTATAGGTTCGGGCTAATTCTAGTTGATGAGTGGTGTTCAGTGCTTCACGTATATATGTTGTGAATGTTTGGTAATCGAAGATGTATTTCTCTTGATTATTTTCTATTATTTCTTTGGTGGTTCTTAGGGCGTGTTCTATGTCAATTTTTTCTTGAAGAGTTTTGGTTTTTTTAGATTTCGGTTTTTTCGGTTTTTCAAAGTTTCTTTCTGTGTCGCTAGTATCAGTGGGATTTTGTGTTTTCTGTTTGGTAGGGGATGAGGTAGTGTCGGATGTTTCTGGAGGTGGTCTCTTTTGTGATGTGCTTGGATTTGGCGTCTTGTATGTTTCTTCTGAATTATTATGTGTGTTGGTTTCTTGTTCGGTTTGATTTATTAATTTAGGAGTGGGTATTAGGTTGTTGTCTATTGGTTTTATAACGGTAGTGATGGTGATATTGTTTGGTGTTGGTTGTATGATTTCATTTTGGGTGGGGGTAGTGTCGTTTGTCTCTGTTATGTTTGTTTCAGGTTTACCTTTTTTCCCCTGTGGGTCTTCTGTAATGAGTAGGATTTTGTAGTTATCTCCTTCAAAGTTAATTGTCATTGTTTCTGGTAGTATTTGGTTTTCTTTGAGGGTGACGTATACCTGCCTTCGGAAACTGTATATGTGTTGTAGTGCTGGGATTTGTGTGCTTATTTTCAATAGTACGATTCGTGATACCATATTTATCCCCAATCGATGAAGTTCTCTTTCTATGATGATGTTTGGGATTGATGGGCATACTCTACTTAAGATAAGTTTTGTTGCTGGTACTACCAATTTCCTTGCTTTCAGTATTTCGTTGTTAATGGTAATTGATTTATGGTTTATAATGTAGTCGTCAGCAATGTTTTTGCTTTTAAAGTAAATGCAGATTCGACGGTTTGATAGTGGGCTGGCGAATTGGATTTGTTGTGGGTTTACTTGTTCCGATATTTTGGTTATGTAAGTTTCCAGTGGGATATTTTCTAGCGCATCGAACAATATTGCTTGGTTTTTATTTGGGTATGTATAGCTGGTTGTGTGTTGATTGTTGTTATTTGAGGTTAATGCTGTTGAGTATGTGTGATCACGATTTTCGTTGATGTTGGTGTAATTTTGGTTACTGGTGGTAGCCATGGTGGTGTTTAGTTGAGACATATTAATTCTGGTTATTTTTGATTATAATATTTTTTATCGGTAATTTAGAAGTTTTTTTTAAATGTACTGTTTTTTAAGCAGATGGCACTGAGCCACCCGCTTTGCGGGTGGTTTGTTTTTCTTTGTAAATTGAGGTTATTAAAATAATTTATCACTTTTATTATCGTATTTTTTTTTTACTATTGGTTTTATTGTTAGTCACTTTCACTGTATGATCGAACGTTTTGTAATTTCTTTCCGCTATTTCTTGTAATTTTATAGTAACTGCTAGTTTTTATAATTGAGATTTTTAATTAACAAACTGTCACTTTGTACACTATCCGACATTTTTTCCAGTTCACAATTTATCTATTCTGAAACGTAAATATTCCACTTAATTGAGTTTTCAAGTGAATCTGCACAAAATTATGTAAAAGACAAAAGTACTCACGACAATATTTTTTCTAATAGCAGAGCACAGTACACTGTGCGTCCGAGTAACTCTTTTGAAGTGCACACGTGTGCTAGAGTGCTAATGTACTCGGCACGCTGTGTGCTTCAAAAGTGTCACATAATAGAGTCACCTCAATCCAACACTATTATCTTAACTCAACCGTAACTTATGTTACAGTCAATAGAACGTGTATGTCAATAACTACAGATAACAGAGGTAACACTGCTATCTCTTATACTACTGAAACCAGTGTAGCAGGTTTGTGTTTGTGTGATCTATGTTGTGTGTGTGAGTGAGGTAACCTATCTTGCACACGCATATTGAATACTACATACGTATGTATGTGATATGTATACCATGTAATACGGCGGTGACAATAATGACTATAACAATGCAAACAATTGGACTACACTCATCGACTGCCACTGAACGAGTGAATACTAAGTAGCCTGACGTGTCCAGAAATGCACACTGGTGATTACAGAAAAGAGATTGTAGCGTTCCTTATGATATAGGTATTCTGTGGTAATGACGGATGTAACAAATTTGTTGTATAGCATCACTTTAAAATATATGTACCTATAATTTTTTAAAATATTTTTAATGCCATCCATAATATGCCATGGGAATATTATTAATGGCTGCCGGAGGTATTTAGTTGAATCATGTGTCTCTTTATAATATAACATAAAAATTTTATTGACAATTAAGGTTTTTTATGAAATTTAAAATATAATATGTAATTCCTTTTCATCTCACGTTACCTATAGGTATTTTCATGCACAATATTTTCCAGTGAAGACTTACTCCATTCACTTCAAAATTATTTCCTTGATAAGATTATTTTGGAGTGTATGATACTTTAGAAGTTAAATTTAAATGCACTTTGAGAGTAATTTTGGTACGTATACATATTTTATGTGTATATGGGATAATAATATATAAAGTGAACACAACTAATATATCAAAATGTTTAACTTAAGTGTATAGGGTAAAGTTGGTGAATAACTCTTATCAGTTTATATAGTGAAGTACTTTTTTAAAGCTCATATAATAATTGTAGCATCGGTTGCATCGTAATAGCTTCTTTTTCATTTTTACAAATCTTCACACTAAGAGCTTTTATGCTGTCGACCGTTAAATTTCTTTTTAATCCCTCTTCTGGATGCTTCTAGGATAAGTATGATGCTTATATTTGTTGCAGCTATTTAAATTTTCGAAAATTTCAGGTCCGCTTTAGGTAACTGTTTATTGTTCAAACAAGATACCGTAGTCGCATAGTTGAAACGATTTCCAGGAAACAAATTTTTCAAAAATTAATCACACTTGGATCCATGTATACTGGCACACTAATTGCGACGTGTACATTGTGCATCAATAGTTACAAATGGGATACACAAATCGGTTTAGAAGCTAGAAGCCATGATACACGTTTCTATGTCAGAGGATGACGCTTTGGCATCGCTGAATGAATTTGACCAATTATCTAATAGATGATAGTAAATGTGTTAAATCTAGTGTGGCCACTAAGAGCTACTATATTTACGCGTTTGAAAACTTGGTCTTTGCTTATTATTATAGTTTTCCAGTAATTATAGGGATAAAAATTTCCAGTAAAAAATATTTCCGCGGTTTTAATAATAATTATTCACTTGGCTATAATAAAAAGCACCTAGAATAACTTCATCTCCCTGAATAACCAACAATTTATCCTTTTTTTTCTACACGGAATAAAAAAATTGATGCGTTTACACCTGCATAACAGTTACTCGTGGTGAATACTTTACAGTCAGGTATAATTACTCATTTATTCTGATTACACAGAAAAAAAATTATTAATTAACTCGACTGATAAATCACACAGGCACTAATTAATCAAATCATAAATTACAAGAAAAATATGTCATTTCATGCGATTGTGTAATATTAGCTTGATATTGAATAAGCTAGGCTTACACAACACTTTACTAACTAAACGAGGATTACTTAAACAGTGATCTCTGTTAGACTGAATACATAGGAAATGTGTGAATATAAAGTAGTATATAAAAAAAAAACGTCATTTCCACTTACATTAGGGTAGTGCTTTGGCTGTAATTAGATTTGAAATGGTTATAAAGTTAAACAAACGCTGTTTATAAGATAGATGAACGATTTTTTGGATGTAAGTAGCAGGTACTACCCCAGGCCTAAAGGGAGCCTCCTTTAGAATTGCCATATTTTGCTCCCATGATAAAAATCTGACGTCACTTCCGGTTATAGTTATGTTATGTCATCAAATACATTGGCGACGATATTTACACCAAAATGAAAGTTTTGAGGTGCAAAATAAAAATACGAGGGCTACCGCGCCTTAGTAATTCGCAACACTGAGGCTACCTTCACTAAAAGAAAACTTTCATTCTTTATCCTAGTATTTATAATATTATTAAACTCAGGCTTCAGGTTGCTATATATAATAATTTTGCAACAACATGTCAATGATGAGAGTAAATATACAATTCATATATACTAGAGGCGTTCTTACGATTAAATTAATATTTATATTCACTAAAAATTAAGTAATAATTACTTCACGTTTCCTTTATTGTAATTACGTATCAGTTAATTTCTGTCATTGTTATTAGACTACTAAAATTTAACAAATCTATGGAAACTAAAATAAATCAAAATAAATTTTGAAATTCAAACAATTGAAATGACATTTAATATGCATTTTTAATTGGTATCAAGTACTTGTTGCAAGTATTTTTTGTATACAGAAATTTTTTTACGATAAACAGACAATAAACAACATAAGTGTTTCCTTCGGTCGTGTACTCTTAAACACACACACACACAATGTTTGAGAAAAGCATGTGCATGCTTCCTTACTTTCTGAAGAAATTTCATTAAGAACGAGTACCTAGAAACTTAATCTTCAAGTATTTCATGTTGACGCCATAGTATAAAAAGGCTATTACCATAGGCAGTAGCGAAACGCACTTTCTATACTTTTTTGATATAAGTACAAACAATTATGTATGTCCTTTTTTACTTATGTGATTGTATGTGTTTGTATATCTGAGATTGAGGATTGATAATGGTCATGTTAAATTATATGAACAACTAAAAGCAACTTTCTTCAAAATGAATTGAGCAAACGCGAAATTGATGACAGTATTCAACACGAGAATTTAGATCGTCATGACCTATTAGCACCAACCACTGTCGAAATTGAAAATATTAACTGAATTATTATAAAATATTAATAATTATTTATTATTTAACGTATTTTACATAAGCATTCAAATTATAATAATACTTAAAAATTTGCATCAAACGGCACTCAGAAAAAACATAAATTGAAATTTTGTTTTGAATGATTTAAACAAAATTTAGCAGCACAAAAGTTATCACCAGACGTTTTAAGCCACCATAATAATTAAATACATATCAGAAATATCTTACAGGTCACAAAACACACTAAAATTACAAGGAAATATCGAGAATAACTGATGACAAGCTTTAAATAATAAAAATTTAATGACAGTTAAAATTCCACTGCCCTCGTTGTTAAAAATTTTAAAAAAGTCAGTGAAACTTATACAAAATTAAATAATTTATATAATTATCAACTGTAAATTTTCACAAAATAATTTGACCTGCAAATTTATTTTTCTAAATTAAATTTACTTCAGTGATGATATTTTCACTGTATTAGTATGCATAATGTTATGCATAATTTAGGTACATAACATGGATAACTCTTTGGAATTTTTGAATTCCAAATGACACTCTAACGTCACCTCGTTTCGTAACTGTTTGTGAAAGAAACTATTATTTAAACTGTGGTTGACGCTATTACAGAGACACTATCTTTTGCTCAATTTATTGAAATATTATGCAACTACGTATTCGCACGATAATTACTTGAGACATAGCAAGATTAATGCTGTAAGAAGATTTATCAATATAACTCATATAACACATAACATTATACTAACGGCTTACAGATATTGAACGTGTCACCTTGTAAAATATATAGATATTATGATATTGGTTTCCACCACATTTTGATCGAATTGGCCAAATGGGACCAATAATTTCCAAATGACAGATGGATCACATGACGAGCTTTCACTACCAAACATATTATACATACATACATAATTATATGGATGCATATAATATCTTTGAATGGTAAGATGGTAACTTGGTAATGATATAACGAAGTAGATGAGTGGGAAATAAACCCCCGCCCACATTACGTAATATTATCGGTTAGGGATTATACATAGCGGTATATAATATTTGTGCATGTTTGTGCTGAGTAAACTTGGCTTATCATCATACTGAATACATAGAAATTTAATCAGTTAAGTAAATACAATTTTTAAAAAAAATGTAGTTAAAACCAAGTTACAACAAATATTTTATATATGCATGGTAGCTTAATTTTATTTTATCTATACACTTAGTTTAGCATCAAACTCTGTATTGATGTAAATGCGTGTGATCTATAAAGCTATCATAAAATGAGTCGTCCATTTCCAAAACTCGTTAGGTCCATATTCTCAAATTTTACAGTAAGCTGAAAAACTTACTATTTCTCTCCTAGTAGTTAGCTATATTAAGTTGAAAAAATTGTTACTTGTGCGTTATATGATTTACTTTTACTGTATGTTAACCTATGAAATCACACAGCAATAGTTATTTGGAAAAAAATGAAAATTGTTAGACATAACGTGTTTTGGATCTGTAATTAGGACATAACGAGTTTTGAAAATGTTTTCTCGACAAAATGACGGAGTCGGATAATAAAGAGATAGACTAAAAGTATTTCAAATGGAAGTTTTTATTTCCATTATTAGAAGTATAAATCAAATTTACCTAAATGTTTAGTGTTTTATTTATTAGAAATGTCCTTAATTTCGTCCTCCACAAGGAATAAGTCAAAAAATTAAATGCCTAAATCATTTTATCTTCGCTGGGAATATCTGAAATATTGTCTTCCTGATTATTTTCTCTTTTTCTAGATTTTCCAGGCGAAGCTGGATCTATCTCGTCACATTTCATCTAAAGACTAGTTAAATCTTGTTTTTTGGTATCAAAACTTTTATTTTCAAAAGGATCCGGGATTCTTAGGACATAAAATAAGTGAAAATGATAAAGCAAGATTGTATTTTGACATAAGTATTGATATACATTATTGTAAGATAGATTTACTATAAAAACAGTATCATATTCTGTAATTACGCTCAATTTTTACAATGTAAAACACTAGCAATAAGTTTTAGGTACTATGAAATTTGTACTGAAATCTTATTGCACATAACGGATGTTGTTCCTGTTTTTGCGGGTGGACATAACGTACTTTAACACTATTTCACTGATGAACTTGACGAGATTTGGAACTGTAGCAAGTTTTAAATTCAATATTTAACGCAGAAAGACCGAGTTTTTGAACTGTAACATTTTTGAAAAAGATGTATATGATTCTGCTCTATCAAATGGTGCAAAAAACAGAGAATCGGAAATTGTGGACATAACGAGTTTTGGAATTGGACGACACAAATATATTATGTAATCTAATACTTTTTCAACGATTCTTTAAAAAAAATATTATATTTAAAAATACGAAGTTCTCATATAGTAAATTTCAAACATGTTACTTAATAAATTGGTTTTATTAAGGGATCAGTTTTGTCAAGAAAAAGTAGCCTTCAAAAACAATACTAAAAGTGTGCTTCACAAAATTAATTGAAAGTACGTTATAAATAAAATAAAAATAAAAGACAGTAAAGAATACTGTAGAAAATACAGTAGAACTTCTGATTACGGACATTTCTCTCTTAAGCGGACCCCTCCTACAGCCGAACAAATTTTTTCAGAATGGTGGCATGTTATACTAAAAACATTGCATTCAGCACTCTCATAAGCGGGCCCTGCGTTAAATAGACGCGCACATGATATTTTTGACGAAAGTACATTATTACCTCCATTAACCGGACGCGAGTACATCTAATGCGTATGTATACCTATGTGGGTTGGGTATATTTGTTCATATTTTAACTTATTAACAATGACTGTGATGAAACGATGCATTTGTAGACGTTATGTTTTTGTATAGGTACCAACATAAATTTAACAAAAAATAGAAGACTTGTTAGTCTTTGAACCTGTATTTACCTAAAATTTACAGAACTACCATAAATATATTTTTTTACACTTTTTAGATTATCCCGTAAAATTTGCCACCAGAAACAGACCGGCAGACATCGAAGTAACTGCATGAGTTTTACTGCATGTAAATAACGAAATCACATTCATACGTATCTCTTATCTCAATGCAATTTATTCAAATAATATATATTTTGAAATATTTAAATCAACACCATAAATTTTGCATTTTTATATCTAAAATACAATAAATCTGAATTATATGAGTCAATTAAAAGGGAATTTATATTGGTTTGTAATAAATTCTACTGTTATTCGCTGTATCAAATGTTCCGTTAATTATCACTGCGAAAAAAATATAGCCAGAAAGAGATAATTTGTTGTATTATATATATATATATATATATATATATATATATATATATATATATATATATATATATATATATATATATATATATATATATATATATATACAAAATACAACAAATTATCTCTTTCTGGCTGTATTTATATATATATATATATATATATATATATATATATATATATATATATATATATATATATATATATATATATATATATACAAAATTCAACAAATTATGTCTTTCTGGCTGTATTTATATATATATATATATATATATATATATATATATATATATATATATATATATAAATAAATGATAAAAGTTATTTGATTTCCACGCTATATTTATATATATAGGGTGGATATTAAATCTTATCCTTTTGTGGGGTGACTCATAGCAGCTTATAGACGCTAAAATCACAAGAATTTTTTCGGAATTAACAGTTTGAGAAAATCGTATATTAACTGGCTAAGCACGGCCCTGACTAAATTATGCATAAATACCTTCTTAATATAAAAGGTACAAAATAACTTTATTGACTAAAATTCAATAAAATTTTGTAGACATGCTTAGGTTGTAAACGAGTTTCCCAGATCTTTTTTTTAAAAACAGAAAATTTATCTTAAAAACAGCAGATGGTCAGTGCCGGATTAAAGAAATTTTCGAAGGGCCCCTTTTTAGTATTTAAGAACTAACTCTGATAAATCTGAAAAATTAACAAAAAACATATGTCCTCTTGTGTGTTAAATCAGTAACACAAATCTTTTGTAAAGATTTGACACATATGCTTTATGCGTTAAAATAATACAAAAAATTGAGTGGACGGTTCTGGGCATGTGAAATGTGTTAATTTTAACACTATGAGGCCCGAGCACTTTCATAGTAAACTTCCCCGGAAGCCGGCAATATTTAAAAAAAAACAAACAAATACATAAAATGATTCAAACACTGAATAGATTCAACACAGTTCAACATGTATGTGTAAAACTGTAAACATACGTACATACTACATACATATACACTGACATTCAAATCAATTTTATTTAAAAATATAAGTTATATTTTTTATGTATTTTTTGTTTATCTTGAAATTTTTATGCATAGAAACCAAAAGAGTAGTATGTGTTGGTAATGGTATGTTGTATTTATGTAAGTAGGAACACATCCGTGTGATGGAATCATGATAAATCGCAGACATAATGCCTAGCCAACTAATCAATTAATCATTGATCGCGATCGGCCTCTGGGAATGTTTTGTTTGGTTTCGGATGCCGAATCCATGCGACTGAAAGTGTTAACATAAAATTTTTCAGTGTGTATAATTTTCTATAAATTACCGTAGAAGCCCCCAAATATAGCAGAAAAGAGGGGAAACAGCGTTAACATTTTTTTAATTTTGTATTTCGATAACAGTTTTTCGGGAGCAGACTTCGTTTCTGATGACAGCCCTTTTTAACACATTCGATGCTATAAGGATACACCCTAAAATTTTATATATTATTTGCTTTACTCAAACAGTCAATCGCCGTTTTTCATTATACAAAAATGTAATTTCATTTGTTGTTGGTATCTGAAATTTGTGCAATATTTGGTAAACAAAAACATAAAACATCTTATTTATTTGTCTCTGATCGTATATTTTATGAAATTTTTTATTACGTTATTTAAGTGCAAATACATGTGAAACAGATTATCCCTGTTTATATGTTTGGGGGATTTTATTTCCTTTATTGGAATTATTTTTCATTATTTACTATTTTCAACCCCTCCTATAACCATAAATGCAATGTGTGCACCCCATGTTACCACCCCTATTACGCTATGCTATGCTCCGCTATGACGTCGCCAAGGGATAGAACACATCGACGACGAAGAATCTGTTTATTAGATTTCCATCTCAATTACATTACCATTAAGATTAGGGAAATTTTATTTCACTGATAGATCCGACAATAGGGTATCCACACTAATAGTTATTTATAACGGTTTTAAGTAGATTTCCAGTGTGTAATTTCGTTAGAAGTTCCCCTATTTTTTTATAAATTAGTTCTATTTGAGCAAGTACTCAAGGAAATTAATCTGTTTTTGAAACAATATTTATTTCCTTTTCGGGAAATAAATCTCTGGTGAAATCAATTGTGTGGATGGAAGCTTACAAACTGACGTGTTTGTTAGATTATTACTAGCTAATTAATGACTAAATATATAAGTTGATGAGATTTCATAAAAGAGGGTGTTTTGAATTTAATACCAAGATTTAAAAAAATCGAAGAAAAAACTAAAACGAAAATAAATTAAATTTCAAATAATGGTTTCTTATAAGTTAGGCTTTTGTTAAAAGAGGGCATTTATCGTTTTTAGATTAAAAATGAAATCCTCACTCCAACTGGATTTCAATAATTTTGAAATTTTTACATTTACTCGCGGCTAATTCGCCAGCGTCACTGTTGAAACTTGTTAGTTTTCTTAGGAATTTTCCCACTGAAATATAATGTTTGTTCCGGGGTAAAAAGTAATGATGTTATGGATATCCGTAACTGTAACCGAAACTACCAGATATCCGAAATAATTATATATCCGAAATCGAAACCGTATCCAAAAATAAAATTTTCGGATTTGTTTCGGATAATAACAGACAACTGCCGTTGGAAAACTGAGTTTAAATCGGAGCAAGTTTTTGCTGCATATGTTACTTTTGATAGTTTTCCGTTGATTCGTTTTTGACGTTCACTTTTGAGTTAAAACTATCCCCTTTTTTTCTAAAAAATATGGTCACTGAAAGTAATTCATTACTTTCAGTGAACATATTTATTACGGATATCGGTAACCGTAACAATATCCGAAACATTATCCGATATTTTTGCATATCCGTAACCAAAACCGAAACTGAAAAAAGATCTTTTTAAATATCCGTATCCGTATCCGAAATTTCATATCCATAAGATCCTATATCCGTTCAAGCTGTCTCTGTACAAATGTCTTAAGTCAACTGGTTACTTAAGCTTTTGAGGCGTGGAAGCAATACAAACAAACAAACTCACTTTCGTATTTTTGGGATCCCCCATTACATCCCTATGAAAAATTAATTTTAAAAAATAATTATTCTATAAATGTATCAGCATTTCTCAACCTTTTTTTAATAGCAACCCGGTAAAATCTCGGATAATTTTGTGCGAACCGATCACATCTAAGTAAATATCGATACTTTCTTAAGCATTACAGTAATATTTAAAAACAATTCCTTTTCTTTAAATAAAATTCTTGTCGTCTCGAATCATTCCCACCATTAGTTATAATAACTTTATCCCGACTAGAAAATAAGTAGGGCTAGCCCTAACTCGGTCCGGCCCGGATCAGGCTTAGTCAGTTTCTTACCATGGACACTCCATCTATTATTATTATTTTTATTTGGTTCTTTTTGAAAAAAACTGTTTAAATAACTTAATTTTTAACAATTGTAATTTTGACACAATTATTATTTTTAATAATGTAAATACTAACACAACAAAAATATTTCTTATGTATTAAGTACTGCATATTCTTACAAAAAAATTTTTAAAATTTTTATATTTTTTTATATTTTTAAACTTTTGACATTTTTGTTAAAAATAATTTTTGGCATTTCTACCTAATGTTTTTGTTTACTTTTGTAATAAAGCTTCTGCCATGAAGATGGGGTTAATAACTCGAAACCGATAGCAGAAAACTAACAAATAATTGTTTTTTCATTTTGATGACTTTAACTCCTAATATCCTATCCCTTTTAAAATATAGATTTAAATAAAAAAATATTTTTTTATACATGATAAATCCGCCTCCCGCGTTTTTTTTTAAATAGCCGGCAACTGCTCCGTGAATGAGACAATTTAAATAAGTTTAGAATAATAAAAACAACACGAATTTTAATTAAATGGCTTACAATAAAGTTTACTTGTTGGTACAGTTGAAAAAAAGAGCTCGTTCATTATTAACAAACTTTTTCAGTTCTCAACGTTTACTATTAAATGTCACTTTAAAATTTTAATAATGTCAATTGGAATTGCAATAAAAAAACTATTGAAAATTTTCTAATTTATGCAACGCGATAAAGAAAAACTATTCCAGATTAAAACACTAAAAAAAGAAAAAAAAACATTTGTTCACATTCTTCATACTAAAACAATTTTAATATATGTAACGTTTTCCTTTTTTTTATTAAAATTAGCTTACAGCAAATAACCAGATATGGAAAGTTTGAGATGCGAGTTGTGGTGATTTCGGAAACGGCGTAAAACTATCAGCGTATAGGTTTATAGAAAGGTTGCCAAGTATACGTATATGGAAGTTTTTGTAGAATGTCACCCTTTGTGGCAATAACGTGAAGCAGTAAATGCCATAAGACTACTAAAACTGTAGGTACTGTACACATTGGAATTCTGTGACAATTCCGAATTGTGAGACAAGCTGACAAACAAATGTAACAAAACTATAAAAATATTCCGTTTTTTATATGTTTGCAATTTACAGTGCGGGATCAGTTAAGTCAATAAGAAGGAAATGGTCAAAATTTTTTTAAATGATAATTTTTATACACAGTAAAAAAAATTTGTGTACAGCGTAAAATAAAAACCAATGGTTAAAATTTTTGTGTCTATTAAGTATCACAACCCTGCGTTAATGTAACATTTCGTGTTTATGTTAAATGAAAATATTAAGACAAATTTCAGTTTAACAGAATAAAAATGTTAACCTGTTTTGAACAGCAAGGTAGTAACACAATATTTGTGTAGAGCAAAAGAATGCTATAAGTTCCTAACTTAAATTAGAATATATATCTACCAAAATATATATAATTAAAAGATAAGAGTAGTTCGTATTATTAAACAAAACCGAAAAACTATACTTTTTTTCAGTTATTGACGAATATAGTTTTATTAAACGTTTAAAAATAAAACAATTTTCTTACATTTTAAGGTTATTTTGTTACAGATTCATTTAAAATAATCAGGTAAGCTTACTTGAGATTGTATTACATATACGATATACAATCTCGTAAGCTTACATGATTTTTTTAAAATGAATTACTTTTGAATTTTTTCTCTGATAATATTAGTACTAAGAAAAACCTTACCACTATCATATATTAATATTTCTATTTACTAAAAATTAAATAAAAATTTACTTTCATAAATCAAAATGAATTTTAAAATTAAAATAATTGAAATTTTGTGTCACATTCGGCATTGCATCGAATAATGTCTTCAATTCCCGAACAGGCAATAATTGATATCAAATATTTATATAATTTGTTTTATTTCTTTTGCACTAACGCTCTTACTTAAAGAAATAAAAAAAAAAAAAAGAAATAAAAAATTGCAACCTTAACTCAAACGAATTATACTTGAAAAGATATTGATAATATTCCGTAATACGTCTAGCTACCAACATTATACGTATACGATTCGTAGTGCGGCTTATGCCTCCGTGCCATAAAAGAAGAGAGGGTAGTAAATTACAAAACTCTCGCTAAAACGTAATTACGTTGAAAGTATCAGAATCCAATAACGAAAATTGATTCATATATATATATGTATATATATATATATATATATATATATATATATATATATATATATATATATATATATATATATATATAATATGGGAAGGAAAGGGTCTGTAGTAGTTGCGAGCTAGCTGTGTGCTCTATTATACACATTATAGTGCTTTGAGCTTGGCGAGTTTGGTGAGCTTGGTGTATAGTCGTTACAGTAAAAACGGTAATGCAACTGTTACACCCATAATAATAATATCGTACTTATAAGGTACGTTTGAAAAATGAGTTGCCTATTTTCAAAATCTGCTAAATCCATTTTATAAACAAGTCACAAAAAGCCCTCACTCAATTCGACTAAAAAGTCATTATTCTATTATCTTACTAGAATGGAAAATTCAGCTATTAAAGCCACTGCAAGGGCACGACTTGAGGGCGGAACTATGACAGAAATTTTTTTTGTGGTTCTTAGAAGCCGAAAATTAGTTCCTCAGACAAACACATCCGATGCTCGGAACTTCGAAAAAATAAGTTTTTTGTCAAAATTTACCAAAATTCAAAAGTATTTCGAAATTTTTTTACAGTAATAGGCATTGTAAAGAACGGAAAAAAATCACATAAGATATATGTACTTTTGGAACCATTAACTTCTGCAAGCGGATTTTCGAGAAAAAATCTCAGTTAATACCTAAATAGCAAAAAAAAAAAAAATGGAAGGTGGAAATGCACTTTTTTGTCTCACGTACCACATCATGTTGATGACATCATTAGAAAGGGCTGTTAAGGAGAAATTGAGATTCCTCCGTCAATTTTTGGACCCAGTTATGAAATATTGAGCTTCAAATTGAGGTTGCTATTAATAAGTCAAGGAAGATAAACACAGCCAGTTTGCATTTTTTAACTATTAGTTTTTTTTTTTTTTTTTTTTTTTTTAACAAAAAAGGTAGGTATATTTGTAGATACTTTTAGAAAATTTCCGAATGGAGTATTCAGTTATTACAACCAATTCAGACGGCTTTTGAAATTTTTTTAACCATAACAAGGAGTGGAAAAATTCTGATAAGATACGTTTTGAACCATTATCCTATGTATGCGGGTTTTCGAGAAAAAATAATTTTTATTTTAAAATATTTGATGATAGGGGTTATTTTAAAATATTTCATATTTTAATAACGTAAAAACCCCCTTTATGAAACGGTATCTAATACTGGAACAGTTTAGAGATTTACTTACATATTTATTTCTTTAATTAAGTAAGGAAACATTAAATGCGAGGTGAATTTAAATTGAAAAACAATCATTCTATTAATAATAATTTTTGTTATCAGACGTTTCTTTCAGAAATAACTTCATTTATATGTAAATGTCAAAACTGTTCCAGCATTAGATTCCGTTTCATAATGGGGGCTTTTACGTTATTTTAATCAAAAAATTTAAAAAAAAAATTGGTTCAAGATCCATACTCAAATTTCAAGTTTCTTATAGTAGTAAAAGTGCACTAACACTATGATTACATCTGAAATTTCAAACAAATCGCCATAAACGCATTAAAAAATTCAAAAATTTGAAAACTGGATTTAACCGATTTTGAAAATTGACTACTCAAATAGTTAATACTGTTCTACTCGTGTACCACGATCGGCTGGTATATGATCTATATTACAAAAAATTCATGTTCAATCCATTATTTTATATTAAAGCTATGTCAAGTAAATTAACTTCTAACGCTCCTTTATAAATTACGTATATTGGAAAACTTTGGATACTAACTACAATATATACATTTTATTGATTACTCACTCGGTCGCCCGGTACCTACTCCTTTAGCCAATTGGTTGGTCGTGTTTCGCTTGTACCGATACGGATACGGATGTAAGTGTAAGTAAGTATTCGTCGTCATTTATTTCGTCATCATCATTCCATCGTACCTACTCAAATCGGAAGTGGGTACAGCGAATCAACTTTTCCACTTTGGTAAAGATGAATTTGCCGTAATTAGCAAATTTCTTTTTTCTTGCTATTCGGTATAAATTATTTGCGTGGGTAAGTATTGTATAGTTCGAAAATTGAAGTTTGAAAAATTTCGGGTGGCTACGTTAATTATTGTATTTTGTTTTATACTTCTTGAAGCTTCGTAAAAAGGGCGCACTTATTGTAGCTACATTTTATTTAAACAATTTTTTCAACCACTTAAACCGTATAGTAGATAATTTGACGCGTTATCATTCTATTTTCTGGTTAGATACGTATAGTTACAAAATAGTATATTGTGCAATAAATGCGGGAAATTGTCGATTGGCCATGAAAGCGAAGTTGAGTGCACGAACGTAGTGAGTGGGCTCATTTCCTTGAGTGGGCAATCGACAATCCCGCACGAGTTGCACATACTATTTTTTGTTACGAGTTTGACATACTTTTTTCTATTATTATTACTATTTTTGACATAGTTATTACTTTTAAAAATAATATTTTTAAGTGTTCGTCTTTTGTTCTGAATTAATTATTGTTTAAATTACTTTGTTGGTGGTTTCTATAGAAATAATTATGAAATATTTATTAAATGAAAAATCAAGAGGTGGCTTTGCGTGTTTTGATTAGATTTTGCTTGTTTTATTGTCAATTTGCGTGTAGAAAGTTACTTTCCGCACGCAAAAAAGTATGTGGGAAGAGTACAGTGGGCAAACAGCTATTTTGCGTACAAAAATGTGTGCGCCAAGTTAGTACTTGTCGCGCACGAGTAGTCAAAAATAATTAGTTATAAAAGTGTAAAATTAATCGCGTATCGTCAATTAGTAAATCAATTTCTCTATGGAAATAGTTCCTTATAGGCCCCACTATTCAATTTTATTAAAATTACATTTTAATCAATTTATTCAACATTTTTTGGTTGAAAAAATAACTTACTGGTATTCGGCCTGTAAGTCCATTTTTATGACCGTAGATGCTTACCTAAGAATACTTAAAATTAGTTTTCAAACTCGGATTCTTAAACCGAGGCCACAAAAATAACACTTACGTTCCTCAGTAAGTTCATATAGCTCAATATTTTTTGGTGAAAAATTTTTATGAAAATGGTTAAATAAAATATAGGAACTATAACTAAAATTAAAGTTAATCAAATTTTTGACTAAAGCTCGTTTATATTTTCTTTCATTACACATGAAGCTTGCTAACTAAAATCACATAAATTTTAGTGTTGATAGTTAATTTAGTATTAAATATTTAAAATAAGCAACCTATACCCAAATTACTATTTACTATATGTAATGTGACGCTATGTTAGATACGACCAGAGCTAGCTTAGCCAATAGGCCACCCTAGGCCATGGCCTAGCGGCGGTAAATTTTTAAAATAGGGCGGAAAAATGAGAAGTTAATGTTTTTTTTTTTTTTTTGCTCGCCACTTAAGAGAAAGTTTGTAAAAAAGGTAGGAAAAGGGGCGGCAAATTTTTAAAACAGGGCAGAAAGATTTGTGATTGTGGTTTTTTTTAAACAAAAGGTAGAGGAGACATTTTTCAAGGTGCCTAGAGGCGGACTCCGGGTTAATCTGGCCCTGAATACGACAGATATTCTGACACCTTTTCTGACTGCTGGGACTTTACACACAAACTGTCCTAACGGAAGCAATGGTGGATACAAATTTATGAAACTTCTTGTCTTCTATTTATTTTTTTTTTTTAATTTTTCACCGGCCAGAACTTGGCTTGTACTTATTGACTTCCATAAAGCAATATTACAAATCTTGAATGTTTAAATTAAAAGTATTAGGATCTGTTCAAAAGGAGGAGCTTCAGAAAAATGACTGACAAAAAAGTGCATTAACATTAGTTTTATATATAGTAACCAGTGCTATTATTAAGGAAAAATGATAAATATTAGAACTGTTTGTATTTGGGTTGATACAAGTTCGTAGCAAAGGGATTTTGTTGAAGAAGAGAAAATGTGGTTGAAAATTTGTTGAAGAAGAGAAAACTCTTAAAATGTGGTTAAAATATGAAAAAAATGCGTGAATGAGTTAGCGAATATTACAATTTAGAGTATACAAACGTCAAATTTAAATAGCAAACGACATAAAATAACTGGAGAATTGTAAATGAATGGAAAAATTAAATCAATTGTATGTATTTTCAGATCTACAAAATTCAGTTCATAAATGACATTTGAGCGAATGCACTTTAAGAATAGTCTGAGTTTTCAACACCAGATGTCATACCGTCATTCGACAGATCCCAATAGGCACAATATATTATGTTTTCTAGATAAATTGTGAATTTTTGGATCTCTTGGTATTGCCGAAGTTATTGACGTAAGTAATTATGTTAATTTTTTTTTGTTTTCGCAGCTAATAAAGAACACAAAATATCCCGTTAAAACCATATTAATCTTTTTTTTTATAAATACAAGAAAATCATACAAAAAAATAAGGCAATGTCATACTGCAGCAAATTATTCTAAATTTTTTTAATAAAAATTTTTTTTAAAAAAAAGATCATTTTTCATTTTTAAGTAACGCCGTAAAAAAAAATTATATCCGGATATAGAATTTATTAAAAAATTATTTATCTAAAACATTTATACATATACACACAACACACACACACATAAAAAAAGAATATTTTAGTAATTAAAAATGATTTACTTGCTACAATGTAATTTTAACAATTAATTAGTATGTCATACCCGTTCCTTTCTCGTCCCACCCCATCCCCACCCGCCTTTGCCTGTCATGTCAGTTTTGACTAAAGTTTGCATCCCTGTCAATGTTTCATATTTTCATAACAAACTCAACTGTATACTCCTCATCGTATTGTATACGTATTTACTATACCATACTACATAAGACTACACAAATAATACGACGGAATGATATGAAAAACATAGTCAGCCATGCTCGGTTATAAATTAAATCAGTGGCGTATCACACACAAATTGGCTAAGAAGATTTGAACTAAATATTTTCTTATTGCTTCCGTAGCAATATCTGTAGAATTGCAAGGTAGTGGCAGATACCTGCTTGAATTAGTGAGTCAAATATTCAAATTTTGCAAGAGGCTATATATTTGTGGAAATTTTTCTGCAGTTTCTCGTTACAAAATCCAGATAAATATCGACAAAGTTTACACTAATAATTTATTTTAAAAGAAATAGAAGATACACTGTACAATGGGGTGTGACACACAGCTTCGTCGTACTCGTAAAAGACTTTAAAACAGTATTCTACCAAATATATGTACCGTGAAATTATATTTTCGCCTTAAAGTTCATCAAAAAATTGCTGTAACTACAAAATTTTAAAACAATAGCAAAAATATTTTAGAAACTAACCCCCAAAATACCCTAAAAATTTGAGCGAAATGGGACTAGCAGTAAATAAGATATTGACATTTAATGGGATTACATGGTAGCGGCGTAGCTACCGTTACTTCGATTTCGATAAAATTCATTGAACACCACCTAGAAACCGAACTGCATAATTTCTGAAAATTTCATAAAAAATAATTGAATAGTTCAGAAGTTAAGACACTTGGTGCAATTTTGGAATTACATGGTAGTGGCGTTGCTACCGTTACTCCGATTTTGATTAAATTCCTAGGGGACCATCTAGGAACCAAACTACATAATATCTGAAAATTTCATTAAAAACAATCGAATAGTTCAGAAGTTATGCCACTTGGTGCAAACTGGCGACACACAGACGGACAGACAGATACCAAACCAAAATTGTTCAGGAAGCTCTAAAACGTAAAATGTGCGTACAAAAATTTATTTTGGAAAGAAAAAAAATTTTTTTTCAAAAGTGATCACAATGCTTCCGCTACTTTAGTAGCCTCGGAAGCAAAAGTTAGTGTGAAACACAGAAATTACAGTTTTCAACTACCGTAATGAATATGAGACCTAAGAATAATTAATATTAATTAGGTCAAAAGTGCTCCCCGTCTCAGACGAATCTTGACCTCTGTTTTAAATACTATTAAGATACCGAATTAAATTAACACGGATTAAAAACTGATCCTTTAGAGCTCGGTGACCTCGGAAAGAATTCGAAGGCCCAAAATATGAAAACTAAATACGCTATTGAAATATAAATATGGCTACTGTAGAGTAAGTAGGGCGATATCTGATTTAAAGGTGAGCTCAAAGTTGCCCCCGGGGCTATTGAATAGGATTCAATGTAGGTGTCTACTTTAGAGTCATTGGGCGAGACGAACAAAGCACCGCAGGAACTCATTTTGCACAAAATTTCAAAATACTAAATTAAATATAAATTGAGATTAAAATTACCCATGACTACTATTAAGTAAGGCCCAAATAAAAAAGCTGAAAGTATTTTGATAAAATTTTACTCCCAAAAAAAAATTGAAATTAAGGTTAGAATCATTCTCCAGGGCCTCAACCTCCTATAAAGGGCTTATAATATAAATACTTATACCTCTGAAATTATTAGTACGGTTATCTAGACCAGTGTTTTTCAACCTTTCTCATCGCGCGACTCCCCTAGTATGGAAAAATTTTTCGCCACCCCTTTCTTCAATGTTATAAATATTGAATCCTTTCATCATTATTGATTATTTTCATAGTATTTTCATAGTTAGGTATCGACTAAATACGCACTTAAGTCCCTGAAATAGGCATATTTGAAAGGCAGCTTTGAGAACCAAACATAAAAGAAAATCTGCTGAAATTATCTGCTGATGGAATGTTACACTTGGAATTCAAGTCTGTCAATTTGGATATATTTTGATTAAAGAGAAAAATAGAATACTCACAATTAACTACAGAAGTATTGAAGTGTTTGATCTCATTTTCCACCTCCCACCTGTGTGAGTTGACGTTTTCTTCAATGGCTCAAATAAAAGACAAACAGAAAAATCATCTAAATTTAGAAAATGATCTAATTCTCTGCGTATTAAGAATAGATCCGCGATGGGAAAAATTGGTCAACGAGAGACACGCCCAATCTATGTAACCTTTAATTAACTTTTTCTTTATTAAATTTTATATTTCGAATTAGAATGAATTTATCTTCGTGAACCCTTAAAATGTGAAAATTAGCTATGCTATTGAAATATAAAGATGGTTACTTTAAAATCGTTTGACGAGCGAACTCGTTTTATAGCATATAATATTGTTATTTTAAGGAATTTTTATACAGATCAATTTGTCTTCTGGGATTCTTTTATCCTTAATAGAAATTATTTTCAGAACATTACAGACGCATCCCTTCCAAATCCTTATGATAACGTTTGGTGATTCTCCTAAATAAGAGTGTTAGTGATTCGATTGAGTAAAATAAGCTAAACTAATTCAGCTTAATTACAGTAGAGCACCAGTTTTGTCAAAAAGAAGTAGTCTCCAAAAGTGGTGTTTGACAAAAGTGATGCTTTTTGAGCAGGGGCGATTCAGAAATATCGTAAGATTATGTTTTGAATTAAAATTATGTTTTTTTAAATATTAATAAAAGAAAAAAAGAAGTGAAGAATTAAAAATTATTTATCATAGAAAATATATTTTCATTTGTCGTTCTATTAATTTTCTTTGAAATGATTTTGTTTACATTTTACATATGGTAAAAACCACCGAACAGAACAGAATACATATAGATAAACATTCTATGTACAATAATTAAAATCCACATTCCCAAGCTTTGAGGTCTGTTTTTGTTTGTCACTACAATTACCGGTATATTTATTTGTTTCTTTTTATAAAATCATGCGTCATGGTCTATTGCACATGGATTTAATATTTATATACTTGACATTTTTGATGCAACTATCCAAAAGTGATGTTGACTAATTTGATGCTCTCAGAGAATTTCCAAGACTGATGTTTCCATTATCAGTGCTATACTGTAATTTTGTAACATTTATTTATCCGCCACTGCACCAAATTACAGATTATGATTATAATATAGAAATATACATACTATACAACACAACATCCATGCACAATTATACACACAGATATTGCTATAAAACTTTATCTAAAATAATACTACCACACTACACCATTTTCCACTACGAATTTATAAATAAAAAACATGTACATATAATTAATTTATATTTTATAATATGGTTATCCGCTCTATGTAAATGAGTTTTGTAAATCTTTAATGAAAAGGAGTTTTACACTGACATAGCATATTTACTTGTTCCACGCTCATCAAAAGCTTAATTCATAGCAAGTGTGAGATGGCAAATAATTAATAATTAATATTTCATTTTAATATAAATCTGTTGTGTTCTGTGTGTGTATATATGTATTATTGTATGTTTTTTTTTCCAGTATTATTATTATTATTTTATTATAAAAAGTGAAGATTTAAGTTAAATACTAATTATAATTTTGAATAATTAATTCGCTTAAAATATACATTGTTTAAAAAAAAAACAATATATAAAATATAAAAAATCTCTTCGTCACAAAATTTTCAACAATTTTTTTTTTAGACATTGGCTAATTACTTTTGAAAATAAGTAAATATAATATTTTATTACTTATTAAAAATATAATATAACACCAGGCTACAGGCTAGTCACCATAAAGTAACTGTTTCCAGAATTTCTTCGTCACAAAATTTTCAACAATTTTTTTTTACACTCTGGCTAATTACTTTGGAAAATAAGTAATTATAATGTTTTATTACCTATTAAAAATATAATATAAACACCAGGCTACAGGCTAGTCACCATAAAAAAAACTATTTCCAGAAAATTCTACAAAAAATTGATTGAATTAAAGAGATATTTTTTGGTGGTGATCCATAATGTTGTAGGGGAAGATGGGATAACATGCAGTACTCACAATATTACGCCACCGGAACGCATCAATCCCAACATGGTATTCCTGTTTAATCTGTCCTTTCAATTAGAGTTAGTTATGGGAAAACCGTGGAAGCTAGTAATTGCATTCGTATGTTAAAAATAAAAATGTGATTTCTTGAATAAAGAATGAAGTTGTGAAATTTTATTCGTTTATCCATCTTTTAAAGTTATAGAACAGCGGTTTTCAAACTGGTGGGGCCATATAGGTGAAATAAGCCGGAAAAAATGTAATTTTTTTTATTTATAGATTTTATGAAAACGTTAAATTATTGTTGTTATTTTGTTTGGTTTAATTTAGAAGACTGATTATCAAAGATAGTAAAAATAAATAAAGGAATCTTGATCTTAAAACCTCTTATCTTGACCTTAAAAACCTGAATCTTAAGTTTTATTTATTATCCAAATTTAACTACCTTGCCTTGCCCCATCTTCTCCTACAACAATATATTTTATGCAATATTATTGAACGTATAAATGAAGCACTTATCCCTAAACTATCTAAATGTCACCCCGCAAATTTGGTGATTGTTGAGATTAATCCACTAAAAATATCTTTCCTAATAGAAACAAAATTAAGTTTTAAATAGATAAACGACAAGCCCGCAAAAAATAAATAAAAATATATCAGAACATAGACGAATTAAATAAATAAAAAGTCAAAGCTGGACTAGTTTCGAATGCTTTAGCAATCATCATCCGAAAACGATCACCAAATAAAAGTGTCAATCGAAAAAAAATTGACAAACAGCAGGAAGTTATATTATTCAATTTCAAAATATCATGAATGAAGAAAGTATTTATGAAAAAATAAGTATATTTAAAAATAGTTTTGAAAACATAATTTTCAAATTTCTTTAAAACGTAAAACAAATATCAAAACACTGATACATTAAGAAATTTCGAGAAGTTTTAGAAAACTAGGGTTGCTAAAAAAACCCGCCCAAACGTCAAACAAAGAAAATAAAAAGTAAGATGTCAAAATTACCACAAAAATGGAATGAATCAAAAAAGTACACTGTTATCGTGTCTAGGGCCGAATTTACCTTTGAAAAGTTCCTGGAGTCTTCTCATGGAAAAGCCTCTAATTAATTTACATGTGGAGGCCTCTGCTAAAAGGAAATTATCGATGTTGACAAGCAAAACTAAAAAAACGTAAAAGCGCATACCCTTTCTACACATATTCTACGCCTACTTTGAGGGATTCATTATTATTTTTGTGGAGGCCCCCGTTGTGTAACTATCAAGTGAAACGAATATTATTATTCTTAAGATCGTTTACCAGTTATGGTTAAGATAAACTGAATAAAGAAAAAAAAACTATACCAATCTTCACTTTTCTTTCCTGAAAGATCTCTAATTTTCATCGAATTATCTCCGGTCACCCTGTAATACTGTATTAGGTATATAAGATTTTCTACTCGGCAAACAAAGACAAATAGCATGTATAATTAATACTTGTCATAAGGAGTTTTCTTTCTATCAACACATTTCTTTCCATCACTTATTACCACTACATTTATAACAGGGTAAAACTAGAGAATGTTCAAGGAATGAAACCCGGGCTTGCTTGATATATTTCAGGCACATTTCATCATTAATCACTTTACTTATGTACACTTTACTGAAGCTGAAGGAACTGTGAGAAGAGGAGAGGGGATGGATGGTGTATTTCAAGTAAGAGTATACCTCTTACCTACAATCTAGTTCCTACACCCACTATATCGCACTGAAATGTGGTGGAGGTTCAAAATGTATGTTAAATTGACGCGTGCTATCTATATCGTATCTACTACAACACAGCAAATGAATTCCGTAAATATTAGATATTGGAGCTTGAATATTTTATTTTTTAATTATTTCAAAATTCTTTTTGTTTCTTTTTCACACAGGAAGACGGAATATATCTTACACGTTCTCATTAAAAAGGAAAGGAACAACGTAAGGTATGTGTATTATATATACATATTTTGATGATTAATAAAATGCATTATTTAGAAAAAAGGGTAAACTGAATTATTTTATGAAGTAGGAACTGATCTGACGCACGGTCGGTTTTATATTTATAATTTTATAGCTATTTTAATTAAAGCTATTTTTAAAATATAATTTCGAATTTATATCTAGATTTGGAGCAAAAGCGGGGCCCGACGTAAAATTAACTTGTGGGTCTTGGAAACAAATTTTGAACAGTCTGCAATAGGGTGACTTACATCGAAATGATTTGGCACTCGTGAACCTATGGTAGATACTTACGGGACTGTGGTTGTTTAACAAAGTTATTAACATAATATGTTTTCGCGATATAAAAAATTTTAACTGAAAATAAACTCTTTCGACGGAATGCACGGTTTGTTTCGTTTTTATATTATAAAATTACAACTAAAATGAAAAAACTCCATATTCATAATAATTATGTGATTTCTATTTCGTTTTAAGTGAAGTTCCATTTTGCCATGAAAAGACCTGAGCCCGGAACTATGGCAGAAATTTGTTTTGAGACATCGAGAAACCGGAAATGAGGTTCACTAAAATTTATATATATATATATATATATATATATATATATATATATATGTGTGTGTGTGTGTGTGTGTGTGTGTGTGTGTGTGTGTGTGGCTGCGTGTGTGTCTGCGTGTGTGTCTGCGCGATAACTCTCGAACGAAGCATCCAATCTTTACGAAATTTCGTGAGAAGGTCAAACCTCATAATAGCTTGGACAAGTTCGTCAGCCGGATACGTCCGATTTTTAGAAGCCAAAATTTTGGCCATTTTTCGCCATTTTTAGTGTTTTTTTGCAAAATTTGGTCAGAATTTAAAAAATTTTTTTAATTGTTTTTCTTTTTTTTTTGTTTTTTTGAAATGAACGAAAAAAAATTGCATAAGACAAGCTTTTAAAAGATTGTTCTAAGTGAACTAACTTTTGAGAAAAATTAAGAAATTTGCTGATTTTTTTACAATAAATGCTTTATCGTTTTTATCATTACAATAACAATATTTATATCTGAATCATTTTTCAAAATAAAAGTAAATTAACTTTTCAAGAACACGTCATCACTGATTTTGAAAATGTGTTTACTGTTAGAGAGCCAAACTATTTTAGATGGATATAAGTTATGTTAGGTATATGAGGTCTGCCAGTGTCCGGCGGTCCCAAAAGCGCCAGAAATAAAACTACCCAACCGATTTTTAAAATTTTTTTACCTTTTAAAAGTTAAATTTTTTAAATGCATATATGCTATAATATGTGAGATTCACTATGGTCCTAGGGACCCAAAAGCGCTAAAATTTAACTACTTAACCGATTTTCAAAAAATTTTTCACAGTTAGAGAGCTAAACTATTTTAGATGGATACAGGTTGTTGTATGAGATTCGCCAGTGTCCAATCTTTGGAAATTCACTATGTTATTCAGATGCTGCGACAGGGGTATTTACAAATCTTTTGGAATAGAGCCACTGTAATCGTACTACTTGCAGTATAGAACCGCTGTAACTTTCTACTTTTAGTATAGAACTGCTATGACTTTATTACTTTTGGTACGGAACTGCTGTGATCTTACTACTTTTGGTATATGACTACTGTACTACTTTGGTATATAACTATATCATCTTTCAAAAGTCACATTTAGATGTTTGAGTTTACGAAATCAGTTAGAGGTGAGGGACCGTCAGAAACACGGGGCCCTAGTATCATACATCGTTTACACGGCTCTCTAGTTGTAAGTAAATGTGTTATATTTCAAATAATTAAGCCATAATAAGTTTAGTGCAATTGAAAGTCAAGTGAAAAAAAGTATTTTATTTGGTAATAGGAGTAAATCATTTTGGTGTACAATTTTACACAGTATAGGGGAAGAATTCATGCATAAATACAACGAGTTATGTAAATGCTTATTTATTCTTGCAATCAGAATAATTGCTGTTTTACTAAGTCAGTAAATAATACCTACGGGATCATTAATTAAGGTAAATTAAGTTGAATTTAAAAGGCATAGATGTACAATGTATGTTTTATTTTTAAGAAACGAAAGCACCTCTCCATTTGTTAAGATTTTATTTTTAGAATTATCCGTTTCTTTATAAATCTTAAATAACACAAAACTACTTTTTAATATTTTATAAAAATTTTGATATACTTTTAATACGTTATGTTAGAAATACGTGTCTGTAATGGTACTATGTATATCATTTTTGATAAGAAATGATTTATAATGCAGTAGAAGTAAACATGACTTACCTAGATCTTAAACAGTGTCAAAAAATGTTATATAAATCACATTTTTTCTGACTACCTTAATCTGTTAAAATACTTTATAACCGCTGCCAAGCTATTACATAAATTATAAATATTTATAGATTTTAGAAACATGTAGGTATGGCTTACTTATACCTAATGTCATTTCGTACTGAAATGTAAATATTAACTACACACACCGGCATAATTAGCGGAACATAAAAAAAAAATATAAAAACCTATTTATTAAACAAAGTTGGCCGTTTTTTTTCAATTTCACGTAAAATAATATTGAAGTAATGATTCAATTGACTTTTCGTAGAATTGTTTTTATTTATTATTGATGCAAATCTTTTTAAGAGGTCTGCCACTTTCGAACTCAAATGCCGCTTTTTCTCAATGTGGTCGAGCTTCAGACTTCCGTAATTAAAGAAGGGCAAAGATTGTCTCAGAAGACTATAGATAACTTAATTCTGAGTACAGCAAGACGAATGGAAGCTTGGACAAAAGCACGGGGGGAAGCACACGGTATTAAAACGCTGTGTTTCATTTTCTATTTGTTAAATAATCTTTAACTTAAATGATTCTTAGACGACATAAGATTCCAAAAATTTGGCATTTCATATGGTTAATTGCTTTTGCTAACGAAAATAAAGGTATATCGACTTGTGAACATGTAATTTTAAGTGAATAATTAAATAAGATTAATAGTTTCTGAAAATTAAATGGTTTGTTTGATTTTTAGAGATATTTTGTATGTTCCGCTAATTATGCCGGTGTGTGTATTTTTGTCATTTTTCCTAACATTTTACAAATATTGAACCACATCTGCAAGTATTTATAAAAGGAATAAATATATTTTTATTCATATATAAGTAGATTTAAAATTAGTCTTTAGGTTCTAATATCCTGCTGTTTCGATCTATATTATAAACGCACTCATCGTTTTCAACAATTCAAATCTGTTGTTGACGTGAATATAGGTAATATATCACGCATGCGTTACGACTAAAGTGGGGCGTGGCGGATTGCAGTGCGCATGCGAGTGTACAATATTGTGAGAACGTTGTGTCGCCGCGAGCTCGCGCGACGTGGTGCGACGGGGTACAATAATTCTCACAAACGTCAGTATGAAAACACCTTTAGGAAGTATACCTACACTGCGGTTCCTGTGACTCCACTTTCCAACACATTAAATAAATTGGGGCCCAGTTCGACGAGTACGGACGCCCCTATCGCCATCTGAACATTTTGTAATTGCACGTAGCTTCTGAATCAGTGAATATTGACTTTAGATAACCGGGGCTAGAGAATTGAAACTAGAACCAGACGCAAAATAATTCAAGATGTAGAATATTAAAAGGAGCAAAATTT
The DNA here is from genome assembly GCA_035578155.1 of Brachynemurus nebulosus. Lineage (NCBI taxonomy): Eukaryota > Metazoa > Arthropoda > Insecta > Neuroptera > Myrmeleontidae > Brachynemurus > Brachynemurus nebulosus. Next base: position 60,875,643 of record JAPWDM010000002.1, read on the forward strand.
TGACGGTTTATTCAATGGTATTGGAGGTTTCGCTATTTTTATTTTCTTAGGAAAATTAAAACTTTTTTCGATTTCTTCCGAACCTTGTTTATGAAACCGATAAGACTAAGACGAAAGGTGTAACAAAAGATTCCAATTATTTTAAGCGCAAAGTTTCTTGCATAAGATCTTACTGTGAGTTGCTGCATCCTCCTATCGAGTTGCTGCATAGTTCCAATCAGCAATCAGTTTTCTTCAAAATGGCATCGCAATAAACCCTCCCCCCCTCCATAGAAGGGACCGGTAGGTAACTTTCGAAAAATTTTATGAAAAATAATAATTAATTTGTAAAAAATTTCAATTTGCAACAACTTTGTTTCCGATAACTTAAGAATGCACCCATCTGTCCCTTAGCTTTGAACGTAATATTCTTTCTTGTTTGAATTTTTTGATTATTATTCATGCTTTGACTATTATAAAGGCATTTCTTGTCAGTTACTAACCCCAACTGTTGTCCCTCAGCAGGTTTCAAAAAGGGAAAACAAGCGTGACTAGAAAATCCTACAACTGAATTGTCAGTTTATTTTAAATAACTAGCATATTTGTGATAAAGTTAGATCGTTTTCGTCAATAGTTTTATTTAAATAATCGATAAAAGTACGAAATATTTAAATTTATATTTTTTTTTAGTATTAGTTAAAATTAATACTAGTATCAAACTTATAAAATAAAAGAACCCCATAAAAATGAAATACCTATGCAGAAATAATTACAACAACCACTTATGTCAGCTATAGTAATAAAATTACCTTAAATACAAATAAAATACAAGTAGCTTATATTATAGTAATTTGTGAATTTTATTGAAAGAAACATTAAGATGAAAATGAGCAAAAGCATACTTATACATATACAGCGACAACGAAACGAATTTGATGTGTTTAAAATTGAACCTGAACACACCGATACACACTAATTTAAAATATCATTTTTGGTGGCGATGCATGCAAGCGCTAATTTCGCAGCATTGAAAGCGAAACGGTGTTGTATGTCGGATTCATAATGCTACGTTATGAGAACCGTCAACGCCGTCAACAGAGTTTGTACCTATTCGGACACGTTGACTCTAATAACGTCGTCGGGTAATTAAGTTTGCGAGAGTAAACAACGTTTGCCTCTTTCTTTCATATTTTCAATTAAACAGAATTACCTTTTACGTACGTACACGTAAATATTTACTAAACATTAAACAGTCGGGCGGGCGTATTTTTCATTTTGTTGCCCACCGTCATGCTTTTGGGGCGAACACACACACACACACACACAAACACACTAATGATATATGTATGTATGTTGGTATGTCAAAATTAAATTTTCATTTAAGATTTTTGGTTAAAGGTTTATTTGTTAGTGTTATTAGGACAATTAATGTACAGTAAAATTTCTATAATTAATTTTGTGTTTTTAATGAGTGCGGCGGCGTTCTTCAACCACCGTAGAATTGTTGAAATGGTAAAATAAGTATCTATTTGTGTAAATACGTTCTTTTTAAATAAGGTTTTGAAATGTTGGGGAGAAGTGCCTTTGAATAAGCAATAATAAAGGTAATAATTTCTGGAATTTTTTTAAAAAGGAAAAATAAATCTATATTTTTAGGGCTTGGCATCTTTTTCGCGAATTTCCATTCTGGAAATTCAGCTATCACAACAGATCTTATGGTAAGACCTAAGTCCGGGACTATGGCAGAAATTTGTTTTGGAGCCTCTAGAATCCGACAATCTACTTCACTAAAATTTATATTATATATATATATATATATATATATATATATATATATATATATATATATATATATATATATATATATATATATATATGCAAAAATGGGAAGTGCTGAAATCTTTCATTAGAGTGTGCCACTTCCCAAGTGTCCAAATGGCGGACTTTCTAACCCGACGTAATTTCATATTGTTGACAAAAGTTGAATGTCGACAAACCATAAAATTTTCATCGATTATTACAATAAAAATATTCTTGTACCGATATTGACATACAAGATTGCTACCTCCATAAGGAGATAGCAATATAAAGTAGGTATATTTGGTGTAAATTTAAAAAAAAGTCGTGTGGGCAGTTTTTGGACGAAATTTCTCGCCAATTGTAAAAACGCCGTTTCGAGAGAAACATGTTTAATATTTTGGTAGATGAATCACTCGGAAGCCAGCTCGGGTATTTTTTAATATTTTCTGATTTTCGTCAATTTTGATGGAACTAAGGACTAAGAAATCAAAGTTTCCATACTTACGACAGTGATTTTTTTATGAAATTGATATCCAGAAGAATTTTGAATTTGATATTTACCTGAAAAAAAAAAGAAAAAGTTACTCTTATTATTTAGTAAGTAAAAATTACGTAAATTAAACAAAATACAATTTACTAAAGATTTGAAATTAGTTAAAGATTATTTGTTTTAACTGGCTTTCAAGTTCACAGTAGTAATAATTTTACTTAATTGTGACACGACTAAAGTTGATTAGGTGGAGATATACAGTCAGCCACACTCGTATTCGAACAGCAGCATATTTACTCATATGACAAAATTTAAACCGAATGGATTCCCATAATTTCCAACAAATTTGAACTTTTTTGTTTATAATATTAATAATTGGAATCTGTTACTTCCTATATATGCTAAAAAATTTCATTAATACTTTTTAAAAAAAAAATTCTCAAAGAAAAATATTATTCATGCAATTTGGATCAGCATGTCCAACGCCATATTCGTATTCGAACACCTTACAATTTGATATATATTTTTATATGTTTCAAAAATGAATTACTATATTTTCAAATTTAGAAGTATATTTATGTAGGTAAGTACCTTTATTTTAAATAGACATAAAATTTAATAATCCTTAAGGTCAATTTTTTCATATATTTACTGGAAAATTAAAAGAATTTCAATAGAGTCCAAGAAATCGATTATTGATCTATGCTACCAAAATAAATTCTACGGAAAAGGCTTAAATTGTAAGTAGGCGACTATTTAACACCTAATATGTCATAAAGGACCACAAACAGAATAATAAATTAGAAAATAACTCTTGAAATATGGATAAAAAATACTACATCTTGTTCTAAATTGTCAGATATTCGGTTTAAATTTTGTCATATGAGTAAATACTCGTATGCTGCTGTTCGAATACGAGTGTGGGTGACTGTACCTTTAGACAGGCGAAAATAAAGGCGATTTAGAAAAGAAATCAACTTTTCCTATAAGTCTGAGAAGAGGGGATCTTGCTCTACGAGTTAGATGTAACCATCTTTATAGTTTAGTTTTATTATAATTTGTGTTTGCTTTTGAATACGGTTGCAATTTTCAAACTTTACCTATAGGTTTGTCTAATTCTAACTAAAAACCCCACTCCTAAAATATCGGAAAAAATAAAATAAATAAAACAAAACCATTCCTTTTGTTACTTCTAATTTGTTTTACAAACCAAAAAATATAATACTTTTTATTTGCTTTTATAAAAACATTTCAGGATGCTACATCAAAAAAACTCTCTTTCATTTTTTTTTAGTCGAATTTTCTCCGAAAAATTAGACTTATACAGTCTATACGATAAGAGCTGCGAGAGGCGAGAGTAGGGGCGCTATCCGTTTTCGGACCCGTAGAACACGAATATGTAGAAAAAAAAATTTCTGATATATATATATATATATATATATATATATATATATATATATATATATATATATATATATATATTTTCCCGCCACCTTTTAATTTGTGTAGCGCCCCCCTATGGAAGTTAAGAGATGAAATTTGGTAAATGGGGCTCATTTTCGAGGCACCTCATACTATCAAAGTGGGGTCAAATTTTGGGCAAATTTTTTTTCTGACCCGACCTTTAAGGGGGTGGTGGGGGGCGGAAAAGCAATAAAACTTTTTCAAACCGGTTTTAAATAATGTTTCGGTCAATTATCTACAACATATCCAAAATTCAGCTTGCTAGAATGATATGGTGGGAGTAGAGGGGGGAAAAACGATTTTCGCTGGATCTAACAGGCCCCCAGCCCCCCAGAATTAACGTAGAGGGTTGAAATTTGGTGTGTTGATAAAGTTCGTACCTAGGTTGTGCTTTTTGGAGGTTTTAATATTTTACCCCCACCCCCTCATTTTTAAGCTACAATTTCATGCATTTTCGACGTTTTCGAAGTTTGTACCACTCGCACAGGTCACCCGAATAAACCTAGAAGGCTGAAATTTTGTATTCGGATTGAGTTAGTATCAAGGGGGTGCCTTTTGGGGGTCTCGACTTTTAACCCCTACCCCCACCATTTTTATACCCAAAAGAACATGATTTTTCTTGTTTTTTAACAGTTTCGTTCGGGTCAAAATCTCCCCAAATAAACCTAGAGGGCTGAAATTTGGTGTACAGGTTAAGCTAATAGCCAGACACTGTTTTTTGGAGGTTTCAACTTTTAACCCTTACCCCCACGATTTTTACGCCAATATTTCCTTAATTTTTTTGCTTGTTTTCTAACACGTCTAGAGACTCCATAAGGAAACCTAGAGGGCTGAAATTGTGTACGTGTATTCAGTTAGTATCCAGCTAGTACCTTGTAGGGAGTCCGCATCACTTTTCCCCCCACTTCTCCCAGTTTTACATCGGAATTGAATGCTATTGTTAAATGTGTTTTAAAAGCATTATGTTTATTCTAAATACAAGTAGGCGAATAGTAATTTTAAAAAATTTAAAAAAAAGTGAACTTACTTTTATGACAAATGAAATACATACATATTAAGTAATTTAAAAATGTTATTAAAGTCACTGTTTATTTATAAATTAGGAATTTTGGATTTTTAGTATTTATAAAATAGAAATTTTGGATTTTTTTGGAAAGAAAAAATATCTTTATAAAGGCCTTCCAGTTTACTATTTAAGGTCCTTTTTTAATATTTAAAACTAAAACATAAAGGCAATTAGCGGATAAACATGGGCAGGAATGTCCTCGTACGAATTGTGTTGGCTTTTTTTCTGCTACCTGTTTTCGGCACAAAATTGAAATTTATTGAGATACAGCCCTTAAATACTTAAAACCTTTTTTTAAAGCCTCGATCAGCCGAACACTCATCACCAGTTTTGAAACCAACAAAATGACAATTCGGTTGTAGACTTTCAATCACATTTCGCTTGTAGACATTCAATACCGAAGATGAAGGGGAAAATTCGACTACCGTGATGGGGCCCCGCTGCTCACGGCGTTTTTATTAATATTATGTGTGTTTGTACTCATACAAGAATGAATTTAATAGTTGACAAAAAAAAAAAAAAAATAGGCTATTATTTTTTTCATATTTATGGGCCAACAGTAAAGCAAAGCTACAAAAACAGAAAATAAAAACTAGGCTATATTATAAATCAAATAAAAATGTGCAACCGAATATTTAAATATGAAAGTCAATATGGTTGTTTAGTTATTCTATGTATGTTAGGCTCAAGCTCTGCGCGGGTCATTCGCCCAGCTATTATTATTGAACAGACATAAAATAACAGAACTGTATAGTACATGAAACGAAAACATACTATTAACTATTTTTATAAACAATAAACTCAATTTATGGATTTTATATAGGTATGTATAGAGTACAAGTTGCACAAATTTTGCACGGAACGAGATTAACCTGAACGCGTTCAGTGTCCCAGTTTTTAGGACGTTTAAGGTACCATTATAGTGTGATTTGTCGAAAAATAGGCAAATTTTCGCGATTTTTTTTCGGATGGATAGGATTCAGGAATGGGGATGAATTTTTTTTTACGATTAATACCACTATTCAACAATACAAAAATATGTTTTTATTCATTTTTATTTATTTTTTATAATTATTATAATTTTTAAAAAAGTGTCTTTAAAAAAGGGCGGAAATCCGTATACACGATTGCGGCCGTACTTTTCATCTGAATAAAAAAATCAAATAGATGATCAATCTCTAGGTAAGCCGCTATGTACCAATGGGAGCTTTTTTTTAAAAAAAAAACTCTTCCTATTTTTCCACATGAAAAACTATAAGATATTTTGTACTTTTTATTCAAACCGCCGCCATTTTTTTTTAATTTTAAGAAACAAAATACTCCCATAGGTCCATCGCGGCTTACCTACAGATTGATAATCTATTTGATTATTTTTTTCGGTGAAAACTGCGGCCGCAATCTTGTATACCGATTTTCGCCCTTTTTTAAAGACAGTTTTTTCAAAAAATTATAATAATTACAAACAATAAATAAAAATAAATAAAAAAAATATTTTTGCATTGTTAAATAGTGGTATTAATCGTAAAATAAAATTCATCCCCATTCCCCTATCCTATCCATCCGAAGAAAAATCGCGAAAGTTTGTCTATTTTTCGACAAATTACACTGTGATGGTACCTTAATAGGTGTATCGGTTGATTTATATTTAGCAAAGGTAAAAAAATCGTTTTGAATCTATATTCGAGGCCAATTTCTTCTTACAACTGAAGACATGAGTGAATGAAGGTGTTATGTAACATTTTTTCAAAAATTCCTTTTCTGCCAAATTTTCATATATTCTATGCTGAAGTATCATATATTAAAATTTGGTTTCGTTGCGTCCAATAGTTTTGTAGAAATTCAATAATAAACATGTGCTTTTGCATGGGAAGTATATGTAAATAAAAACGTTCAAATGCTTCTACTGTAAAATTATAAAAATGTTATATATCACCTTCATCCACTCATGTCTTCAAATATTTATGGTGTATACTGACTTGCACCCTCGCTTAAACCATAACAAGTAAATATATAAAAAATTAATTCAAAAGTCGTTTCAGTGCAGGATGACAAACTTCGACATCAATACTTATCGTTTAGGAAAGTAACTGAATCGGTCGGATAAAAGGATCGGCTGAATTTGGAATTTTTTATATATAAGGCTTGTAACTCCAAAGTATAAAAATATTAAATCTCCTCGTACCTACAATTATGGGAGTCCTTCCGTGTTGGAGAATCCGAAAACCTTAATTATTTGATTATATTTACTCCGGCCAATTGCCTTAAATAGAATTATTCAGTTAGATTATGTTTAATGGCAAAGTCGGATTTACATAAGGGCACATGGGGTACCGTGCCTCGAAGGCTTAACTAAAATTTTAATATTGAGGAACAGAACAGAAATAATGAAAGCGTTTGCTCGTCAACCCAATTTTTTCGGGAAAGTTTAAAAAAATTTTAAAAATTTTGGAAGGGCATCTCCATAAAAGTACACAAAAGTTCCCTCACAAATGAAGTACTCAGGGGCCACCACATGAGAAATGTACCGGGGCCTCCACAGGGGTAAATCCGGCCCTGTATTAATAGACTACGCTTTTTCAGAAACAGATTCAAAATTCTCTAATTCTTTAAAGAGCAAAATTATCATCGACGCAACGGAATAAATATCAAATATTCAAATTTAAGAATAAAATTTTCCCATTGAAATTCGTAAAACAATGCGAAGAAATATTTTGAGATTTACAACGTTTTAATTTTAAAATGCTAAAACATTTTATGTAAATATATTCAATATCGAAAGCTCTTTTGTTCTTTACAATAAAAAATTCTTCTTTAACTACGCTACAATATACAAAAGAGCAAAAGAAACAAATTTAAGAAGCTCACACAGTCGAATTAAAAACTGAAGATGGAAAAAACATGGGAACAGAAAAAAACGAACTGAAATATAAAAATCATTAATAACAGTAACAATAATAATAACAATTTTATTACTTATTTTTATAGATCAGTGACGGTTCACAATAAATAGTTTGTTGTGTGCACTCACAAAATAGATTTTAAGTATGAAGAGAGACAATTGTAAATGTACAGTTATAAATTTTACTTACATATAAAAATGAAAAGAAGAAATAACTTGGATTAAAAGCCACAATAATTCAACGCAAATGATGACAAATAAATAATATTCAACTCTGCGTGTGTACGTGTAGGGGAAAGTGGGAGAGAGAGTTGGGATAGGGAAGATGGTATAGGGGTATTTATTTTGATTATAGAGAAGGTAATGAAGATTGAGCTGCTTAAATAATTGAAAATATTTCTCCCGTTTACACACATTGCATACGTCTGATGATAGGGTAACGTTGATGGACTAGTATCTTAGTGGAGAGTGGGGTGCAGTGACAAGGCACTCGGAGCCATGAGAGGAGGAGCCAAGGTTCAATTCTCGCTTCCGTGAGAGATTTTATCTCTTTTGTTAAAATACATTGTGTTTTTATATAATAGATGGAAAATTTAAGAAACTTCTAGAAGCAAGTCGACGCAACAACACCTAGAATCTTCCAGAATAAATAAGTGCCGGAGTTGGACAGTAAATATCAAGTGGTTAGTTGGAATTGAACATTGCGTGGTCAAGTAAATTGGAAAAAAGGTTGCAATAAGTGGTTACAACAAATAGTTACAACAAATCAATCATGATGTACCAGTAGAACCAAAGTTGGACAAAAATGGTGAAAATGGTTGCACATCAAGGTAGAAGAAACGAGAAGAAACGTAATTATATTTGGATTTGAATACAAAAACTGCGTTTTTAGACATACCAAAATTTTTATCAAATAAAAACTTCATTATTGTTGACTGAAATTTCTATCTCTTATTACTATTTCTTTTGTGTGAGCTAAGTGTCTTGTACACTACAACAAGAACCTGCATACCACAAAAAACAGTTTGAAAGCTATTTTTACCTAAGCATCTATGCAATCTTAAGCAGCGGAATGACTGTGCGTGCTTAAGCACTGGCACTTGCCGACTGGTTGGTCGAGGGCTCGAATTCCGCAGCCGGCTATCTATGTCAAGGTTTTCTGCAGTTTCCCCTCACAATTCCAGATGAATATCGTTATACGTCCTTAAGAAGACGGCTACAGACGCACACCTACCAAATCCTAGCTCTCATACCACTTTCCTTATCTACCAGCCACGTTATAAATGTATAATGTAAAAATATATTGTCAAAAATATAAAAATTATAAATCTGGAGCTGAGGAGCAAAAAAGATCTTGTCCAAAAAATTCAAAATTGAGATTTTTATTTTTATATGGAACACATCGTAGTATCTATATGTCTAAATAATTGCATTTAGCCAAAAAAAAAAAATTTTCTCACTAAAAAATAGATTTAAAATATGTACCTTCAACCAAAAAGAATTCAAACAGAGACACTAAGACTTTTCTTAATTTGATCTTTTTCTATCAAATATTAAATCAATGAATTGTTTGCACGTTTAATTTAAAAACTGTTAGATACTTTTTGCGCTATTCATAGACGATTTAAGATAAATCTAAGATCAATCTTAGCTAAGATAAAACTTAACTTATTCATAGACGACTTTAGGTCGGTTTTAACGCTAAGTTCAATCTTATCTCTTACTTAAATTTAAAAAATTAAATATCTATATTAAGTATTGACGTAATAAATATTTTAAATGTAAGTAAATTAAAAGAAAAATTGAATCAAATTAACTTAGTTTTATAAGTAATTCAACCTCTAAATATTTTCAGTTGCAAAAAAGTTTTCATGTATGACGAAAATATCGATTTGCAGCATGTATTTGACGAAAAACTTACAATTTTATAGATAACTAATTAAAAGATATGTGCAAAAACAGAAAAACTAAGGAATTATTACGTACTTCTGTGTGCTTCTGTGATAGAATATTTTGACTTTCTACTTACATTTTTTGTGTAATAAGAGACGTATTTTTCTTAATGTAAATTATAAATAAAACGGTAGTTTAACATAATATTTTACCATACTTTAGTTAATCTTAATTTATTATTACATTTTTTTTAGTTGTTTTTCATACTGAAATGTTAAAAATTATCGGAAGCACACTGGAATTATTTAATGTTTTAAGTACCGCAGTTTATGTTTAAAATTATAAAAATCTAAATCATTGACAAAGTTTATATTTATTTTATACTTCTTTTGTAAAAATTTTTAATAAATCAACAAATATTTTAGTATATAATTTATATTTTATTATAACTTTATAAGTCACTCAGATTACATAAAACTGATGATATAAAAAACAGAACAATTATAATACAATTATGTCTGTTTACACACATTACATGTTTTAAAGACAATTCACATTTTAAAAAAAATAATATTAAAATAATCACATGATACCACCTATTTTATGAAATTTTAAATTTTATTAGGGACACGTCTTTACGTTCTGCATTTTAAACAAACAAACTATAGTTAGGTACTATACTACGTACTGACATATTCTAAAACAGTTTAAAATAATATTTACAACAAAGAAATTTAAATTTCCAATAAACAAATTTTTCCGTTAATATTGTTATTTATTATAAATTAAATTAAAATACATAACTATGTATACTTTTGTATTATTTTATTAATTACGGCAAAAATATTAAAAATTTTAATTATTTACTGATAGAATTTTCATTAATTTAAATATTTCGCGCTACTACTATTCAAATATTTTTCGTTTCTCTGATTGCTTTCAATTGGTGAATTGATTGTAAAGCTTGTATACACCTCACAATGTATCATTATAACTAACTTCAAGCTTGTTTCTACTAGGACAATTTTAAAATCTGTCTATGAATTGTAATGTTAAGTTAAATCTTAGTGTTAACTTTGCTAAGTTCAATCTAAGAATTATCTTAACTTCTCTCTATGAATAGCGCTCTTTGTTTTTTGCTTTTTTTTAAATAAAAAGAAATCTGCAATAGACGTGATGTTTTTATTTGCATAAAACTTGTACAACCCTACAATAATGTCTTTATAGCAAAAAGTATTATGTCCATTATAAAATTGGGCAAATGAAATTATGTCCAATATGTTTAAGCAAAAAACATTATGTCCAACAAAAAATATAAAGAAAACGATTTTTCTTAAATTTTCTGATTAAAAAATTATAATTAATAAGTTTTAAAATAAACTTGGTATCCATTTTACAATAAATATTGTATTTTAATTTCATATTTAATTAAATAACGATTTATTTTAATTTCTGAAAAAAATGCCTTCTGTGACCAGATCTTTTTTGCATCTAAGCTCCAGAAATAAAGATACAAATATTGATGTGGAGGGACGTCTATTATAGACTAAGTGGTCTCAAAAACGGACGTTAAACACATTATTATCATTTTTACTATGGAAACTCTTCTACCTATATGAGGAAAAATGGGCCAAATGTATCAGGGATTTAAAAAATAAAATTTGAAAATAATATCATATTAGAAGTTTATTTATTAAAGTAAATGAAGTAACATAGTTCTGATCAGGACTTTTCGAAAAATGTACCACGTCTCCCAGTTTTCCCCTACGTGTGTGTTTCTTTCATGTTTGTACGTTTGTACCACTACGTTGAAGAACCATTACGAACCAATGAAAACCGACTCGGTAAAGTTGTGTGTTCCACATACTCACTACACAATACAAAAAGTTCTTTTCTTTTTCTTTTTTTTTGGTGTTATTTATGTTTTGTTGGAATGAATGTTAGCAAGAGTGTATATGGGTGTAGACTGCTTTGGTGTACACTGGTGTGTAGAGTGTGTGTGTGTGTGTCGTGTATTCTTCATCATCATCATCTTATACTCTCGAAATTTTTTTTAATATATTGGCATATTTCATAACAATAAGCTCCCACTCATACATACTCTTTTTATTTATGCTGACTGAGAGCAATTCAAGTTATTAAATTAATTTTTCTCTTTTATTTTTCTTTTTCTTTTGCAACAATTTGCAACATTTTCCTCTTTTCCGCAAGCTTTTTGAAGAGTTATATGAAAATTTGTTAAATTCTTAATTTTTTTATATTAATTTTTAACCACTGCATGCACACATATATAGGCATATACTTTTTTTTCTCTTTGTGTAAAATATGTACGGAGGAATGGTGACCTACTTATTCGGCGATAAAGTCTTACGGAGCATTCTTGAGGAAATTTAAAGATAAAAAATATTAGTTGAATTTCCTTCGATTCATCTTTCCTTTCTGCATTACGTTCTTACATAGATATACATATATACATGTCAGCCTTTTGTTAAAATGGATTTTTATTACATTTAACATGTACTATGATAAAATTTGTATTTCAAATTTCAATAATACTCAACTTAATCCACGATTGCTGTTGTCAATTGAAAAGAGAGTTGTGTCCTTAAGGATCGGCCCTCTTAGATGAAAGGATTTCTCGAATTATAATACAGTATTATATAAATGGATAGATATCATCAAATATATTTGAACAATCATGCTCAAAATTTATGTAACAGTATGTTCAAAATAATATAAAACCTAATTTATATTTACTGTTTACAACTAAAAACCAAAAGTTTTTTTTTTTAATAAGTACGTAAGCAATTGGTTAACGTCTTTAAATGAAATAATTACAATTCAATAATTATAAATTTGATATTATTGTATATATACTATTTTAAACATGTCCCCCAGGGCCGGCCAGGGGTCCTGCGACACAGCTATGAGATCCCACGTTTCTGAAGACCTCGTGTCACTAATTGATTTTGTCGCAAAACAGAATCACAATTTTACAATTATGTATTACAATATTTATTTAAAAATATACAATTTATTTGAATTCAATCGAACTTTTGTTACTATTCTGACAATTAGAATTCGTCGATTTGGTGTGAAAACTCATTAAGTGACAAATTTTTCAAAAATGAATTTTTTGTATTTTTCAGCTGACTTTTACTTTCTCTTTTGATTTATAATACTCAGTATGTGGTGCGACCACTAGATTTCCTCATTTTGCGTTTGCAAATAATCATTTGATATTTACCATTTTGTTGTAGAACTAAAAATCACTAAAGTCACTTACTGACTTTTTGCATTACAAAATACTACAACAAATATTAGAAATATGAGATATAAAACTCATTAGGCCATTTTCCAGGCAAAATAACAAACAAGTTATAACTTGTTTCTTTATAATTTTATTTTCTCATATTATTTTATTTAAAGTTTTGTTATTCTAAGTATATAAATAGTGTTAAGTAATAAATTGATGTGTTTGGTTTACTTTGTTATATTCACACAGTTTAATTATTTTTGAATTGTTAAAACACAGTTTTAACAGTGATATTGTTAATTTGGAAGATAAAAATTGAATGTTCCTAAATGGATAAATTATTACAAACCGAGAGCAAAGTGTCCACGTTAATCCTGCAGTAAAGGATAGTACTGATGGCGAAGTTGAAGATTAGCTCTTGTAATTTTGGTCTGTAAAAAAAGTAGTGCCTCTAATATTTTTGTAATGCTAAATTTGCTTACATAAAATTCTAAAACGTTTATTTTACAAAAATTGTTTATAATATTATATTCATATCAATAACTAGAGTTATATTTTTTTGTTAACTTGTAAGTTAATATGATTTTCATTTAAATAAAATGTCATTATATATTCAGTTGCAGTATTTTTATTATGTGCAAAAATTCATTAAGTACGAAAAACAAAGTTTATGAGATACCTTTGAAAATTTTTTTACTAAATCTCATTTAAAATTTTGATTTTCTTACAGCGGTTTTAACAACTTAAACAAAACAGATCTGTTGCTTAAACATTTTGGATAAGCACACATAATTAACAATTTTTCATTTCCATTTATCTCTGAAACTTAAAAATGTTACTTAATGAGTCTTCGCAAGAAACCAACGATATTAACTTTATCAATTAATCTATTACGATTGTATCTATAAAAGGCCTTTCCCAAGACTGAAGATAATAAAATTACTTCAGGTCGACCGTTAGTCAAGAGCGAATTACTTCTTCAGTAACTTTATCCAACAAATCCAAAAGTAACAAGGTCACAGCAGTTTTATACCAAAAGTAGTAAAGCCACAGCAATTCTGTACCAAAGTCACAGTAAAGTCACAGTTATAAAGCTACAGTTTTTATAAATATTGAATATTGTATAACCCTGAAAGACGTTAACCAGTTGCTTGTCTTATTTTTAAGGCGAACATTTAGTCCTTATATGGATAACAAAATTATTATTAAAGTTTACTGAAAATAAATTCCCTTGTTTTTAATTTTCTTAGAACATAATCTATACATATAATAAAACTGTAACGAGACCGTTTCTGTACATGGAATATTTCTTGAAAATTGTACTGGTACTGTAAATAGTTATCGATGTAGATATCAAAACAGCAATTTTTAAAATTCTTGTCTGTCTGTCCTTCTGTCTGTCTGTCTGTTCACGCATCACGTAAAAACTACTGGACGAATTTTAATGAAATTTGGTGTGATGATAACTTATTACCTGGGTCAACATCTAAGATACTTTTCACTTCGAAAAAATGTCTCATTCCCATGGGAAAATGGAAAAACCATTTTAGGCATGTACACACATTTCGTAAATTTCATATTTTCATATAATTTCATAATTTCATATATAGTGTGGTCAATTTCACTTAAATTTAACTATGCTTGATCACTTATTAATTTAAATTTATTTCCGTTTTCTTGGCTTTATTATCTCTTTCATTATTGCATTTACATAAATTTTAAATTTGCAGTTTGTTTTTAGTAAAGAATAGAAGATTGATTTGTTTCGAATATAATAATTATTTAATTTTTTAATGATCAATTGTATTTGAAATAGGGATCAGTTTGGAAATTTTTCTGAATTTGAAATCAAAGAAAATGTTGGTAATTGTGTACCGAAAAATAGAATAAATACACAATTGTCAATTTGGAGACAATTTAATGCATTTTGTGTTGTAAGAAACCACAATTTGGAAAAAGAAACTACTCAACGTTTCGCGTGAAGAACATCGCGGGTACGGCTAGCATTGTAGTATATTTAAAGCCGATCATACAAAATGTCATTTCTCTTGTCAATAACAGTGTCGCCCCAAACTTTACCGGGGGTCATTCTACTTGATTAAAATGAAAAAAATTTCACAACGTATATTTTGAAACATTTTCAAATAGCTTCAAACAAACCAATTCAATATAATTGAAAATAAGAAATGAACCATCAAGTCAAAATATATACGGGAAAATTAAAATCAAATTTAATTAGAAATAAAATTAATTAAAAAATTTAATGACAACCAAAGACACACAACCTACAGGGCACAGTTACTGGAAAATCTGCTTCCCAACTCTTATGGGTAGGTACGTCACAAAGGAATTGTGGCAATTTTATATTTTTATCAATTAACTAATATATCATGGCGAATCAAATATTTAACAAAAATTTTAAATTGATAAATGCTCATGTGAATGAAAAAATATTTCCGCTTTTATAGATGATGCAAGTAATAACAAAATATTATAGGTTACTTGTGCTCCGTAGCTATATGCGTAGGTATATATATGCGTCATATATAGGCAACAAGAGTTAATTGCAAACATTTATATTCCCAATACGTTTATAAATGTAATTTTTGAAATATACGGATCTACATAATAATAAATATTACACATATTTTAACGGAGTACGTCCTGTATTCGTTTATATACTATGTTAGATTAACGAAGGAATAAGTAAATCCAGGGCCGGAACTAGGGGGGCAGCGAGGGTACGTGCTCCCCTGCAACGGTGAATTGTATATTTTTTTTGCTAGCCACTTACATTTTGCAGTGTCAAGGGCGCCAAAAAAATTACGCTTACGATTAAGATTATAAAATTACGAAATTGACGTTTTTCTTTTTTTTGTTCGTCACTTATTTCTTGGAGGGAAAAATTTAAAAAATATCGGTACGGTTTCATTTGGCGTTTTTCTCAGAGAGGGCGCCAACAGCAAAGTTTTGCCCCACCCTCCCCCCTCGTAATAACTATAGGTCCGGCCCTGAGTAAATCTACTGTTATGTACATCGGCGTAACTAGGAATTTTGCGTTCTGGTGTGATTTTAACTCTGGCGCCCCCTTTCGCAAAATTTATTTTTTCCCCAGAAACGATACGTGCGAAAAAAAAAGAACAATCGGTCAATTTGTTATTCTTTCTAAAAAATTTCCGTGACAAGCAAAGAAAAACTTGTGTGCCATGGAACAATTATTCCACCATTTCGTATTCCTCGCCTCTTTTAATCAACAATTCGTGTAAAATTTTTTAAAATAAAGCTGTACACCAATAGCTAGGTCGATGTCCAGTACAAAATTAAGAAGAAATTCCAATCCACGTTTCTCATAAAATTATTAGTTTAGATGTCATTAATTTATGAAGTCTTCCGATTCCAACAAGCAGCTCATTCCAACTCCCTCCTCAAAGAGGGAGACGGAGTAAAATATTAGTTTCAGATTAATATTTTTTCGAGAAATGACTTTATAAAATTAAACAAAATCATTTGACCGAAATCCGCCGTCGCTCCGCTTCCGGTGCTCAATCCCCCAAAATCACCTACTTCCCAGTCACCAATATTTGATTAAAATACTAGCCGTACCCGTGACGTTGTTCACGCGAAACGTTGAGTAGTTTCTTTTTCCAATTTGTAGTTTCTTGCAACACAAAATGCATTAAATTGTCTCCAAATTGACAATTGTGTATTTATTGTATTTTTCGGTACACAATTAGCAACATTTTTTTTTATTTCAAATTCAGAAAAGTTTCCAAACTACTTACAATATTCAATTTATTTGCATTACATTTTGTTACTATAGTTACGAAATTTATGAAATATGTAAATTTACGTAATGTGTGTACATGCTCAAAATGGTTTTTCCATTTTTCCGGAATAAAAAGTATCTTAGATGTTGACCCAGGTAATAAGTTATCATCACACCAAATTTCATTAAAACGTCCAGTAGTTTTTACGTGATGCGTGAACAGACAGACAGACAACAATTTTAGAAATGGCTGTTTTGATATCTACATCGGTAACTATTTACAGTACCAGTACAATTTTTAAAAAATATTCCATGTACAGAAATGGTCTCATTACAGTTTTATTATATGTATAGATGTACGAGAGTACAAGTAAATTTATTAATTACGTTAGACTTCCGTGTTTCGATTTTTATGATAATTTTTAATTTCCAAAAAGACATTCTGCACTAGATATGTACCCCATTTTTACTAAAACAGCCTGTACACATAACAGCTTGTATACATAAAAAAATACATAAATATAATTTTTGTTGTATTATAAAAATATTCTCTAGTGTATATAACATTGATGCTACTAACTAATGATAAAGGAATACACTTTTTAAATATTCAACATTTAAAAATGTTTAATAATTTTATAGAGAGCATTAATATTTCAAAAAGGCAAAATGTACGATCCATAAACGTTTTAGTCTTTACATAGGTTCACATAAATATAAAATATTTACTTTTAAATTTTGTAGGTGTTAAACTGAAATGACGGAAACCAACTTATACAACTCATTCCATACGAATGTCATGGCTGAGTAGCAGCTACACATAGGCGTGTGTATTTCTGTGCTAACCAACTGTAAATAGTAAATATAGTGGTACAACTTAAAGATATCCCAAAGGGTTAATGTAATATGAGTTGTAGAACACGTGTAATTTAACTATATACAGGGTGTATTACGTAATATGCCGAAATTTGGATATTTTGAACAGGAGCGGATCTACAACGGCGGTCAATGACGATTGCCTTTGCAGTTACGGGAGGAGTTCAAATAAAAAAGCAAATTTTTTTATTTATGATTATTTTGCTTGTTGAAATTTTTTTCAATTTCGGGATGCTTTCAAATAGATAATTTTATTTTTGAAACATTCATTACTTTTCCCTGTCTGGGGAGGGGTCCCTTTTTCACAAGTTTTTAAGCGTTTACAAGGAACGTCATATCTCAAAAAGTAATGAGTAATTTCCAAATATTTTTTCATTATTTTATTCCTAAAAGCCTGTTCATAAACCTGAGTATGGGTTTCAAACTTCTAAAAATTATAAAACCCAATTTTTTATTAAAAAAAAATGTTTGAAAATAGTTACAATTGTTCAAATGGAAAAAACATACTCCACTTTATGCGCAATATGTTTATGAACAAAATTAAAAAAAATTAAGTCTCTATCTTTTCTAACACTTGAGATATGATTTTCCTTGTTAGGAAAAACACAAGTTTCGGGAAACGGTAAAAAACAGAAATAATAACAAAAGAAGCGATTTACTCACTGTTTATCAAAACGTCTATAAAGGCATACAAATAAAAGAAAATTATCTCAGTGCATACTATAACTCGTATAAACACCAAAACTAAATATTACTGATCAAATCGCGAGGGGCGGGGCGAGCGTTATCTGCAAAGGAGCAGCAGCTTGGCTGTGCAGCGGCTCACAAATAAATATTTTTCTACTTAAAAAAAAATTTTTTTGGCCATGTTTTATATATCACCGTGTTTACAAAGAACCACAGAACGAAATAAAAACAAAAAACGAGATTCAAAAAAGAATAGTTTATTAGCTGTTTCTGGCGTCAACTCCCCCCTTAATGATTAGTAGGGCCGATTGTTTCGGCGATCATCGCGTTAGTTCGTAACTAAATTTTATCGGTTTAGTCGGAGTAATTTCGGGAGAAATTTTGGAAGATTCTAGTTTACTCAAGTTCATTCAATAAATTTCAAATGAAGCGGTCAAACTGTTGTCAAGACATATCTGGAGAGCAATGTTTGAAAAACACAGTTTTCAGAATAACGCGTTTAAAGTTTCAAGTGCGGTTAAAACTATGAAAATCATAACTTACCATCAATCTGCAATATCTGGTCCATAGAGTAGGTTCTCCTTCCTCTTCCCCTTGGAAGTCTTTTAAAGTGGATTGTTCCGCTCTTGTGTCAGTTCTGATTTTTTTACAACGTCACACGGAAAAACTCCCTTAAAAATCAGCTGTGTAATCTACTTAACGTAGTGAACACGATGGTGACAGATCAGCAATAACCAGTGCCGGATTTACACTAGGGCCACGCGGGGCTAACGTCCACGATGGTAAAATTTTTTGTAGGAAATTTTACGATTTTTAAATTTTTGCTTCCGAGACTACTAAAGTAGCGGAAGCATTGTGATCACTTTTGAAAAACAAAAAATCTTTTCCCTCCAAAATAAAATTTTTTACGCACATTTTACGTTTTAGAGCTTCTTGAACAATTTTGGTTTGGTGCTTGTCGGTCCGTCCGTCTGTCTGTCCGTCTGTGTGTCATTAGTTTGCACCAAGTGGCATAGCTTCTGAACTATTCGATTGTTTTTAATGAAATTTTCAAAAATTATGCAGTTTAGTTCCTAGATGGTCCCCTATGGATTTAATCGAAATCAGAGTATCGGTAGCTACGCCGCTACCATGAAATCCCATTAAATGTCAATATCTTATTTACTGCTAGTCCCATTTCGCTCAAATTTTTAGGGTATTTGGGAGTTAGTTTCTAAAACATTTTTGCTATTATTTTATAATTAAGCCTTTAAGTATTTTGAATTGCAACAATTTTTTATGAACTTTAAGACGAAAATATAATTTCACGGTATATATATATATATATATATATATATATATATATATATATATATATATATATATATATATTTGGTAGAATACTGTTTTAAAATCTTTTACGAGTACGACGAAGCTGTGTGCCACATCCCACTGGCAGTGTATTTAATTATTTTTTATTGACGACTATTTTTTTTCGAGAAACTCAAGAAAAAACAAAAAAGTGAATCTATTGTTTAAGACGAGGGCTAAAAGTAACCTCAATTTTTTCAGCTGATACAAATAGACAATTATTTCATCTAGTTTCAATTATTTCTGGAGTGTTTATATTGTATATCCTCACAAATAATTTCGTAAACATCCTGTATCAAGAACATTCATATTCTAACATTATTAGTTAGTAACATAAAGCTATACGGACAAGAGAAGACATCACAGTAAACAACCTGTACACGGCAACGCCTCTGTTGAGATAATTTTACACAATTTATAACTTTGTTGCGCCAAAAATGTTGCTATATGTTTTCTTTAAAATAACTTTATGTAATGCTACTCCAGCATACGCTGGACCGTAGTGCTTGCTGTAAGCGTCTGCTTGTAGTTTACTGTAGTAAATTAGCAATATTTCTGCAACATGTGCATCGCACAGCAGCTTTGTTTTTTCTCCGGTGTATTACAACTCTTGTGACATAATGTCACCGTTACCTTATATGTTTAAAAAAAAATTATTATACCGTTGAGACACATTAAATTGTAATTTATAATCGTCTTCATTATAAACAAAAATTCTGGAGGTATTATTTAACTCTTATATATTCGGTTACTTTAAAGTAAAATTTTATTTGGTTTATTTTATAACTTAATAGTCAACGTGGAATTAAAGACAGAAAAAGAAGGAAATTTTTATTTTTACATTAATTTAAGAAAGGTAGGGTAAACCTGTACAAAATCGTATACCAGGGTAAAACAGTATAGTAGGTCTATTTTTTCTATTAGTTAAAATTTTCGAAACGCAAACCGCTCAACAGCGTCCACCAATGAGAGCTATTTGTCAACAAAACATTTCTAGCGGTAAGCAGGAACGTCTTCAAAATATTTCATTTTAGTGTTTTTTGATAGACTTGATCTTATTTTTGTGAAAATTCAAGAAAAAATAGTTACGTTTATGTGTACTACAAGTTAGTCTCCAATCAGTTATGTTAAAGTGTGTGTATTTACTCGTAATTTACAATATTTGTTTCGGCAAAATCGATTTGCATAGGTGGTAGTGAATTATCTATTTACACATAGGTCTCCGGGTCAAAACCGTAGGGGTAAAACCGGCCTATATATGATTTTGATTTGGACGTATGAATATGAACTAAACTGATTTTTTATTATTAGTTGCAAAAAAGATGCCACGTAATCATAATATTACTATTACTAGTAAAAAAATGGGATTGGAATAACATGAGAAAAGCCGTTGAGGCTAATTTTGACGGAACCATGGGGTACTTCAAAACTACTCGAACATGTCAGGTCAACAAAAATCAACATTTTCTCGAACATGTCAAGTCAACAAATTCAAATAAAAAAATGATTTGGGTACTCCAACGCGCAAAAGCTTAAGATGATTTAAACCGATTCTTCGGTGTTGAGTATAGTATACAGTCTTGTCTATGTATCGGGGTAAAACCGTAATAAATAATGGTTTGAATTTTTTGTATTATTTTTGTTTAATATTGGGATTATCCTAAATATGTATGTCGATTTTATTATGTTCCTTAGGAAACTGACTAATTACAAACGTTGGTCTCATACATTTACGTTTTAAAATGAATGATATACAACGCTAAATCCTTAGCTGTACGGTTTTGACCCGGTCTCCCCTATATTAGTTTAAAACTGGTAGATACATATTTAGTATCACCTAGAATAGTGTCGGAGTAAGAACTTATTTTGAATCAGCTTGACTTTGATCGAAACTATTGCAGTTTTATAAATTAATGCATGCAAAATCGACAGGGCTTGAATCAGTTGTAATTTTTATTGCCAACTTCAAATGCGACAATAAAAATTGTCATTGTCATTTCTATTTCAATAATTTTTTTCTATATAAAAAAAGAGTTTAGTGAACACCTGGGACGGATGTTTTGTAAGAAGCATTGATTTCGAATTTTCCGTTGTTTGCTTCTAATTTACAAGGTAACCCAGTTAATATAAAATTTTATTCCTATAGAGTTCGAATGAATAATTTGATCCAACAAAATTTAATAAAGCAAAAACTGTTTTCATGCGGTCTTTTTGTGTAATTTTTTTTTAAATGACTGTTAAAGTTCATAATGAGAAAGGAAAGTAAGGAAAAGTAAAAATTTTGAACATTAATTTGCGATAAAGTTGCTTATTGATTGTTTTTAAGCATTTAGTTACGTTGCATAAGTATATAAGTTACTGCATCATTAAGTTTTCTTACTTAAGTCATTAATCGCAATTTTTGTAATATAAAAATTAAATAAAATATTGTGTAAATTAATACTTTCTTTTTTAGAAAAGGAAATTCTAAGGAAATCGTCAGTCTTTGAACGTTTTGAATTTTTTTGAGCTTTTTTACAATCTGGGGCGAACTATATTTTTTATAGTTATTATCGAAATGTTTTTGTGCGATTTTTTTAAGTAGTCTCTATTAGTGATGAGCAAATGCAAGACCAAGACCAAGACTTGGCAGTCTTGGTCTTGGTCTTGTTCTTGCATTAAGAATCTTGGTCTTGGTCTTGTTAGAGAAGTTTGAGTCTTAGTCTTGGTCTTGGTCTTGGAAAATGCAGTCTTGGTCTTGGTCTTGGAAAATGCAGCCTTGGTCTTGGTCTTGGTCTTGGTATTGCTAAAAAATCTTGCACTTTCTTGCAATTTTTTATGACCGAATTTTTTCCTTCTAAAATCAGAATTTTTTGTCTTTACGGTATTAATTATACTTTCAAACTATTTAAATAGTTTAGCAAGAGTCTTGCTTTTTTCTTGCTTTTGTCTTGGTCTTGCTCACTTGAGTCTTGGTATTGGTCTTGCAGCCGTACTTATAGTCTTGGTCTTGGTTTTACTCTTGGTATACATAATCTTGGTCTTGGTCTTGATCTCGCCAAAAATGCAAGACCAAGGCTAATTTTGCTCATCACTAGTTTCTATCCACTGCATAAAACGTATATGCTGTACCTATATCGTCCACTAATTATCCTATCATCACGAGTTGCGTAATTGTCATGAAGATTATTTTTAAATAGTTATTTTTTCTAATATTTAAAACGAAAGCAAGTATTATTGTAACCTTGATTGAAATTTATTTTTCATGATTTCTCTTAAGCATAAGCAAAGTTTAGGTACTAATAAACAGTTAAAATAAAAAGAAAAAAAACATATATTTTATATCTACATAGTAAATCTTATTTATTTATATTTAAGATTGAGTTTTATATAAAAGTTGAACAATATTTAATCTAAATTTTCAATAGAAAAACATTCTCTTAGTGGAAAGAAACAGCACAAAATAAGGTTTAAACTTTAAATTCTAACAGAAAATCCTTTTTATACTTTATATTTAATATTATAAATAATATAGGTACTTACAATACGGTTTATTTTGAATAAAACTTCTTATTATACGAGTATACTACACCCACTTATATATTAATTTACATCAATTGTTATGAAATGTCTGTAAGAGTTTTGTAAGCCCTCTTAATAAAAGCATCTTGAAATATTGGTTATGAATTATTTATTAGGAGATATTTCACCCATAAAAGAATAGAATTAATTAAAATATTTAAATAATCGATGTACATCGAAAATGTACAGTTTTCTTTGATTTTTCAATATCGAATGGAAAAGTAAGTATAATTTTCTCAAAAATGCATTAACAATTGACTAGTCGATGTTTCGTGGCCCTAAAATTATATAGATTATAAAAGATCAGTCGATGCAGCCAGCAGACAAAGGTTATATTATTAGAATTCAGAATGTTAAGAAATTCGAAAGGAGTTCCACAGAAATAAAAGAAAGTGGTGTGACTTAAGTTTTACCGAACATACTGTAACGTATTTTAAACGTATCCAATACATTACTTAAATATTTTTAATATAATTTTCTTAAAATTAATTTATATCATTTAAAATACACACGCATTCCTACCCTGTTCTATTTTATATTACCATTACAGTACCTTGATGTCATATCATACATGTGCTCTTTAATAATACAATAATTAATTAATGTGTACCTACATAACTTTTGTATATAATATCATGGAGTAGTTAGTTTCTTATTTTCATGGCTAGAGTTTTCTATACTTAGCTACAGTGCGCAAGCGATATACAAAACCAAGAAAACACGAAAGGTATTTAAGTCAGTTAATTACACGTACGATCAGTCATGCACTAATCTGTAGTCAGCAGTCAGCTGTTTTTCAGTATATAATTGTAGGTGTATCGTGTAAGTGGTGAATACGTCACACTATCACGAGCTACCTGGCCCTTCAGGCTTCGTAGCTATGTATTCGATTTAACTTGTTAAAATCATTTTTTTAACTGTATTTTCATAATTATGACAGCAAATTCGATGATATTATTCAAACGTAAGTTAATGAAACATATTTCATTTTTGTGTTTAAGCAATTGTATGTGTAATTTATGATTTCGTACATTTTTATATTTAATATTCTTTCTTATAAGTGTTAGGGTTTGTTTAGTGTTAATTTTTTTTCTCTGAATAATACCTATGCACTTCTCTACGTTTAATATGTTTAGTAGATAAGTGTAAATAATTTGCATTTCATTGCCATTGTATTTGGGGTAGATTTTTTTAATATATTCGGGATCAGGTAATGATGTATACAGCGGTTAAGGTAATGTCAATTTGTATTTTGATGATCAGTAAACAACTTTAATTTTTTTAAAGTTTATCTACCTATTTATCGATTGAACATATTGTTTGATTATAAATTTTTATTGACAAAATAATTCATTAATTACCGAAATTTGTAAATCATAAATTTTATAAATAGATTTTGTATTTCGGCCATTCTTTTGAAACATACCCTTTGCAGTAAAAAGGGTGCATACTAGTTCGCTCCCGCGGTCAGATTTTAATCTTATATTGAACAAGGGTCGTAGGTTAGTTCGCTTCCAACTTGTTATCTACTAACAGGTAAAATTAATTACTTAAGGAAAGGATTTTGGAAAATAATCACCAGTTGTAATTTGAAAAATTTTTTTTATTCAGAGCGACGTACGTTTCGGGGTTTTCTAAATCATCCCCCTCATCAGGCCTTATCAATAAAATAAAATAAAATAAAATTAACAATGTAGGTTATTAAAGAAACAGCAAAAAGAATAATGTTTTAAAAATACTTAAAAATTTTTAAAAAAATATATCCTTTAACACGTCAATTCTAAGAAAAACAAATAAGATTAAAATTAAAATAGAATAAAATAAAATATATTTATATTTTATAATAATAAATAAATAATAAATAATATTTTATTTTATTCTATTTTAATTTTAACCTTTTGTTTTATCTTAAAATTGACGTGTTAAAGGATATATATTTTTTTTTTCTTTAAATTTTTATTTGTAAGTATTTTTAAAACATTCTTCTTTTTGTTGGTTCTTTAATAACCTACATTGTTAATTTTATTTTACTTTATTTTATTGATAAGGCCTGATGAGGGGGATGATTTAGAAAACCCCGAAACGTACGTCGCTCTGAATAAAAATAATTATTCAAATTACAACTGGTGATTATTTTCCAAAATCCTTTCCTTAATATAGAACATCACCAAAAACCCTTTATAAAATTAATTACTTAGAAATATTCAAACTGATACATATACAGCCATTCTTTAGTTACGGACATGACATTCTCACGCACATTTACACGCCTTCTCATAAGAAAGAAAATAGAAGTTATTGTTTTCTGATAAATTTTCAATACTAAGCAGATAGACAAATGTGTACATAATATTTGTACTGAATATAAAATACATAACATTATTAGTTTTAATGCTAGAGATATGTTACGGACGCGACAAAAGGTACTTTTTTTGTCACGTCCGTAATACAAACTTTATTAGCTCTAGAATTAAAACTAATAATGTTATGTATTTCATATTCAGTACAAATATTGTGTACACATTCATCTATCTGCTTAGTACTGAAAATTTATAAGAAAAAAATAACTTCTACTTTTTTTTTCTTATGAGATGGCGTGTAAAATGCGAGAAAATGTCATGTCCATAACAAAAGAATGGCTGATTTCTTTTCAAATTAATATTTTTTTTTTTTATTTACGTGTCAACATTGTGGTCTTACAGGTTTTTTCTTCAATTTTAAATACAACTTTAGTAGGTAATGTGGCGCACACTGTCTAACATATTGTAATTTAGAGGTCATTTGTTAATAAATATTGTTAAAGTTGAAACCGTCATTTTATTTCCCATTCTTTTTAGCTTCGAATAATTACTTTAATTTATTTTCAGTTTTAAAACATTCAATTTTAATTTACTTTTTCCACATTTTGTCGTAATATGATGTCAAAATGATGATGGCACGGGGATTAGAAAACGACCCTTGACTAGTCCTTTTTATATATAAGTAATATATGTAGTACCGAACATGGCATGCATTTGTATTGAAATATTACTATATTCTACTAACTAAAATTTTTCCATAAAAATATATGTTATAGAGTACTAAGAGACAAATTATTGAACAAAAAATGGTGCGTGTCGCTAACGCGTAAGTGTCAAAAAAAAAATGTTCTTAAATTTAAAAATTTAAAAAAATTAGTATAATAAAGGGATATAAAGTTAATATATATATTAAACTCAAATAAATCGGTTCAGTAATTTCGTCAAAGAAAATTTTTTTGAAAATTTTTGTCTATTTGTGTATTCATAAACTATTAGCCTCGGATGGTGGAAATTTGGCAGGAATGTATCTGGGATTAAGAAGTATTATTTCCTATAAAAACAATCAATTTTGCGTCAAGAGCCGTTTTCCCTATCTTACCCGGCTATGCCCTTTACGGATGTAAATTCCAAAACTTCTTGGAGCGTTGATAATCTTATTTTCATTAAAATTATTTCAACGTTAATTTTTATAGTAACGTTTACTTTGCATCCGACTGTACCTGAACAACGATTTTCCATAATGTCTTTTTTGAATGTGAAAAATTCTCATAGCCGACAACTACATAAAAAATTCCATTAGGTGACAATAATAACCACTTCAAGGTACTATCAATAAAGTCCATAACAGTGTTTGTTTTCCAGCAGACATAAACGAGATACTTACCGTACCATTATTCTGGTACCACTATAGTTCACTTGTAATTGTACGCTGGTATATTTATAGTTGGTTGTCATTCATCTTTTGTATCAAATTCAAGTATCAATTACAAAATATAATATGAAGTTGTTAAATATTTAATGTACACTTGAAATTAAAATGTTTTCCTATTATTATTTATGGATGCTATAGGCTTTCGTTGCTAGGTACACAGATTTCTTTTTGTTCCTGCTTTCCTGGTTGTTTTGTAACGTGAGATGGATGTACGATTTTATTAAGGCAGTTGTTCCGGAAAACGATTTTTCAAAGGATTTCAACGAAACTTTTCTAAATATTTATTTAATTCAATACCTTACCGAAAAAAAAAAAAACTGACTACACCAATTTTGAGAAAAACGATTTCAAAGTTTTGTAATTTTAACTCGGGGTCTTATGGGAAGTTTATATATTTATTCGATTTTTTCGAACAAAATGAAAACGTGTTAAAGGTATTCGATAAAAATTTAATATGTTATAAATTTATAAAATACAAAGTTACAAACCATATTTACCAAGAAATAAAAATTATTCGACACACTTGCATGGCAGCATATTTTTCTTGTTATTACAAAAGTTGCTGTTACACAGTAATTATTCCCAAATGTAAACCCCTTTCTCTCTCTCACTCTTATATATCTATAAATACATAAAGAGTGAGTGAGAGAGGGGGTTTCAATTTGGGAATAAGTACTGTATTTACAAATTTGAATTAAAAATATGAGTAGGAATTAATAAAATGCATTTCGTAACACTAATAAAACTTCGATAATATTAATTAATGGAAACAAGTTTCTTTACAATTACTCAACGAAAACTGAAAACATACTAAAAGTGTTTTTATAAATAAAATCACTGTTTTTCATAGTCGTCATTTTCATTTTTCGTGTAAATACGTAACCGTTTACTAAACATTCCATCGCCATTTATGTCTTGATAAGTCACCATAAATTCATATTCTCGATTGGGTGAAAGATTAGTAACGGTTACTTCTGTCACTTTACTTGCATAGATACGCATTGTACGCCAATCTGTACTGTCAACTGTTCGATACCAAACACTGTATTCTAGAGGTGGTTGAATATAACCCGGCACCCATCGAATTGTTACAGAATTACTCGTACTATTGGCAGTTAGATTGTAAGGTGGCCTTGGAACTATATTTTCCACTATTAGTCCCGTTTCCACTGAAATTGTGCTGGTTGCTTCCGTTGTCGCAGTGCATTGGTAGATTCCTTGATCTTCCAGTTGGATATTCTCGATAGTTATGTTACCCCCTTGAATTATGTGACGGTCCACTGGTAAAGGTGCTTTATCTTTCTAGTAAAAGAAATAATTACATTCATTTTAAGAGATGATGAATATTGAATTCGAAGTAGTTGAGGGGGTATTTTAATCTAGAGGCTCGATTTTGAGATGATTTTATGAGCGTAATAGGAAAGTAAACATTTTTAGTATTAATTTTTTTTAACAGTTTATTTTCGATATTTATTAGGTCAGTCCATAAGTTCGTGCGTATTTTTTTTGATAAATTTTTAAATAATATAAAAATACACAATTAAACAAAATTCATCCTTTCTGCGATCTGATCTACTGTTAATTGTGGCTCTGACTCCACAAGATTTCGAAGAATGTCATCATGAAAATTAACAGGACGTCCTGAACGGGGTTCATAAATGCTGCTTTCCCCAACTTTAAATTTTTTAAACCATTTCTGGGCAGTCCTTACACTAATACTGTGTTCACCATGTACACTATTAATTTTTATCGCTGCAGACCTGGCAGATTATTCACATGAATTTAAAAAATGTAGCACAGCACGTTAGTACTGATAATCTATATTCATCTTCTATGGGTACTAAAATGCGTTTGATATTTACGAGAGTTAGTGATGAACCGAATAATATGTTAGTCAAACGATGACAAGTTTCGACAGGTTCAAAATTGTATTGGTTTAGTAAATGAGTCATAGTGAATTCCATGCATGCTATTAATATGCACGAATTTATGGACTCACCTGATAAAAAGTATAAAAATGCATAAAATTCAAAAAAAATTCAAAATTGAAATCGGTACAGGCCGGCAAAGTGGGGACTCAAAAAAAGGTGTCTCCTGGTTGACGTGATTCCAGCTCTCCTGGTGATTTGAAACATAAAATTTTAGTTAATTCTTAATGAACAAGGATGTAGAATTAGCTGGACGTAGCCGATTTGAAAAAATAAATTTTTTCACAAAATGGTGTCCATTTAAAAAAAAAATCATTTTTTCGCCTCTTTTTTCAACTTTGGAAATTTTTCAAAAATATTAAAAATCAAAATTCCAAAAACCCATACGTCGGACCAATTTTAATAGTATTAAGAAGGTCTGTACCAAATTTCAAGTAAATCGGTGCATTAGGACTTGAGATATCATGTTAGCCGTATCGAAAAAAGTAGTTTCGAGTAATTTTTATTAAAAATTTGAATTTAACACTGAAAAGATACACAGCACACAGAGAAAAATAACCATAACT
Source organism: Brachynemurus nebulosus (assembly GCA_035578155.1). Taxonomy (NCBI): domain Eukaryota; kingdom Metazoa; phylum Arthropoda; class Insecta; order Neuroptera; family Myrmeleontidae; genus Brachynemurus; species Brachynemurus nebulosus. Next base: position 60,904,956 of record JAPWDM010000002.1, read on the forward strand.
TCGGAAATAATTCGAATTTCCGCAAATCCTTTTAGAGGCTTATTCTTAAACTGTCTGAACTTTAAAAATATGAAAAAAATTCGATTTTTTCGAATTTCTAGACTAGAATACCCCCTTAAAAACACATACTCTAGACCATGTGACTGTTGGCTTATGAACCCCATCTCCCGCAATGGCATCACAATGCATAACCACAGTTTCACCTAATTTTTTCAAATAAAAATTGTGTGGTTTAACAGTAAAAATTGGAGGCATCCGTACAACCACATTAATATTAGGTGACGGACCCGCTGTTCCCAATTCATTATAAGGCACACAGGAATATTGTCCATTATGTGAATAATCAACACGACTAAAATACAGACTTCCGTTTCGACGATAGAAGACACCTTGTACATTATACGGATCAAATAAGTCGCCATCTTTCATCCAACGTATATTCGTCATTGGTGGATTTGCGTGATAATGGCAATCGAGTTGAGCTGGTCGTCCATATGCAAGGAAAACTTCACGTGGGGAATATGCAACTTTGGCTTTATCTACAAACAAATATAATAATCAAATCCATATTGATACAATAAAAAAAATAAATATAATTACAATGGACATTTAAATAAGCTCTAGCACTTTGCGTTTCATCATTTTCACTGACTACTGCTGTACATTCGTATTCGCCCAGATCACTCATCGTTGTTGGATTTATAATCAATGAACCGTTATCGGATATCCGGGATCGATGACTTAGATCTAAATATTCTCCTAGTGGAATTCCATTTTTCGTCCATGTAACTTTAGTGACGGCGGGATTTTTTGTTATGCATGGAAGGTGTGCTTCTTCATCCTCAGTCACGGTTAAATTCGTTGGAGGAATAATGGTCAATTTTGTTGCTGCGTTATTAAACAAATAAAAAAAAAACAAATTAAATAATTATCACAGGCCTGCAAATTTTAAGTCATGTCATCCCCTTTTGGATTTGATGACTGATCTTAAGGTATTTTGGTGCGCTGATTATGAATATGTACTTAGTTTTTCGCTATCACCCTCAGTTTTTGCGGAAGAGCCGTAGGAGAGAAATCACAAAAATAGACACCATTTCAGGAAAATAAAATTATATTAGAAACAAAAATGTATTAAATTACTTAGAAACGTCATGAATGCATTTATATGACCTAAATACATAAATAACAATAATCCAATACTTTTGTGGTATTTGGTTTTGTTTTTCGCTGAAGCTTCGATTGTGAGATTTCCTCTTAAAATTCCTGTTTGGATCATCTCGCTTTAGCAACCAGCAATAGTCTGCCATCATTCGGGTATTCCACTTTCCTTGATACCTACGTTCCATTTCTTTCAAATCCTGGTGAAATCTTTCTCTTTGCTCTTCACTAACAGCTCCCAAGTTATCGGGAAAGTAGTCTAAGTGAGAATCTAGGAAGTGGAGCTTAATGCTCATCGAACATCCCATTTTTCCAAAATTTTCTATTATTTTCTTCACAATATCTTCATAGTTAGCACCTTTATAGTTTCCTTGTCACATAATTTTTAATCGAATTTTTTGACCATTTATTTTTTTAAAATTATTTTTAAAAAAAAATGTTTTTTTATTAACAACATTTAAAATACAATCAGCCAGTTAGATTTTCAGCAATTTTAATTAAAAAAAAGTTAAAATTTTTGTGCTCTTTAGTTGGATTAAATTAATTTTTATTAATAACTTAATAGAAAATATATACCTACATATAATTTAAAAAAAAAAAATGGTATTTACGCTTATTTAATACGTTTTAAACTTTTAAAATATAAGTATGGGGGTAGTACGGTCCTTTTAGCACCGTAAACTTCTGAGGTATAGTTATAAATTAAAACTGAATAGAAAAAAAATAAATTACCCTCAATAATGAGCTCATTAGCGGATCACCATAAAATTCATATTTTTTCGCAAAATAAAGATATGTCACGTGATTAATTAGGCTACATTTAACAAACCATTGATGAGAATGTGCTCCTAGAAGCCAATTGCAACTATCTAATGACTTTTTATTAGATAGGAAATAAATAAAAATGCATAATCTATTCTGGACTTGGTCGACCTAGCTAATTTTAGTCGAAAATCTTAATACCTAATATCTAAAAATTCTGACGTGCTGGAATTTTTTGAATATTTTTTTCGTAATCAGCGCCCTAAAATCAATCAAAATCAGTTGTCATATCTTAAAGGGGAAAACCATTGTAGGCGTGTGTTATTAAATAAATTCAAAAAAATTATTTATTAAAGTCATTACAATATGGGCAGTCGAAGATACTTAAAGAAATCGTTTTGAGAGCCATACTAAAAGGTTTTAAATTGAATCTGTATTTCACAAGACACAGTGTAATAAGGAAACATTATTGCTTAAATATCTAACATTTTATGTCAAATTTTGAAAAGTCTAGTAAAAAATTATTTACACATGTAGTTACATAATATTATATGACTATAGTCCAACCATTATAAAAAATATTTTGAATATGATCTGTAAAGATAAAAATATCTCCTGTCACTTTTATAAATTTATTCAGCTATATTACAGGGAAAAAATATGAGGGAACCGATTTGAAAAAATAACAATTTTAATATTTATTACTAAACTACGCAAATACATATTTTTATATCTAAAAATAAACTCCAGTAAATTTTCATATATGTTCAATACACGTTTCATTAAAAAATATATTTATAGATAAAATCGTAATGGTTATCGCTTTATCGATTTTATTCTAATTCTATAAATTACAAATATTAAATTATTGCATGTACGCATATTTTCCTTATAGATATGAAATATTATTGTTACATAAAAAATATTTTTAAAATATTTCTAAGAAAAAAAAATTATTAACTTCCCATTTTTGAAGTTATTGTATGGGTTCGATTTTACGAATCGCTAATTTTGACATACCACCACGTTACAAGGTCACTAGAATTCGAATCCATCGTTTTTAGCGTGATGTCTGTGTGTGTGTTCGTTAGTTCGTTCGTGAATTTTTTTCGTCTCGCATATCTCGAGAACAAATGATGATATCAACTCCGGACTAATTTCGTTAGATGCGTAATCAAAAAATGAAGACCGGGTAAAGTTTTCCGCAAATTCGGATTAGCGGTTTGTTTTTCGTGGTAAAAAAACGGAATTAACTTTATTAACATAACATAGATTATATGGATTTTTTACCATGTCTTTATTATGTAATGGCCTAAGTACCTTCTGTGATGTTAAAAACGCCAGTAAATTATTGTAAAATTTAAAAAAAAAAAAACAACGGAAAAACGAAATAAAAAATTTTTTGTGAAAAATTTTTTGCTCGCGTATCTTGAGATCAAATTATGTTTCATTCAAATCATTTGTTTGACAAGGGTGGAACCCCCACCCTTAGGTACAGAAGGCGAGGCCCGCGGTGTGGTGCAAGAGGCAAAGCCTCTATCGGGGTCTACAAGAGGAGTCCCCTGAATTAAAAAAAAGTTATTCATTTGCAATAGTCTTTAAGGGCTTCCAATGCGAAGTTGACAGTGTGGGTAGACCTGTCCCGCAAATTTTTATTTAGTTATTATTATTACAAGAATAAATTTTATTGTGCATTTAAAAAATAGATTTGAATTAGTTCTTTAATTAGTTTTTAACTTTCCTAATTGTAAGGGCAGCAAATTTTAAGAGCGGTAATTTTGTAAATTTTTATAAAGAGTGTCAATTTTACAAGTGGCGAGTAAAAAAAAAAAGAGATTTGCCCGAGGCAAAAAATTTAAAGGGCAGTAATTTTGTAAAAAGGGGGCGACATTTTACAGCTGACGGGCAAAAAAAAAGGGTCGCCGGTATAAAAAAATGAGAAGAATGGGCGCCATTTTCGCAACCAAAAAAGAAAAAAAAGTCAATCATATTGCACAGGGGCGGAATTATTCTTTTTTGCCCGGGGCGGCGTAAACGCGATAGCGGGCGCTGCACCCAGAAGATCCGTTCCTTAATTTTCTCTTCCCGTAAGTTTTTCTTTCTTGTGAATAAGTTTTTTTTTTTTACACTGGGACCACGAAACTATCAAATCTGGCTAACTTATCTAGTATAACAAACTAATCAATCAAGATATTTGATTCAGTAGTGTGAATTAATTTATCCTAAATATTAATATTCTTGCAGATTGCTCTAAAAGCCTTAACTGACCCGAGTACTTCAGTATGTACCGAATCAACCTTAATGACTTTTGTGATGCATTATAAATTTAAAAAAATTATTGCAAAAGATAACAGATTTCCTTTTTTTTAGAATAAAACTATGGTAAAAACGAAAAGATAACATGATAAGCATAATGAAATTCATAAATTATAAAACACAGGCTTTTCCTTTTTTTTCAAAAAAAAAAAGTAATCTATCTTCGTTTTCATTTTTTGTTTGTTTTTAAATTTGAAATAATTTCATTCCTGATGAATTTCACTGCGAATATTTTCCTTGAAAATATTTATATTCATCTGTTACTACATATATTTGAGCAGGAAAATTTTATGATGTCTGTTTACATTATGTGTTCAATTATTAGTAATATAAATATGCAGATTTACAAAAATATGTAAATACATACGGTGTGTCACAAATCAAAATTATACAGTACCGTCAGTATTGTAATTTTGAAATAAAAAAGCAATGATTTAAAACAGGGGTTCTCAAAGCTTTTATTAGCCCACCAATTTGTAGGGGAGACAGGGGCAAGTTTAGTACAGGGGTAAGTTTACACAATCCTTATAACTCACAAACCGTTGATCTTGGCGCAGCAATTGTCAGGCCAAACGAATTACTGAGACTGCCATTTGCAAGTACATCAGTTTGCAACCAGTACTATTAGTGACAAACAATGTAGAGCAGAATTTGTGATTTTTTTTGAAATAAGTCAATTTTTACACTACTATGTTGATGTGAATAGTAATTATACTATTAGATCTTTACAATTCATAATGGATTATCTTGTTAGGCCGTTCTTTTACGGCTATTTTAAGATAGTTTGTTAAATGCTAATCTCATTAAAAAAATTTATAGGTTATATTTTGTTGAAAATATGCCGAAGGGGCAAATTTACACAAGGCACATAGGGTAAGTTTACACATATGATAACTGTAGGTTTATTGAAATTGATTCAATTTTTTTTTGTGTGCATGAACTGTAACAGTGATTTTGACTGTGACTCATCCTAACTGATTTGTAGATCCTATGATTTTTTTCTTTTTTTTTATATTTTTTGGTATTTGAATTGGAAGTTTTGTGTTATTTTTTTGCTAATAAAACTGATTCGCATATTTTTTTTTTACAGTTGATAGCCCTATTTTTTTTTTACTTTAGAAAATGTGCAATAAACTTACCCTAGATACTGTATAAATATACCCCGTAAAGGGGGCATGTTTATACAGGCGACATCACTCAAGAAAAAGTTAAGGATCTAAAAAGGTATGATGGTAGAAAGGTGTTTATAGGTGTCAAAATGAAGCTTAATAATCAAGTTACATTTGAGTATAAAAAGTTTGTAAATAGCTGTAATACAAAAAATTAGAAAAGTCGAAAACTAAAAACTGTGTCAACATGCCCCGGTCTCCCCTATATACTAAAATATTTGTCTGGTCGAGTAGTCTTAGAAGTCTAGTCGATTTCCTCTTCTGGTTTACAATTGAAAGACAGTGGTATTGTTAAACAAAAAAATAATATCTAGATAATAAGTCAAAACACGTTAAATTTTTTGAACGAATATGAATAATTTTACAGGAAGAATGAAATTTTTCCTGACAAATTACTCAAACTTGACCAAAGGAAGGAATTAACTTCACTTTCGTAGCTATTGACTGAACTTGAAAAATTGAACTTCATGACGTTATCACATTAAATTTTTGGAAGCTTTAACAAAGAAAATTTTGATATTCGAAACTTGAAATTTGAAGCTGTTTATATAGGTATCCAATATTATTTTTTTTTTTTCATTTTTCACAAAATAGAGAATTGTAAAAACAACAAAAAAAATACATGCAGAAATTCCTGAAGGCAGTAAGGCGACTTGCATAGTAAAAAAGTTTAACACTATCAGATATATAAAATTTATGTAATAACAAGATATACGAGGCGCGTTCAAAAAGTATGGTGACTTTTCAAATTTATCGGGCTACGTACATTCGCTTTTCGATTTTTTTAATTTGTTGCGTTAATACACTCGTCCCGAACATGTGTTCACAATTTCAGCTATATAGCATTCTTTGTTCATTTGTGAGAGGCATAAAGGTTAGAAGTGTTTGGTGTGCTCGGCGATTTTCTGCTATCAAAAAAAATGGATCAAAGAATTTGTATCAAATTTTGTGTAAAAAATGGAATTAAGTGCTTCAAAACACTCGAAATGTTTACAATGGCATACGGTGAGTCTACTCTGAGTAAAAAGAATGTTTATAAGTATTACAAGCTCTTCCAAGAAGGCCGAGAAGATGTCAATGACGAACCTCACTCTGGACGCCCCAGCACGTCAACAACTGATGAAAACGTTGAAAAAGTGAAAAGAATGGTATTCGGAAAGCGTCGAATCACCATTAGAGAAGCCGCTGAGTATTAACTTGAATTCATGCACCGTTTGCGAGAAGCGATACGACAAAAAACGTCTGGAATTGTGGGAAAACATTTCATGGCTTTTGCATCACGATAATGCACTTGCTTACTCATTGTTGCTTGTGGCTGATTTTTTGCCCAAAAACAACGTGACGTTTTTCTGTTCCCAAAACTGAAGAGACCCATGCAAGGACGGAGATTTACAACGATTAAGGAGATCAAAACTGCATCGCCGGAAGCGCTCAAGGGTATACCAAAAAGTGCATATCAGAAGTGTTTCGAGGATTAGAAAATGCGTTGGCACAAGTGCATTGTATCTAAGGAGGATTACTTTAAAGGGAAAAACATCAATATTGTCGAATAAATAAAAGATTTTTGATAAAAATATAAAGTCACCTTACTTTTTGAACACACCGCGTATTGCATTAATATATAATAATTTTTCTTAAAATATTTTTTTCTTTCGAGATGTATTATAATTTTTCTTAAAATCTTTTTTTTTCGATATAAGTATTATCACATAAACAGAAGTCAACATTAGAACTTTTAAAATATGAAATTTTTAAGTTTTGAAAAATGTAAAAAATATGTTACCCACATATTTTTACATTTTTTAAAATATAAAATGTTCATATTTTAAAAGTTCTAATGTATCTAAGTAATTAGCTTGTGTTTATGTGATATACTCATATCGAAAAAAAGATTTTAAGAAAAATCATATTAATTAATTAATTTTGCGGCAAGTAATATTTCGTAGCTTAATTTTATTAACATAAAATAAATTAATTGTTATAAAAAAAAAGAAAAAATTGAATAATCACTTCTACCGGAACTCGATCCCGGTACCCCACTATCCGCACTCCGACGCTCTACCGTTGAATTGTGGCCATTTTGTTGAAACGTTCTAAATAACTTGATTATATCTTACCTATATTTTTGTCAAAATTTTAAATAAAAATATTTTCTTTGTTTTTTGAGAGGTGGACCTTAATATTGTAAATTTTTAATACTGATATTGTGCTCTACTAGCAGATGCAATTTGACTGAAATCGGTGACGACTGACGACCATACCTGAATCTCTCCTTGTGTCTTAAAATATAAAAAAATTGCTTCACAGAAGTCGTTCAATTCGTTAGGTGTAATAAGAAGCTTATTCCAATTTATTTAGTATTGACATTTTTAAGTCGATACTAATTATTGCTTTTGAAAATTTCGTTTAACATGATGATGTACTGTGACTTACTGTATGTAGATACATATTTTATACACTGGTATATTTTATGTATATACTTCATCTTTTGATCGTATACATAATAAAATGGTAATTAGTAGTTTATATTTCCACACGATTTTATTTTTAGCAAGCGACTTTTATGTATATTTTGAAAGTAGGCGAAATTTAAAAATATATACGTAAATTTCCCTGGAGTCTCTCCGTTGCTGCGTACATAAGTAGGTACATTTTACCACAAAAAAAAATTAATTTAAATAATTTGAATAAAAATAGAAAAATGAGATGACATATTAAAAAACAGAGCGCAGTGAATTTTTTTTTAATATGCCATCTCATTTTTTTATTTTCCGTGGATAAGTTCAGTTTATTAAAGACGAAATATTCCACAATGTTAATTAATTAAGTGATTCTGTTATTATGACGAATGGATGAGATTAGTTTCGTTTTTGCATTGGACACATATATAAATAGCCCCAAGGTCCTGGGAAAAAAAAAAAAAAGTAAAAGAAAAAGAGAAAAAAGACATATTTTTGTTTTTTCCTTGATGACTATCACTCCTAAATACCTGTAAAAATTATATTTTCAGTGTCATCAAACCTAAAATTGAAATAGTTAAATATTGTAGACCAATTACTGATCGTTTAATCTACTGCTAATAAGTAATGGTCATTAGCCATTAGTAATAGAAAGTCATTTCTGTTTTGCATGAAATTTTCCCACGAGTTTGTGACAAAGACTACCCTGAATTGCTCTTCATCTCTAGCTTATTCATTTACATTTATAGTAGAACTTCAAGAAGTGCAACGAAATTTTCCCTTACCTTCTTGAGTTGTAGTGTTTGAAGTTCTTGTGACGGCCCAAAAAAATATATATTTTTTGACGTAAAAAATATTTTTTTAGACGGTAATTCAAGAAGGCAAGGGAACATATCGTTGCACTTCTTCGAGTTCCACTGTAATTTAGTTACAGTGAAAGATAAAGTATTTAAACTTGTACCTTGAGTATTTTTACTAGAAAATTGTATTAATAAATAATTTAGTTTGAAGTAATTGAAGGTGTAGTTGAATGTTAGTTCTTATCAACACGTAATCTTGAGTCAAAAGTCAATATACTTGTATAAAAAAAGTGGGTGATTTGAGCCACTACACAAAATAATATATTCCACAACAATTTAATTTAAAAAGAATTGTGAAAATTTCTATAGCGATAATAATTCGGTGTCAGAGTGTAATGAAACCGGTAATGTGAAACGATAATTTGCATCGTACAGTTGATTAGTTGAAGTGACAATTATGGAAGTTGTAACGTAACAATAAACTGAGATCAGTATTCAAAGTTATAGAAGTTGAAATAATTATTTAATAACAATAATTTTAAACTTTAAACAAATTGATAACATGTAAATGTTATAATGAAAATGGTAAAGTTTCGGCGTATTAAATTACAAAAGTATATATGTATACCTACAATATTTCCAATATTCCGATATTATATTAAGAATATTAATTTCGGAAATTTCTGATAATTATAATTTTAACATACCATTATAGCACAGTAATTTGATATTTGCAGCACTCAAGTCAAAATATTATCATCAGTTTTTCCAATAAACAATTGTTTATCAAGCTATATAAAATATTAATTAATTATGGGGCTAAATTTTCGGAACACTTCGGAAATTAAAGAAAAAAGCTAAAAAAATAAGAAATATTAAAAGGAATATATTTAGTACTCATTGTTAGTAACTAAATTTAAAATAAAATAAAATAAAAATATTGAAATGTACCTAGGTAAGTATATTAAAATATAAAAAAATAAAAAATCAATTAAACTGAAAGAAGTCTGGGGTTGTATGTTGTTATATTGAAGGCTTGCACGCGCGTGTAGACTGTTATCTAGTATTTACGTAACCGCTAAATACAATTTCTTTAGGTTTAGTGATCCGGAAAAATTACTTTTTTTTTAAAGATCCCGTTTAATAAAGTCTCCTTTTTCAAAACCCCCGATTTTCTGATGTTAAATCATCTGCTGAAGTTCTGTGCTGTTTCGAAAGAGACCTATGTATAAAATATATCGTTATCAGAAAAATGGAAAAGAAATTGTTTTATTCTCCAAAAAAATACCTGATAAATTGAAAAAGGTTTCAAACTGAATGCATATAACGTTTCTTAAAAAGGGAAAATTGTTAAATTACCCATTAATCTTTATAATGCTCTAATGCGGTGGTTCTCAAACTTCTTGGTCGACGACTCCCTTCTACATTTAAAAATTTAAAAAGACCCCTTGCCCTCAATGTGTAGAAATGTATGGAAAATGGGTATGTGATCTGTAATCAATTTTTTCTATAATCCCCAATCTAAGAATAGCTACTCTAAAGCATCAAACCACTTTAAGTTTTAATTTCTTTTTTTTAAATTTTTACAAGACTTGACTAATTAATTTTTTTAGCTGAGAAATTACGAATGTTAAATGTTTATCAACTTTTTATTAAGGAAACATTCTTTGGCAACGATTCAAATTTGTCACTTTGCCGTATACCTAATTTTATATAGTAAAACTACATAAAAAATATAGAAGCTATAAAAGAAATTTATTATATATTCTTCAAAATCAATTCCTTAAAATTATTTAAAAATTGAAAAATTGAAAAAACGCCCCCTTCAAAGATTGAAACACTTTAAGTTACAATGTGTCTGTCGTTCATACGTGCAAAAATATGTGTGTGCACACTCTTGCCTATTGCCAATTTACGTAAATAATAATACTATGTGCGTCGAATGTTGTCACTAAAGTATTAAAATTTTGAATCAATTTCACTTGAACAAGCTATTTTCGTGTCTAAAGTAATTATTTCCATCAATCATTCTGTACGTATAGTGCTCGCATATATCGACACAACATGTAATAAATACGCGATATATAAACATTACATGGATTTTTTTTTAAATCTGATTCCAATCTGCCCTAGCGTATACGTACATAGTGCGCGAACATAGAGTATACAACAGGAACATGATTGACTTTTATATTATTATAACAAACAAAATGAAATTTCACTTGATAAATAAAATGTCATCATAGAGAATGATTGATTTATTATTGACGAAATATTTGTACGTATGTACATGAGTTGTATGTACGTAATATGTCGAGGGTTTGTTGCTAAATCAGGCAGATCATGTGCCGGTAGTACAGTTGAACCGCATAAAAAAAATCGCACAAAAAATATATTCAAAAATATCGTAAGTAGCTATAAAAAGTTTAGTTCGGCCCAGATTGTAAAAAAAAAACTTTTTTTATGCAGTGGATCGCGATCGCATAAAAAAAGTTTTATCGGAAATACTAACTTAAAGTGCTCAAAATCTCCCCATTTCTGTAGAAGTTGATTTTCTACACAAGATAAAGCATTAATTTACACGTGGGAACATATTATATCTCTAAAAAAACTAAATGATGCCATAACTTATATTTTTATGCAACGTACTGATTAAATGCTTAAAAACCATTAAAAAGTATTCTTATCAAAGAAAGCCATTACAGTAAACGTTTAAGTTTCTTACTTTCTTTTGATTTTGATTCACATTATACATTTTAAAGACCATTTTTTTAAAAATCCCATAAATAAATGGCACAAAAAAGAACCGCATAAAAAAAAGTTTAGCTGTATACTTATTTTCTCTCCAAAATGTATTTAATTCTATCTAAAATACCAAGTCTTTCTTTTATCCAGTAAATATTGAAACATTAGTGACATTTATGATAAACAATAATTTGAATGTAGAGGATTTACAGAATTAATATGTCAAAAAACATATCACAGTTTGAAACGAAAAATTCACTGTACTATTTATGGATATTCACTGATCAGGTTTGGAGCCACAACATACGAGAAAGAAAAAAAAATTTAAAGCTACGAAAGCAACAATTTTCTAAAAAATACTCAATTTGCATGATAAAATGACTGTTGCACACCATGATCTGTCTGATTATACGATCAGCCGCCGACACATACATGTAACGGGTATATCTGTATATACCATGTGAGTTTTTTGAGAGTTGCCATTTCTAGTACAACCAAATTTTTATGATAAAAATGGTACTGGAAAACGTTCTTTTCTTGGATGTAATGGAAATGTAACCAAGGAAAACACTATCGGTTGAAGTAGCCTCAAGTACATATGCATGTTTTTACCGCCTAACTGATAAAATAAAGAAAAATTAAAAAATTAAACTTGGGTAAAAAAAATTTTTTGCCATTTATGTTGTTAATTAACGCACTAGATCAGTTTTATCGAAAAATTAATATATAGTCCCATTTAAAAATCTATAAGTTTGTATCATAGCTCGAAAACCATAAGAGCTATGAAGCTCCTGACTACAGCAATCGGTTGCCCCCGTCGATATCTACAACTCTGATTTGAACAATTTTTCGATTAAATCAACGGTTTGGTTGTAATAAAAATGGCAACTCTCGAAAAACTCACACAGTATATGGATTTTGTAGGTATAAATAAATGGCTACAGTTATGGGTAGAATTCCAGGAAAAATTCTAATGTGAAACAACACTATATATAAATTTTAATCATGCTGGAAAGCAATCAGAGAATTTGCAACTGAGCTAGGAATTTCCACACCACGGGCATTTGAAATATCTGGTCCTTACCGAAACAAGTCTGCTATGAAGTCCGTTCTTGTATGGATTAATTCTGTTGAATCAGAACCTTTGAATTTACTCTGACGGTTCAGATCCTACACTGATTAATTATGAAACGCAACTGATCTGCTTATGTATAACTAGTACTTATAAATACTTCTTACAACACCAGTATTTGTTGCCTATTATTTTCTTATTTTTAAATTTATTTTAATTTTAATAAATACACGCAATCGAATGGAGTAAATCTATTGTTACTGAGTTTACTGAACTTTATAAAACCCGGTCATAAAATATAGTGCCTATCAGAAACTTGTAACGTTTTTAGAAAACAATGTAATAGAAGAATGTACCATTCAATTTGTTACGAACAAAATTTAAAGTATTAAAATTGCAAAATAGCAATATGTACATCAATAATTTTGTTCCTCAATATAATAATATAGGAAACTCCCATTACGCAATCCACTGGGACCAAATTGCTAAATGATTCTGATTTATATATTTGTATGAGTTACTGTTACAAACTATTACTTTGACACTAAGGCACTCAAACATATACATAAACTAAAACACGGATCTTGTGTGCGACGAAATTGTTAAATGGGGACGTGCGATATGGGAGCGTGCTATGTATTGTCAAAACTTTGTCACTTTATAATAATTTAATTTCCTTGTTAGCCTAACCTAGGCGATACGACATGTATGATATACGATATGTACAGGCTGGGCCATTTTAATCTATGCATTTAAATATCTCACCTATGAAAAAATGACCTTTACAAAAGCTGTTAAGTATGAAGGAGACATTAAATAGTGACCCTAAATTTGCCCTTGACCTTCATTCTCAAGGTCATTTTGAGGTCAATTCGTATTTTTCAAATGGAAAATCCTATTTTTTATTTTGGATTCTGAAAGAGTGTGAAATTTTACGTCGAAAATGCTATAAACGAATTTTTTACTGGCCTTAAGAGGTGTAAGGGCCACCAAAGAACAATAAAAAATTAAAACATGGGATCGTTGCTTTGTCACTTTTCACAGCAAAATCATAGAAAATTAGATTATAAGGAAAAACCTAATTTTAAAGTGTTGGCATCTTTCGGAAACGTAAAATAGGAGCTTCTGTTCGTTTTTAATGACCTTTGAAAGTCATTCTAAGGTCAAAATACAGGAAAAAAATGACACTAAACAGTTATGTAAAATTAGTTTTTCATAACTAATAAATTTCTTAACTAAAAAATAAAAATTAAAGGTCAATAAAAAAATTCGTTCATAGCATTTTCGACGTGAAATTTCACGCTCTTTCAGAATCCGAAATAAAAAATAGGTCTTTTCATTTGAAAAATACGACTTGATCTCAAAATGACCTTAAGAATGAAGGTCAAGATCAAATTTAAGGTCACCATTTAATGTCCCTCTTCGTACTTAACAACTTTTGTAAACGTCATTTTTTAATAGATGGCACCTCTGGCGAGATATTTAGATGCATAGATTAAAATGGCTCACCCTGTATCGTAACATAAAATACGCATTGCTTGAGTAGGTATGTTTAAATTGCTTTGAAAAGATAAAATTGATCCACGCCTGCTAGATTCGTGTCGTATCGTACTCACCACATCATTTAGGTGTGAATTTGGGCTTACACTAGGTAAGATTAAGAGCCTTGGAAAAGAAATTTATAATGTTGGAACAAAGAAATCGTGTTCAGAGTATAGGTATATCCATATTTTTAAACTGAACGCAGATAAACGAATAACTACAATTTAAATAAATGTTGTTTAAACAAATCTAAAACAATTTTGGTCATGATTTCAGAACAAATTAAAATAACGATTTATTCTAAAAATATTAGCAAAATAATAAATAATTCAAAAAGATAGGTAAACTATAGTGTTTCCGAATAAACTCCTATAATTAAAAGTGATGGGAATTTAAACAAAACTACTGCAATGCATATACAACGAAGACAAGACTATCTCTACTTTTATTTACATATATGACTACACAACCTTAAACTATCTATATAGTACATCTATGTAAAGTTAAAATTTCTTATAATGAAAATAGCCAGTGTTTTCACGACTGCTATGGATACGTATTATAAGATTTTTCTTTTTGCTTACTTTCAGAAATAATATAAGAAAACTACGCAAAAATGTTTCTTTATAATTATGTATTTGGTTCGCAACTCACCAATACAACTCTACTAAACGTGCATACATATTAAGTATTCTGTTAGTATCGAGTAGTGATGTGCCAAAAAGAAGAGAACTGTTCTTTTGAAACTGTTCTTTTGTTGGAACTGTTCCGTAAATGAACAGTTCCGCGATTTAGCCTGTTCATCTGTACACCTGTGGTTCACTTATTCATCTGTTCTTTGCTTTATTCATATATCTGTTCAATTTGTAAAACTGTTCAGCAATATGTTGTTATAATATATGTACGTACATACGTATTCTCTGTTCTTTAAATAGTTGATCACGATGCCACTTTAATATTATAGATGTCTCCATTTCAATAAACCCTGTTGGTAGATTTTTATTTTAAATTTTAAGGGAGATAACGAATAAAATGGCATTGTTTGATTTAAATTTTGAATTTAAATAATATAATATAATGGTTATTGTCAGACAGCATTCAGCTATTCAGCATAAAATTCAACATTTCTATGGAAGATTACACTAAGTAAACTATAATACTGCAATGGTATAAAAATAAAAATTAATCTAGTCAATTTTAGTGAAACCAAAAAACTAATCGATGGTTGATATCGTAGGAATAAATATATTATCCAGAATTAAATATTTTGATAAAAAATGGTTATATATTGGCGACTTCAGTTCCATCAAAATGAATTTTTCCAAAATCGAACATAGTAATAAACGACCAAAAAAGTGGTTTGAAAACCAAATGGGTCCAAAAAATATTTTATTTAAAAAAAAAAATACGAATGTGGTTTATTAAAAATGGAATTAACAATTTATCTCCAAAAGTAACTTTTTAAATAATTGATGAATGCGTAAATTTAGACTAAAACATAACTTATATTTATAATTTGAGACTCATTTATTTTGCATTTGCAGCTTGACAATTATTAATTTTACATTTTTTTGTAAATATCAACGAATTTATTTTTGGGCACCAATAAAACTGTAAGTGAAATACCTAGTTGAACATATTTCTAAAACGATGTCGTCCTACAAACTGTTGTTTGTGTCATGAACAATTCTCGCTTAATGAACAGGTATGAGTATACATAAAACTGTTCTTTTAGAAACTGTTCTATTAAAACCTGTTCTTTCGCAAACTGTTCTTTTGGAACTGTTCTTCTGGAACTGTTCTTTTTACAGAACTGTTCTCTTCGGAACTGTTCCGTAAAAGAACAGTTTGGCACATCACTAGTATCGAGTCTGTTGGGAACGGCTAGTATAAAAAAGGAAACACTGCTGATGAGGTAATATTAATACACAATTTTGTATACTTACATATCTCAGTCGAACTATCTTAAATTTTTTCTATTTATAGTATCTTGAATAAAGTGATCAGATGTTGTAACTATACCTTTGCTATTAGGAACTGAATGACAGTTCTCTCGCCAAATAAAATATGTACAACCACCAATAATGGTGGGGGGTGTTGGGAAAACAAAAATATATCTAGCAGCTGTGTAAAAATTAAACTTACAAACATGCTATTTTTGCCACACTATTCCTCTGAAGATGACCAACTGATTGATTGAAACGTTACGTTGATGTGAAAAGATCAACCTCATGTTCGATTTGTGGTATGTCCAGTGCATTTGCGCATGTGCATTACAAGCGTCTACAAGCTTCCAAATATGGCAGCAGTAGACGTCAAATAATTTGAATTTTTGTTTATGCGGTTTAATAGTGCATATGTGCGAGAATTTTTTATACCACAAATTGAGCACGGCCCAGTACTTCAGTTACATTTTTCTCTGTTGTATTGTTCCAAACGTGTTTCTTTCGTTATAAGAAGTTTTTACTGTACCTCTACAATATATACGGGTATAATATGTGTACTTTATATAATTTATTGGTACATGAATAAATAGGTGAAGCTGCACATAATAAAAAATTTATATGTATATGCAAATGATGCAGACCACGGGCCACTTGATGCTTTGCTTCATTGCATAAATGCCACATAAACTTGGCGCGTTTATATCGGCAGCCATTGGTGTAGAGGTACAACGTATAGATAAATAGATAGACTGTATATTTATAAGGCATATACCTGAGTATATGCGCCACGGCACTCCACAGTCTCTCTATTCACAGACCTATTTTCAATATTCCCATTTTCATTATTATTTATGTACAATAATATATTCAGACGATTATCGTCAATACATTTCCTTCTGCCATTATTATCATACTTTTTAAAATTATATTACTTTATATTTCTTCCATTTATCCACTTTTGTTTGCCTTTCCTTTCTGGTTTTTTTTTTTTTCTGTGTATTTTATTTTTTCCATAATATAATGACAGGGTTGGATAATGCAAACTTTTGTTTAAAATTATGTACATATAAAAGTATCTTTAAGGATGATAAGAGAAAAACGGAACTGGTATTTCTCTTTTTTTTTTAAATAAAAATACAAGCGCAGAAAGATCGTACCAGCGATACTTTGATGTAGAAAATTACATGTTGCTAACAGTGGTGACTATTAAATTGCTTGCGTCACTTTTAAGGACTTCCTTGTAAAATAAAGTAGAAAAATTAATACCTATAACCATTTGATCGAATACTGAACTTCTCCCTCAGTAGATACAAGAAAATTAGAGATAAAGTGGCTCTTAAGTTGATCGTAAAACCATTATGACTTGCATCTTTTGTCGGGTTTTATCAAAAAGTAATAATGGTGCAGGCCCATGGGAGGAGAATTTTGAATTATAGTATCTACCACTAGTAAAGAGAATTTTTACAATTATTGTAATATTTTTTATTATTGCTGACAAAGGCAGAGCAGGACGGTTGAAGGGAAGGCAGGGTATCCACATTATCACACCACCTGATTGCACTATTCGCAAGTCAGTATTCATGTTCGATCTGTCTTCTCAGTTCGAGTTAGTCATAGGAAAACGGTGGAAAAATAAGTAATCGTATTTGAATGTTCGAATCCAAAAAGTGATTATACGTTGTTGTACTAGTATTTTCATAGATTCTCTAGATTAGAAAAATGATCAGAGTAATAGAAATTGGATGATGATGAGTTTCAGCGAGAAATCGTCAAAAATTATCGATAAAATTATATTATTTAGGTATTGGACGTTTCCAAAGATATAGAAACTTACAGAAACAACTAAAATGTAGTTTATTAATATTATAAAATTAAAAATTAAAATTAAAATATGTTTACCAAAATAAAGTAAAAATAACGAAAGAGGTAAAATTTGATTAGCTAGACCAGTGATTTCCAAACTTTTTGGCCTCGTAGACCACTTGCCACGGTTTTCGGTTTTTGATAGACCTCTTGTACAAATTCCAAAAATCAACTAAAGTTAACAGCACCTTCCGGTAATATAACCCGAGGAAATTGCAGGTGGCGAGCAAAAAAAAAAAAAAACAAAAAAAATCACCAGTCACTAATTTCTCATTTTAGGACAAGCAAAAAAACCTAAAGTTTGATTGTTGATTGTTGTTTTAGCATTTCGTGCAGATCCATAAATTTTAAAACTATAAGTTCCAAAATATTACAATAAATCGTACAGTTCTATTGGTAGCTCTTGGTAATTTCCCTCCAAACCTCATCCTTTAAGTCTGAATTAGTAATACCCAGTCGTTAACCCCTTTAGACGTGCTAAATACTACATCTCATAAAACGATAAAATAATTTTAAAATAATCATGGTAAGGTTGACAATAATTTATCTGAAATTCTTTTCTCTATAACTGAGCTTTGTTTATACGTACATATAACCTATATGTACCGTCATATGAATATACGGAGCTATGTCTCGAGTTATGTACATACATATTATATTCAAACACCAAAATAGCCTAAGGTTAAATTATTGTTAACCCCCATTAACAAATATCACATACATATTTCATTTAATATGCCATGTATGTGTGTAGGCATTGACACTCATTATATTTGTAATATTTTCGACAATATTTAATTTTACAAATTTATAATTTCGCCGGTTACGACGAGTGAGGCAAGCCAAGCCGGTTACAGGGTACAAAGCGTTGTAATTTATTTCAATTTTTATGCGAAATGGCATATAAATTTTCTACAAAATTAGAATTTATGTGATATTTTTTCGGTATCATATTAATCTTCGATAGCTAGTTTTATGTATGAATATGTAAATATGGCACGTACACTTGTAGATGTACACTTATCGCTAACAGAGTGCGCTTACGTCGATTCTTTTATAAAATCTAAGTGTGTATGTTGTACTTAACACATTTAAAGTGTTGGGATTTACATAAAAAACAGTATGTGTGAAATTAAAACCCAGCTAGTTCATTTCGAAAAACGTATTACATAGGAAATTGTTAATAAAATGGTTTTAAGGTTTTATTTTTCTAGATTTCAGTGAAACACTAAGAATATTAAAAAATAGGACCGGACCTGCAATTATTGTGAGGGGGATAAAGGTTGTTGTTGCCGCCCTCCCCGAGAAAAATTCAAATATAAAAATTGCAGGAGGGGCACGTGCCCCGGCTGCCCCCTAGATCGGGCCCTGTTAAAAAAACTCTATATTTGCCTTGATTAGTCCAAATTTATAGCAGGATAAAAAAACTGTTTGGGTCAAGTTAAGATTTAAAGTTTAGAATAGGATAAATATTGATATTCCTTAACATTCTGACAGGATAAAAAGTACTTAAGGTGAAGTTCTTATAAAACTTAATCAAAAATATTTTTTGTTACGTTTTTTTAAAAGTTAATTAGGTGTAAAATATGTCACTAAGGTCGTTATATCGAAATAAAAAAATAAGTAAATTTTAGGGCAATTTTGCTACGCAAAAACAGTAGTTTCATAAATATTGCGGTTTGCTTAAATAAAGCAAACCACGTGGTACAAATCGAAGAATACGAGATAAAATACAGATTTTTTGAAATCCATTAACTTTCAACAACAACTCTAATAGCTGAAAATGTGCCATTACTTTAAAATGACGTCATAATTTGTAACCAAACATGATCATTTTTACATTTTTTAACTTCCTTTTTATATGTTATATATGAATATAATGAAAGTTTTGAGGTTATAAAGATTGATAATGACGTTTGTTTGTCTTCAAGTTGTGACGTCAGTAGAATTAACCATGTTTCACGGCAATTTGAGCAGTTCTTTTTTGATGATTTTTGAAAAATAAGCAAAAAAAAAAGGATTTTAAATTTTTTTTTTAATTTCAGTTAGTTACCCTGCTTTACTGCTCTTGAAGTTACATAGTAGTTACTGACGCTACTACTTATATCCATCTAGTCTAGTTCTTTAATTTTTAAATACCAATTCTGTTGGTGGAGAGTGTACGTAATATCTATGCATGCATATATTGCCAAAGACCAATTTGTTTATAAAACTGCATATATGGTGCATGCTGGTGAATGCAGAAACGACCGAAACGAGAAGGTATAAAAATTAATGTATTAGAAGTTTTATGTGTTGTGTAATGCAGCAATTCAATTTTATATACAGATCATTTCGAAAAGAATGTAAAATGGATTTTATTTAAGATCTATTCGTACAGAAGGTGGTGTAAGTGTAATATTCGGTGACGAGTTTATTATCCGTTACCGAAGACCATATAGTTCGGAATTTTATGTCCCATATTAACTTAAATATGGTTGGCTATTTTCATTAAAATGGTTTAAACTTAAAATTACAAAACATCTAAAAAGGAAAAAAATGAAAAACTAACCTGTAGAAACAAAGAAGTGTTAAAACAGTCGAATTTTTCATCCCACTGCATTCATTTGTTATTTAGAATGAAATAAAACTATAAAATGTAAAGTAAATAATTCCTGATTCTTGTAAAATTTTGTTTTATTTAAACCAAAAACCAAGTGTTTGTTAAACACGCATTAAGTAAAAATTTCGTAGTAGAATTTGTTACAGTTTTTGGAATAAAATATTTCTTGCTTTTAAGGTGAATCGATCAGTACCGACAAATTTGTGACAAATGAATTACTAAGACTATTTTTTTCTCTATAAATAAATATAATTTATGTGTAGAAAAATAAGCTAAATTTTATAATACATGTAACAGTATATTTAATGTAATATTTGATTATTGTTCAATCTTCTAATTTTAATAATTTTAAAAGTTGATTCTGGTAGTTGATGTGTACGAACACATAATAACTAACACGTACACAAATATATTATTGGTGTGCTCGTGTCATTTATAAAAATTTGACATTTTTGTAGGTTTTTTTTCTATTTATTACAATAACTAAACGTCCAATTTGAACAAAATAGTTTTTTAATGATTCAAAAACATAAAAGAAAATAATTTTTAGTTTTTTAAATCTTAAAGTTGGTTTTTAATGACACAACTTACTTAAATACATGCCACTGATTCACTTCTAATCATTCTTTGGCATTTACTCGTACGTTAAAAATTCTAACTTTGAAAATTTATTTCTTCTAAACTACACGTCAGAAATTATTCAAAATAGTGTCAGTGAATGGATCATATCTTTCTCTATAATATACTAAAATTTCAAATTCTAAACTTGGAAAATTTCAAGTGATCGATTCACCTTAATTTGTAAATAACATAATTGTCTGAACGTTTAGTTTCTGTATGAATTTAAAAAAGTTATTAACAATTTTTAAAAAACCACACTGTTTATTAAATTGCGTAGAGTCTGATACTGATTATATAAGTGCCGAGTACGAATAAACCAGCTAACGCGATGACAGACCTGACGAATTTATAGTAATTTCGTTTTCATACTACCAAATACTAAAAGTGAGCAAACGTTTCTAGAGCAAAGAAAAGTTACTGTAATTGACTTTTTTAAATTATAGAAGAGCTAGGTATTTATGATAAGGATAATTTCTTAAACTTTAAAGATTAGCTAGTAAAAAAATAGACGCAATTTCTAACCCAACAAGAGGGTGAGCAGCCGGCGTTACAACCCAGAGGTTACAGAGCTTGAAAAGAAAACTCGTAGCTGTCAGTAAAAGACGCAGAAAAATGTAAATTTTTTTGCTCGTGACTGATGTTTTTGAAGAAAAATTTTTGAAAACCTTGAGTATTCTCAGGGCCGCCAATTCTCTCGGTGGTCCTGTACAAACGGCAAACTAAAAACTTATAATGTACTGGATACAGATATACAAATTAACAAACCTAACTATAATTATTATTTCGAAAACGTAAATTTTGAAGCCCATAGAAAAAATATTTCAAATCATAGACTTAAATTAAAATATCAATACAAAATCGTATTAAAATATTAGACATACATATTTAATGGGTGCTGTTAATAAAATGAACTATTATAGAAAAATGAATTAAAATTTATCGCATGTATTAATTAATTATGAATGAATTAAATAATATGCCATAATTATTAATGGAAAAATATTTGACGGAATTTTCATAATCAATATTCACATTGTGTCAATAAAAATATGCATATTTAATGTAATATAACAGCATACAGAATGTTAAAATATTTATGGAAATAAATAATTTCCAGCCTCAAAAATTCTCTTTTTTCGCAAAAATTAAATTGGCGAGCAAAAAAAGAAAAATTCTAAATTTATTTAACAGGCATTAAGGACCGCACCATAGAAAACCACTTCTTTGCATACATATTTGCTCCCATACCTGTTGTGCCCCTTTTCATCGTGTACCCTTGAGTGACTACCTCACTTGTTCCATTGTAGTTATGTCTCTGACTGAATTGAATAAAAAAATATATAAAACTGTAGTACGATCCCAAAAATAGGGTGAATGCGGGAGAGATGCCGCACATTTTGAAAACACTTGATAATTCTTAAAGTATGTATTTAATTGATTTGAAATTTGGTACACAATAAATGTAAACATTGTTCTTTAAAAATATTTATAAATAATTTTAAATTTTGAGTCATAAAGTATTCATAATTAACATTTTTGTAGAGCCTGCAAAGCGGCGTCTCTCCCACACCTATGGGAGAGATACCGCATCAAAGAAAGTGAGACGCCGCATAGTTCATATTAAAAATTTTGCATTTTACACACATCTCCATACAAGACGCATCCCATATGTAACCATTTTTGGCACTTTATACATCTTAACCAGTCAACTTTTTTTTGTTTCTGAGTACGTTTCAAAACATTCAATACAAAGTCAATCACCATTATTTTCGTTATCTTCACTAATATGATGGCTCCTTCTTCCTGATCCACTAATGGATCTTTTATATTTACGTGGCATAATTTACAGTCAAAAAAAAATGGCATATTTAAGGTATATAAGTATGTGTTTTTCATATGTAATATTATGCGGCACCTATACCAACTTTAAATGCGGCATCTCTCCTTTTTGTTGGGATAGACGTCGCATGTTGCTATAGCAAGCAGAGTGCGGAATTCCAACCTAAAATTTTATACAGTACTTTTAAAATATACCTAAATTAATAACAAAACTCATTTTCATTAAAACACTGAAATATACATTCCTAAATTCTGATGAATTAAATCCTTGATAAAATATTATGTTAAAAAATTTACTTTTCAATAATAAAAAGTTGGATAATTACTAAACTGATGGACTAATCATAAATGTTACCATATACAGCTTAAATAAGTAACTTATTTTAAACATATAATCCATTAATAGCGCTAGCTATCAATCAACGGACGTACTATGACTATTGCGGCATCTCTCCCCCACTTACCCTAATTGCTAAAATTTTTAATGAAGGGATTTCGTAGGAGATGCAAGAAGAATTATTGACATAATAACATATGATTACGAGACGTCTAAATTCTAAAGAATAAAATTTTTTATTTGCTAGTTAGTATGATTTTACACTAGTTTACTAATTTACCAAATCGAAGTACAGTCTGTTTTTGACATGTGGCATGAAAATCTGATTGAATTGGGTCGTTTGATTGACGTATTAATAATAATATTAACATTAGATATTGATTACAGCTAAACTATGTAATATTATTAATAACATAATTGCTGTTAAATTATCCGATTACCAAAATAATGTTAATAATATTCGTATCGTTTTCAGTATTATCTTATCAGTTTAAGTAATTCGAGTAATTCGAGTAATCGGATCATTAAAACGATCTAGTGTACGGTGTAGCCCGGGTTCAAATTTGGTAGAACTCCATGACAAAGATAATTATGTGAGTTCAAAATGTTAACAATTGGAGCATTATATATCAGGCCCATTAAAACAATTCAAATGAAAACAACTGAAATCTCATTTAATATGGATTTAATTGATATCAAACATATATTTTGTATTTGTCTTATTTCAAAGTGAAACTTCTGACAGAATTATTTTAATGGTAAATAAACAATTTTGGTTATCGATTCTGGTTCTAACCTGATGGCATTTAGTCTTCAAATTCACAAGGAGAGGTTACACTGTGTGGATCACCGATTTGGCCGAGCCTACGTGGATTTAAAGAGGTTTACTAGTGTAGTAAATCCACAAAGCCCTAGGGTGCAACACTTGAAAATATGAGAGAAAATTCTCTTTAAAATTCTAGGCTTACCAGAAGTTTTAAGAATTTTAACTTATAAAAGTTTTTATGGCGAAGTGAGAAGCGTATTTGTTTTTTTTAACTTTTTTCATAAAAAAAAAACGTTCATTTGCTAACATAATTCGGATTATTGATTGGGTAAGCAAGATTCTTTTTTTGGACGTTTTTCGCGTTTTGAAAAATGTCTCATTAATCGGGAAGTTTCAATGTACACCATGCGTATTTGATCATTTTTTGAAAAATTGCTGCTGATAATTGATGGTGGATTAGTATTTAAGTGGATTTATATTGCATCTTCACGAGATGAGATTTCGCGTTTTTCTTTAAACAAATATGAACAATTTTGAATTTTTGGGACTTGTATAAATTGTAAGCCTTTCAAAAGAAATTTCTCCCTTATTTCCGATTGTTGCACCCTAAGACTTTGGGGATTTATTACACTAGTAAACCTCTTTAAGTACACGAAGACTCGGCGAAAATCGGTGACCTCTCCTTGTCAGTTTGAAATAACTTATTATTATTATTTGTTTTTCGAATTTTTGTTATTGGCTTAATTGCGTCTCGTTCAATAAAGTCTCCCTATTTGAGCATATTTATGTCAGCATATATATTTGAGCATATACTGCGTGTTTTTAAATGCAAACCAAAGTTTTCATACCTAATAATATCTCACAAGCACTCGATAATATTTGAAATTGAAAAATTGTAACTATTTCTCGTATTAGAGAGAGTACTAATACACATACGTGATTGAATGGTTTCTAGTAAACCTCTTTAAGTACACGAAGATTCGGCGTTTGAAATAACTTATTATTATTATTATTTGTTTTTCAAATTTTTGTTATTGGCTTAATCGCGACTCATCCAATCAAGTCTCCCTATTAGAGCATATTTATGTCACTTCAAATCGATTACGAGATAACCATAGAAGTTTGCACTTCGGTCATGTGATATTAAACAAACACACACTCACAATTTTTTTCCCAAATATGTCCAATTTAAGAGCATCCTGTAATAATTTTAAACATGAATATGTTATATTTTATTGCAAATTTTAATATAAAATTAATTTGTTTGTAATTTCAATATTGTGCATAACTCATATACATATTTGAATATTATATATATATATATATATATATATATATATATATATATATATATATATATATATATATATATATAGCTACATTTACACGGACCCATATACTACACATAATATTGCTCCATATTCACTGATTTTAAACAATTATTTAATTTTAATAACTGATTATCACAACATTAATACAATTAATTTTAATACATTTTATAATATTATGTCGGTATATGTATGCATATATTAATAATAATTATTTTATAATAATTTATTATAATAATAATTAGAGTAATATCAGTACAAGCGCTGCACTATATGCATCACGCATATCTAAATACCATAATTCAATATACAAAAGAATTTTTAGAAAATCCAAATTTTCAAAATTATCAAAAAAAGGTATGTAATTTGTATTCACCATGTTTTAAACAGCCAATCAACTGATAATAATAAAATTTAAATAAAAGCTGAATCATTTGAATTCGGTTTTGAAAATGTAATTATACAATAATTACTCAAATATTATATATAGTTTGATGATAAATATTGGAAATAATTTAATAATTTAATTGATTAATATAATTGAGGTAAAAAATTTAAAACCGATTGAGAGTTTGGAAAAAATGATTATTTATATATCCTACAATAGGTGCAGGTTGTCATTTAGTTTTAATTTTGTAAAAAATGAAAAAAATATTCAAATTCGATATACAAATTTCAGCTTTTTGACATCAAAATTATGGTTTTTGGAGTTTTTGAAAAATTTCCTGTACGTAATGACGTCATCAAGTCTAAACTTTTCTTTAAATTAATAACCACAAAAATGAACTCAATTTGCTGGTGATATCTGGATAATTTGCATGAAAAATTTGCATAATTTTCTGTAAAAATAGCCAAGTTTGTGCAGACAATTTCTCGGATGCAATTTTTCTGTTAGGCCATACTCCGGTTTTCAATTTGTAAGAATAGAAAATCGATCACAATTCGCTTTGTGGTCAACCCACTGATCGCAATGTACGGGTTGAACGCCACTGTTTTGTTCACCGAAGCCATGAAGTTTAGGTGAACAAAGCATTCTTTCGTTATGTTTTTACTTATTTTAAAAATTTTTTTCTTGGCCTCCCCCCCCCCCAAATGTCAGTTAGGTCAATTCATTTAAACCTGACTAAGTGTTTTTAATAGGGTTCTTGACTGAAGTTACAAAAATATTCTAAAAGCATTGTTTTTCCATATCAATTAAGTGATTTTTTTATTTTCGACAGATTCTGTAAAAAATCATCAAAAAAAAAAATAATAACCCTTCAATTTTAAATGAGAAATAGGCGGGAAAAACACCTCACTATAGTGACGTCACAGTTTGCAGCAACTAAATGTCAATGTCAATGTTTATAACCTCAAAACTTTGATTATATTCATAAAATGGCAAAATAAAAGCAAGTATTTATTTGAATTCTGGTCAATATTAGGTCACAGACACAAAACTTTGGGAACCGTTGGTAAATATCACTGATTAGCAATTTCTTCACATATCCCCTATCGATTAATATATAATTTTTGGTTTTCTGGCACATATTACCTTCAGTAATAGTTTTGAAAAAAAATCCTGAGTTACACCCCTATCACAAATAGTATTAATATGAGAGCCTCCGATTGCAAAAGATATTTCATTATCAAATCACATACTGGATTTGGGGATTAGCTTACTTTACTTAGATTTAATATTACTTTTCAGATTAAATGAGATATCGACGTTGAAAGTAAATAATATCTGAATGCCGATCGATACTAAAAATACAAATTTTCTAATCTTTTGTGAAAAAATAGTTCCGTAAACTTTATATCTTCAAACTCAACATATACAAAATTATAAATTTAGCTCATTTTAAAACGACATTACTTGCAAATTCCCTGAAATTAAAAGGACTCATAAAATTTATGATTTGAAAATTTTATCCTGTGCAGGTTTTTATTATATTTTCCCGTTGTTATGAAGAAATAAAAAGTTGTAAACAACAAAGTTAACTGCACTGAATATTGATGATGATAATAGTGCAACAAACATTCCTACATTATACATACATACAAACGTACACTACCGTTCAAAAGTATTTGGCCACCTTCATATTTCTTTATATAATAAACAATCATCTATTAAAACCATTTCATTAGTGTCGTTGTTTGAAATTTTAAAAAGGCGATTTATATAAGTTCAAATAATTGCTAATAAATAATTACAATTACTATGAAGTCGTTTCATTTATTCAAACTTTTACAAAATGCCTTTTTTGCGAGTGGCCAAATACTTTTGAGCGATAGTGTATATATCTGAATGTTTGTGTGAAATGTGAGGCTGCATATGTAGTTGTTTTTAAAATAATCTAACAGAACAATAACAAAATGTACAGTTCAAAATTATTCTACAAATACAAATAACTACTGTAATGTTCGTGTTTTCTCGTATTTTCGTTGATGACGACGATTCGCCAACAAAAAACCACAATTTTGTATACGGGATGAATGTTTGTTAGAATCGATGAAGTTATTGTGTATTTATTTTACAGTTGAAATAAATAGTTTTAAATAATATTAATAAATAAAACATTTTACTTTGCAAAAATACCACTTAAATTCATCTGATATGTTTCGGTCATTATGATCATTATCAAACAAGTGTAGATTAAATTCAAATATATGTCTACTTACACTAAAACGTAGCCTATCAATGGTAGTAGTGCAATCCTTTGCTTTAGAACCGCTGTAACCTTACTACTTTTGATACAGAATCACTCTAATTTTACTACTTTTGGTACAGAATCATTGTAACTTTGCTACTGTTTGTATAGAACTGCTTTGGTATAGAAATGTGATTGATAAAATTACTGAAGCGGTAAATCGATCCTTACTGACAGTAGGTCCGAAGCAACATTTTATTATCTTCAGTCTTGGAAAGGATCTTTCTGTAGGTACAGTGGTAATTGTACAGTGGTAATTAATTGTTTTGAAATTGCAGCAAACCTTCACAAGCATAGTCGGCCGCGAGATTCGAGCCTAAGCACGCTCGGCCACTTAGCTGGTGTATTTTTCGTTATACTCTCGAACGAATCATTCTGTATACAAAATTGTTGTAGACTTTTTTTTTATCTAACTTGTAATTACATTCACATTTGAATAGTGTACAGGCTACAAACTACATCTACATAATATCTGCAAGAACACATTGTTGTATGCACCAGGAGACCAAGAGGATGATGATCATCGCACAACATACATTTACAGTAAATGTAGCACAGTTGTAGCTAGGGTTGCCAACTCTCCCAATAAATATTTCGGGATTTAATGAAAAAAAAATCGGGCCGGGAAATATAAGATCGGGACTGCTAAAAAAAAAACATTCTTAATCATTAATAAATAAAATGTTAAAATTTCCACTAGAACTTTAAACAATGCACAGAGCTATTTACTAGGTACATACAATACTTATAATATATTTACCATTCTTACTCAATAATCAGTTTAAGATCAACCATTAAAATTTTAATGTGTGCTATCGTATTTTAAGGCAACATTTATCCTTTAAAAAAATACAATAAACATTGCAGTTTTTTATTTTGGGAGAAATTATTATTATTATTATTATTATTATTATTATTAATTTTTTTTACTGTGAACTGTACTTTTTTTAAGAAAGACATTTTTTAAAACGTTGTCAGCCTTAGATATTGGCTATTTTTGGGCTACTCGGATGCCACTTGTGTAATTCATGTATGCTAAATGATTTATTTCATTTTTTGGAGGTTTTTTCTGCCTAAAATGCATTTTTTAGAGGGATTTTAACTATTGTTGGGGGAATTTTGATAAGTCAAACTAGCAACACTCTACACTTTATGTGTAGATACTTACTTCCTTAGCCGGGCGACGACACGATATACAACCACGGTAATTTGGAAATAGCAATAGCAATAATGCCGGAATTAAAATAGTAAAAAAATTGTAGATGTTAACAATCGGGACAATTAGCGTCCCGCCAATACTGTCGTCGGGACGCGGGACATATAGTCCTGAAATCGGGACAGTTGGCAACCCTATAACTTGTAGCAGAATGGATATCAGCAGACCATCCAGCTAGCAGAGATGTATGTATAGAACCAGAATCAGTCCTCTGTTGCCGTTCGCTGTTGGTTATTTGGTCGATAACTTCACCACCACTGCTATTATTTACCCCACAAGGGAATAGAATTGAAGAGACCCTCCTATTTTAACTACAACCAGTCATTTGATTGCAACCAGACTTACTAACTAATAATAATGACTTTTTTCCCCGGCTAACTCGATGGTGTGGTGGTGCTTTGGTGTCTTTTTTTTTATTGCTTTTGCTTATTATTAAGCGATTCAGCGTTACGTTTTCTTTATCGTATTTTGTATTGACTACATTATAAAATATAAATACTTTTTTTTTTTTTTTGAATAGATATAAAAGAATCAAATGGCTTTCAGGGATATAAAAGGAGAAATATTATATGAAAATTCTTCTTCCGATTTTAAAATCAATTCAGAAAAGTATATGCAATAAACGTCGGAAAAAAAAGACTTTTCTACATAATTTAAATAAAATGCAGTACACAGTAAAAAAAATGTGTGTTCTTCGTAAAAACAAAACCAGTGGTTAAAATTTTTGTGTTAAATAAGTAACACAACCCTGCGTTAATGTAACATTTCGTGTTTGTGTTAAACGAAAATATTAACACAAATTTCGATTTAACAGAATAAAAATGTTAACCTATTTTGAACAGCAAGAAAGTAACAGAATATTTGCGTAGAGCAAAAGAATTCTATAAGTACCTAACTTACATTAGAATATATATCTACCAAAATATAATTAATAAAAAAATGAGAGTGGTTCTTATTATTAAACAAAACCGAAAAATAATAATTTTTTTCAGTTACTGACGAATATAGTTTTATCAAACGTTAAAAAATGAAACAATTTTCTTACATTTTAATGTTATTTTGTATCAGATTCAGTTAAAAAAAATCATGTAAGCTTACTTGAGATTGTATTATATAACATACAATCTCGTAAGCTTACATAATTTTTTTTTTTAAATGAATCTGTAACAAAATAACCTTAAAATGTAAGAAAATTGTTTCACTTTTATACGTTTAATAAAACTATATTCGTCAATAACTGAAAAAACTTATAATTTTTCGGTTTTGTTTAATAATAAGAACTACTCTCATCTTTTTTTGTTATATATGTATATTTTGGTACAAATATATGGAAACAAATAAGAATTTTTACAAAGGACTGACTTACTTTGCGTTCTTTGAGTTCATTTATAATAACATATGAACAAAATCGTTATAATTTTTAACGATTTTCAAATATCTTAAGTGGAAATAAAATATTGAATAAAAAAGTTTAACAACTAACTCTGGTAAATCTGAAAAATTAACACCAAGGTATGGACACTAGATGCTCTCCTCCACTCCTTATTCAAACGGTGTGGATGAGAGCGATACCACAAAAATAAGACAAAAATCGCCAAAATTAAACCGTAAAAACCTATTTTAGTGGTATTACTGAATGAAAGTCCTATATTATGTTCAGTGAATATTTTATTATAGTGGTGGCTACTGTCAGATACAAACCTGTCCACACCGACGAATAATTTGTCCGGTACACTGTTGAGTGTCCATACCTTGATTAACAAAATGTATATCATTAATAGATTTGAGCGTTACTTTATGGTATTCCATATTTGTAAATAATAAACAAATATTTTACTTTGCAAAATACCACTTTTATTTTTGAAACTGTGACAATATTGTTTCGAACCGTTAGTTCATTTTCTCTTTGAAAATTAACTAACGATTCGAAACAATATTGTCACAGTTTTAAAAATAAAAGTGGCATTTTGCAAAGTAAAATATTTGTTTATTATTTACAAAATGTATATCCTCTTGTATGTTAAATCGTTGACACAAATCTTGTGTAAAGATTTGACACATATGCTTTGTGTTAAAATAACACAAAAAATTGAGTGGACCGTTCTGGACATGTGAAATGTGTTAATTTTAACACAAATTTTTTCACTGTGTAGCTTTAAGCTCTTCTAGAATCCGTAAATGTTGGAAATATAATATTAAATATTTTTATAATAAGGAAAATCTTTAAAACCATTTTTGATTCAAATTACTACAAAATTTTAATTAATTAACTACTTACTTAATATCAAGAATACTTGCAGGGCCGGATCTAGGGGGGAAGCGGTTTTTTTTGTTCGCCACTTATTTTTGTAGGGAAAAATTTAATAAATATCGGTGCGCAAATTAAAATGTTTAATTTGGCGTTTTTCTCGGGGAGGACGCCAACAGCAAAGTTTACTCCCCTCGTAATAACTGTAGGTCTACCCCTGAATATTTGCCTTTACTTACAAGTTTTTTGAGTATGCGAAACAAAAATAATTCGAAGTATCTGACATTTTTTTGAATTGAGATAGCTCAAACCAACTTCAAAGTAATGCATTCTAACTTTCATAAAACTAGCCATCCTCAAATTAAAAATTTGAAAAATCTGTATTTTTTTTCCCATTTTCGAGAAAACATGAAAAACAAAAGAACGGCTAGATTTTCGTAAACTTAGCTGCCCCGGAGGTAATAAGAAGTGTTTATGGTTATTTAAACTATATGAATAATTCGACTATGCTGACAAAGGTGTTATAAATTGTTTTAAATCAGGTATATATGACAGGGAGGGATCGAAAAATGGATTTTTTTAAATTTTTTTCGAAAACTAGCCTACTTAGGGCAGTGGTTCGAAAACTAAAGTGATTTTTTACGCTCCTTTCGGTAGTATAAAGAAAATTTGGAAAATTTTTAAAATGCAGCCAATTTTATCGGACGCGTTTAGCTGAAGAACTTATCCAAGGGTTTACGAAAAAATATATTTCGTCAACCGACTTTTAGTTTAATTCAAATCTACGTTGTGGTTAAATCTTCCGAAAGCTAGCTCGTGCTAACATTTCCTTTTTATGTAAAAATTAACCAAAATTTTATCATAATTATTATAGATTTTCACAAAGCTAAATTATTAATTACTAGCCGTACTCGCGACGTCGTTCGCGCAAAGCATTTTTATAAACTCAATGAGAAGTATATATGTATTGTACAGAACTTGCAAAAAATAATAATTTTTGTGTAATGCATGCACATGCTCAAATGGTTTTTCTAATTTTCCGTGGGAATGAGGAATTTTCCCGGAGTAATAAGTATCTTAAATGTTGACCCAAATAATAAGTTATCACCACACCAAATTTCATCAAATAGTTTTTGCGTAATATGTGCATATGCTCATAATGGTTTTTCCATTTTCTCCCGGGAATGGAACATTTTCCCGGAGTAAAAAGTACCTTAAATATTTACCCAAGTAATAAGTTATCACCACACCAAATTTCATCAAATGTTGCCCTAGATAATAAGTTACCACCACAACAAATTTTATTAAAATCGGTCCCATAGTTTTTGCCTAATCTGTGCACATGCTCAAATGGCTTTTGCATTTTCCCGTGGGAGTGAGCAATTTTTCGGGAGTAAAAAGTATTTTAGATGTTGACCCTCGTAATAAGTTATCATCACACCAAATTCCATTAGAATCCGTCCAATTGTTTTTGCGTGATGCGTGAACAGGCAGACAGATAGACAGACAAAAATTCTAAAAATCGCTGTTTTGTTATCTACATCGATAACCATTTATACAGTACCAGTACAATTTTCCAAAAATATTCCATGTATAGAAATGGTCGCGTTGCAATTTTCTTATTCCTATGTATAGGTTACGTAATACTTTAGATTTAAAATCGCATTCCGCTTCAAATTTCGCAACAGAAATATTCTCCCCAGCGCTCTCACCATACCGCAACCAGATACCACCATTCATTATTTTCCATGTCGCAAACTATATTAAGGATGTTTGGGAGGTACAGTCGGAGATAAGAGTACATAATATTAAAGATTCGTGAATAATTGCGTTGTATAACAAACTATGAGGTAAATAAATAGTTATTTTTGCTACATAATATCTACATAATAGTTATTTGTTATATATATTTGTTATTGCTACATAATAGTTATTTTTGCTACATAATAGCTATAGCTCTGAGCTGATTATAAAAGCTGACTACATTCTGAGGATTTTTGGGAGAAATCTCAAAATGGTGCGAGACGTTTGAAAATTTAGTAGAATGTTCCTCATTA
Source organism: Brachynemurus nebulosus (assembly GCA_035578155.1). Lineage (NCBI taxonomy): Eukaryota > Metazoa > Arthropoda > Insecta > Neuroptera > Myrmeleontidae > Brachynemurus > Brachynemurus nebulosus. Next base: position 60,938,492 of record JAPWDM010000002.1, read on the forward strand.
AATACTGAAGCTCCTGTGAAAATTTCAAACCGATTCACTAAGCCGTTAAAAAGTTATTTAATTTGTTCTATCGTCGAATTTCCACAAGAGTACGTGCAAAAATTAGAGTTTTTTCCAATAACTTTTTAACGGCTTAGTGACACAATTTGAACTTTCCACAGGGGCCTCAGTATTTAATGAGGAACATTTTACTAAATTTTCAATAGTCTCATACCATTCTGAGATTCCTCCCAAAAATTTTCAGAATGTACTCAACTCTCGTGGAATGTAGTCAGCTGAGAACTATAGTTTTATGTATTGTACAAGCATTTGCAGTGATAGCTATTATTTAGCAAAGATAACTATTTATTTATCTCATAGTTTGATATACAACGAAATTATTCACGAATTTCTAATTTTATGTTCTTTTATTTCCGATTATACCTTCCAAACATCCTTAATATTATTTTACTTCTGCACTGCATTTCAATCAGAAATAAACTGTATGGAAATGTATCTTAAAGGAAACAAAAAATCAGACATGTATTTTTATAAAAATCATATACAATTACGTAAATGTATCTGACATAAAAATAAATAAAATGAAATATAAATTTCCTCTAATTTTTCCATAAATAATTTAAACAAATTTTCTAGCGTTATTGTTGCAAAAATAATTACAAAATTGTATACATATAGCACTTTTTTCCTTTCGTTTTATTTTTAATTTTGTTTCTGTTTTGAAAATAAACATCTCACAACGAAACCATAAAAAGTATATTTTATATTCCCCAAAGAATTAATTAAGGATAATTAATTATATTTAAAAAAATATATATGTATGTTAAACGGAGAACGTGTACACTCGTATACAGTATGATCCATTTTTTTTTAAATTCAGTTAAGTGTATTAAAAATATATTACGCAAATAAACAACAAGTTATTAATGGATAAAAATAATTCCACCTGGATTTACAGATTTAACAAATGTAGATAGTCGTAAAAATTGATGTTATTTTAGATTTATCAAGAGTTTATTTTACACAAGTTGAAAGAAATTCAAGAAAAATAATTAAAGTTTTGAAGACTGGACTCAGTAGATAAGAGGGAAACTTGTTCTTGAGAGATTCATGAAGTATATAGATACGTCTTTAGGGTTTCAGTTGTTTCTGATCAAAAATTTTTCTTGAACTGTATGTTCTTTTTGTTCTTACAATCTCTCTAGTTCTTTAGAAACCCAATCGTAAATAAATGCTCTTTCTCCGACGATTCTCCAAATTCACTTTATACCTGCCCTATGCATACTTATTATGCGATTTGAGTAGAACGACCACGCTAGAAGTTTAACTTTTATTAAGATTAAAACTTTTTTGGAAAGAGACAATTTTGCGATAATTTTCAATAGAAAATATTTTGATGCTGGACCATTATTTATTTTCTAGATTGTTACAAAATTAAGTATATTAAAATCAACCCTGTATACACGCTAGAGGTTATATTCAGGGGTTACACTCAGGTCATCGTGGATGAACGTCTTGAAAATTAAAGAAACACATTTTGTAGTATAATGTGACATAATTTTTAAAAAAAAAGAATGAAAATTTGTTGTTATTTTTATATTTTGTTTTAATATTTCCATTATAATAAACACTAAAAAGCATTTGTTTAAAAATAATTTTTATAGATAATGAGACCAAAATGTACCTCATTAAAAAATCTTCTACCGGATAAAATTTTCGGCAGACTCAGGACCGTGGCGAGAAATGGAATAAACCGCATTTAAAAATTTTCTCCCCAAAAATAAGTGGTTTGCAAAAAGCCTATTAACTTTTTTCCCGGGCCCTCTATCTTATGCCGGGGCCCGGGCTTCTTTAGCTTGGGCCCCGGTGTGGCTACCACACTCTCTCGTTGAACCTGTCGGTAGTAGAAAATATTAGGTATTTAAATAAACAAGTTTAGGATACAACATACGAAATTTTTAAGCGGTAGACCACTTTTTTTCATTACTTATTTCAAGAATTTCGAAACATCGAGGGATAACTCAGATATGGAGTTGTCTAGTCAGGTCATCAGCTATTTAACTATGAACCATCGACTCGACGAGGAAAAAAATTGTGTGAGTATGACTCCGATCGGTCAGATAATTCAGAACATCTGGATCACTAACAGACGCACCAACGATTATATATATATATATATATATATATATATATATATATATATATATATATATCAAAAAATATAAAGACATGGCTAGATATAGATAGTACAACAAGAAGTGTCCCAATTTCTTAATCCTTAAAACATGGACGATGTAGAATTTACCGATTCACAATAAAATTAAACAATTACTTCCTATTTGGTACTTCCTATTTTTAAGTTATATATCAAATTTCTTGCTTAGCGTAGATATACATCAGTTTCTCTTTTATTTATTTTTCGTCGAAAAATTTATATAACAACAGAAAATTAAACGGCTTCATTTTTCATCACGTGACATTTTAATTTTTTATTAATATAAACTGATGTCGCATTTTCTCTTAGGACAGAAAAAAAAATGTGGAATTTTTTTTTACGTTTTTTTTTTTTTGTAACATACGCTTAATGTTTTTATTGTCGTTTAAATAAAGAACAGCGATGTTGTAAAATTATACTGAATATTTTAAAGATAATAAATGTATAATAATGTTATGTATAGTTTCGAAAAAGAAAGAAAGTTTTTTATCCTCCAAAACAACTTGGAGATAATTTTTTTTGTCAGGCGGGGTTTCATTCTATTTTTGGATTTTTTTTTCTTTTTTTTTGATGAGGCAGAAAAACACTTAATTTGATATAAAACTTTATTGTTAAAAAAAAAAAAAAAAACTTTCAATTGACGTTCATAAGTTAACATCCAACTTGCTGGAGGACCAGTTCAAAAAAATGGGAGTAGCAAAACGTTGATCAACACAAATACAATAATGGTACTAAATATTATTCTCTAACAGATCATCATTTACAGATTTTCAAGACAGGTTATAATTATTGTCAGGTCGATTTCAAGCTTACAATAATAAATACCAGTGGTGGATTTACCAGCAGGCTGAGTAGGCTGGAACCTAGAGTGCCAGATTGTAGAGGCGGCAAATTTGGGGTCAGAGGGCGGCAAAATTTGAAATTTGAAGTTTTTTTTTTGCCCGTCACTTATTTTTTGTAGAAAAAAAAAAAGTTATTCGGAAATTTTTTTAGGCAGAGACAGTATTTTTACGGTACCTAGGACAGCACTTAGGGTAAATTCGGCACTGGTAAATACACAAAGTTAAGGCGGACCACTAGTGTGACATTTTGAAAAAATTGGAAAATTTTTTTGCATGTTTCGATAGTCTATACCTTTAAAAATAACGTACTAAAATTTCAAGCGCATATCTCAAATAGTTTTTGAGTTACAGCCATCCGAAGAGCGGATTCTGGTTTTCATTGTTAACTTTGAGGTATTGAGAAATGTATGAAGGTTGATAGTTCGGGAGTTTCTGGACGTGGCTACCAGTCACATGTTGTGCAGAAGCTAGACGCTGGCACATTTAAACGACTCATCTAATTTTACTATGACCGTTATAGTAAATACATCGTAAATAATTTTAATAAAAGAAAAACTACATTTTTCAAATTTGCTGCAGTTATAACTCGAAGACGAATCATCCGATCACTTTGATTTTTATTGCAGCTTCCTCTGTATATGTTTCTTCGTACCATCAACCTCCAGTTTTCCGATCGAATAAAAAATGTAAATTTTGCAGGCCAAAAATCATCAAATTTTCGCGCAAAATTTGAAACTTATTTTTAAAAACTCCGCCGTTTTGTTAAATTTAAATTTTTTTTTCGATTGAGGTTCATGGCACGGGCCATACATTCTACTTTATTAAGCTTTTTTGTTTTTTTGATTTCAGGCAGTGTGAAGGTCGCTATCACTGCAGCAGTGGGGAACTTTTTTTTGGAGCCTTGGGAGATCTCGAATAACTCACTGAAATTTCAGTTTTTTGGTCCAAAAATTTTATCTGGACTTTATCATATATCAGCGAATATATCCTTGAAATATTAAAACATTCCATACAGTAGTTTTCTTCAACAAAATTCCCAAAAATCACCTTTTTTTCAGACGGTCACACTAGTGGCCCCCCTTAATAAATATTGTAATATGTATATAATTATACTAATAAACGATGTAAATCATGCAAATATTCTCGAGCCAAGAATTGTCAAACGAGAGTTGTTTTTGATTTTTTGAAAGATTTTTGCTTTTAAACACAATTACAGTTTTACAAAAAAAGTCATAATGGATATTTAATCCATTATCACATTTTACTTCTTTAAATAGAAACATTAAAAACTGCTGTTTTGGGCTGAAAGTAATTTTTTTTCTTTTTTTTTTTTTTTGAAAATTTGTTAATATTTAATTGCTACTCCACTAAGCTTATATCTTCCACTAAGCTTTAAAACGGAAACCACAAAAATACAGAATTCAGTTAACCTCTTTAGTATATAATAAATAGTTAATTAGTATTAAATTTTTTAGCCTACGTGGATATTAGATAAAAATAAAGTTGAGCTCCTGTTCTATTAATCCTAACTAATATTATTAATATGAAAGTGAGATTGTTTACTTTTTCTGCTTTTATGTCTCAACAGCTTAACCAATTCACCAAGAATTTTGTACAGAGATAGCTTGAGGTATGGCAAAGGATACTGGCTACTCCTTACCCCCTTAACAGTGATACCATACTGAAGTTTCACAAATACTCCCAATACCTATGTGTTTAGCAACATAATTTTAAATACCACGCAGGCATGCATACATACTGGTATTTAATAATTCAAAGATTAATGACCTCAACCGTAAAAAAAATTTGATGTACAAAAAATAACTTTTCCTCAAAAAAAAAAAAAAAAAACAAGAATACAAATTACTGGCAGTGATTAAAATATAAACAGTACCTATAACCTACATTTACATTCTCATTTGTACTCTCATACCCACTAATTAGCATGCTGGTAAAAAAAAGGGTAAACTTGGACACAGTTCATATATACTTATTTTGCCATATATAAATGATAAAATATGTCAACAATGAGTGAACCAATATTAATTATATTGATCGTGTTCCATTAGCAAAACATAAAAACGACACTGTGTAACAAAGTGCATAGAGAAAAAGTCATGGCAACCAAATTTTAATGATTTTTGAATATTCTTTTCTCATAAAAAACAAACTTTTTTTAAATTTTATTGCGAAACTAACCTTTTAACTTTGACCCACAGAAAGTATATCAAGTAGATTGAATCTATTTTTTTTTAATCTGGTAACATTGTCTATGCTGCCCTCTGCAGAAACACACTAAAAGTTGATGTTCCATTAGTGAACAAAAATAGACACAGTGTAACAGAGTGTTATGCACTGTGTAATATTTTTTCTAATGGAATACGGTCATTGGGTCTTCTTAAAGAGTTTTGTAAAGTTTGCCATTTTTATTATAGCCAACCTATTGATCTCTGTTAGTTAAAAAATTGTATCTGTGAGAATTATTGTAGAAATCGATGGGAGTCAGGATGATAATTAATAATAGCAATAGTTTAGAATATGGTAATAATAGAGGCCAACGACTAAAAAACTTTTTTAATACTTTAACCATATTTTTATAGATTTTAGTGTGCTGAATCTGAAAATAACAATAAAATTACTGTATCACCCACCATTTCCCTACATTTTGCATCATAAATCTTTATATTCAAAAAAATAGTTCAGAAATTTAATGCAATCAATATAATACTAAATATGCGAAAACCAGCGATCCAATATCTTATAATGAATATAATATCTTACAAATAATTCCAATATCTTTGCTCAAAGTTGCCACATTTATCAGAAGCAAAGTTACAAGAGGTTGTCTTCATTGGCCCTGATATAAGAAAAATGATGTTTGACTCTGAGTTTGAATTACATATAACAGTGAAAGAGAAAGAGGCTTGGATTGCTTTCAAGGAAGTTGTTAACAAGTTTTTGGGTAACAAAAAAGACCTAGACTATAATATCACCATTGTATCTAATATGCTTAATCGCTTCAAGAACTTGGCATGTTTAACGGGCTTAAAGGTTCATTTTTTAAACAGCCAGCTGAGCTATATTCTGGACAATTTAGGAGCTGTCAGTGAGGAACAAGGAGAACGTTTCCACCAGGATATCAAGATAATGGAAAAACGTTATCAGGGACGTTGGAACACCAGGATGATGGGAGATTACTGTTGGTCCATTCACCGAGAAAGTTAGCAAGCGGCACACAGAAGAAAAAGCCACATCCGAAACTTCAAAGAGAAGAGAGAAAGAAAATATAAGCCTATGGACTCTTAAAACCTTCATAAAACTTAATATTAGGAATAAAAATATATTTTATGTGTTAAAATAAGGTTCTGTGTGTCTTGTACAAGTTATTATTTTTCCACTCCTATAGAATATTAGCATATTTCATTAAATCTGACACAGCCAAAATGTGACAAAACTGTGGGTGATACAAAATAATGGAATTCAAATTTGGATTTAGCACCCAAAAAAATATAAAGATCACCTATTAACATTAAAAAAGTTTTTTATGACCTTAATTTTGCAGGCCTGTGAGTTTCCGTTTTGGATACTACACGATGAAATCCGATAAAAACTGACTGAAAGGGACTCAATTAGATAGGTGTATTTTATTACAAATCACATACAAAAAAAAAAAAAAGAAATTAAAAAATATACTTGGTTGAAATTTTTTTTTATTTATATTTTTAATTGATACATCAGATGAGTTTTGTCGACAAATTAATATATTTATAGTACCGTGCTATCTTAAAAAGTATAATTTTGCATTGCAGTTCGAAAACTATGTATAAAGATTTATAAAGTTTGTCACTATAGCAATGTGTTGCTTCCACCAGTATTAACAACATTATTTGAAAAATTTTTTGATTCTGTAAAATGCGCCTTTTTCATAAAGAAACGTTTATCATAACAAAACTAAATGATTTCTACCTCTTTTAAAAAATCAGACATTTTATAATAAATTTGCACCCCGTTACCCTAAATTACACAATATATACCTACCAACGTACATAGAAAAGAAGAACGGTAAAAAGCGTTTCTAACTTAATTGAATTACTAAATCCAGTTTTAAAATTTATATTATTTTAACTTTTAGAATGCGGTTAATTAATATAAATGAATGAAGCGTGTACAGTACCTACAAACGCGGTAACGTGAGGGGTTGAAGGAGTGAGAGAATATGGACGTTAGAGGGCAATGAATTCAACCGCGTGTTTTCAGAGATGGACTTAGGGACTTTTGTTGCCTGTGGGCTATCGGTGTCTTTATCGTCACTACTTCTATAGTGTGTGAAAGTTGGAAACTCTCTGACGCAAATAGTAACACACGGTCCTGTTGCTGCACTCAGAAAATCCTTAAAAGTTAGAAAAACTAACATAAACCAAACGTTCATATAGAAATTAGATGTATTCAGCAAGTGCATAAAATGTTTACAAAAGCCCATAAATGTTTGCTAAAATTTTTTTTCTTTACTTATTCGATTTTACTGTCAAAATGACATGAAAATTCTTTTCATTTATATGATTAATTCGACAAAAGTCGTTTTCCTAATAGTCCTAAGTGCCTAATTTTAGCAAAAATGGGCAGAACGATTTCGTAAACCTACAATTTGTGTTACCACTTTTATTTTATCATTTTATTTATTGTTTTTAAGGTACTGAAAAATTTTAGTAAACTTGGTGACGTCATCAAATTAAAATATTTATTTCTTTCAAATTAAGCTTTACTGGAGCGGTTTAAATTATTGTGAATGGTTGAATAAGGTAAGTCGGATGTGAATTTTTCACTTTTGTTATTAAAATTACCGAATTACTTTTACAAATATGATTAGGTTGGCAGAAGTCTTTTTTCTAGTGGTTCTATATATGTATATTTAATTTTGATCAGAATCAAAATAACGACTACGAAAATCTCTAATTTTCTTCAAATTTTATCATTCTATCGTTTTACTAATCGTTTTTAAAGCACACAACAATTTTTGTGAATTTAATGGCTTCATAAAAGTGATTTGAACAATCAAAAAATTGGTGTGGGAATTAACACATTTCACATGTCCAGAGCATTCCACTCATATATTTGTGTTATTTTGTTACAAATTCAGTTACAAAATAACCTTAAAATGTAAAAAAATTGTTTTATTGTATAGATTGTTCACGAGATTGTATATTATAATATACAATTTCAAGTAAGCTTACATGAAGCTTTTTTGTAACTGAATCTGTAACAAAATAACCTTAAAATGTAAAAAAATTGTTTTATTTTTAAACGTTTAATAAAACTATATTTGTCAATAACTGAAAAAAACTAAAACTGAAAAATAATTTTTCGGTTTTGTTTTATAATAAGAACTACTCTCATCTTTTTTATTATATATCATTTGGTAGGTATACATTCTATTGTAACGTAAGGAGCCACTAGTTTTGTATACGTATGACACAACTTTTGTGTTGAAATATACAAAAAAGCGTACTTATAACATTCTTTTGCTTTACACAAAGATTGTGTTACCTTTTTGTTGTTCAAAAAAGATTAACATTTTTATTATGTTAAATCGAAATTTGTGTTAATATTTTCATTTAACACAAACACTAAATGTTACATTAACGCAAGATTGTGTTACTTATATAACACAAAAATTTTAACCACAGGTTTTTTTTAGGCAGAACACAAATGCTTTTACTGTGAATTACGATGATATAAATGTGAAAATTTCAGTTTTGGTATCAAAATAAAGAAATTTTTTCTGGAAATATTATTGGATTCAATAGAATCCTTTTTGGGAATGATCCTACGCCTTTAATTGTGATAAAAAGGACTTCCAATACCTACAATCGCGCTCTAATTTCATTGTTTAACAATTTATTTAATTTATGGTTCTTAAGGCATTGAAAAATTTTAATAATTTAGATGGTATCATAAAATTTAAAAAAAAATGAAATTTCTTTCAAGTTCATAATTGTGGAAGTGAGTTGATTAAAATTATTAGTTCAACTAGAGTAATTTGTTTATGAATTTTTCATTCTTGCTACCAGAATAACGAAGCTAAAATATATTTTCCGATACTAGAATTTACCACCTCGGATTATAACGCAATTAGCCCACGTCTAAATGCGCCACTGTATGTATTTAGTAGGAAATAATGTAAACATTGCATATAGCTGTTACGTTTCTATACACCATTGCAGATACTTGGTACCAATTTATAGGGGACAAGTGGCATAAGAGAGACACGTATAAACAAATCAAATTACGTGTTAACAATAAATCCCGTCGAAACAATACTACTTTTGTTGCGTCACAGCGCCAACGTTTACCTATTCGTTCCTGCATTTAAGCTGCCGTCATTTCAAAGATGACGATGCAGTAATCTTGAATTTATAAAATTGGTGAATTTTTTGATATAATTGTTTCATTGAATGAAAGTATCACAGCAAACGGTTATGAAAGGGACAATTCGTAAGTGTTAATTTTAAAATAATTAAATTAGAATACGTAAGTATGCAAAATTGTGAATTAGTATTTCTCACACCAGTATTAAAATGATGATGTTGTTGCTACTTTTTTCCATATTAGCATGTACTCGATACCATGGAGTAATGGAGACACAGCAACTATCTCTATCATGAAATCTGCAGTGTGGCTTTTTGTGTACCTTAGCCTCGTAGGTAGTCAGTGTCTCAGTAGGAGTCGCTAAGTGTAAGTCAGTCAAACAACAATGGATTTGATTGTTGTTAGCATTGTAGAACCCCCACACATAACGTTGTGGTATCACACATATGTATGCGAGCCCGATCACGTGACTGCAACCTTTATGTTCGATTACGCACACATACACAGTTTAGCGCGCCAATACAACGTAAACACCGTGCACGTATATAACATATTTTCTATCTCTTCCAAACTGATTCCAGTAGTGGAGAGATACGTATTGTACCTCTGTCCTCTGTGCTCGATACTAATAGAGTAACAAATAGACTTTTTGCAAATAGCTATACACATATAGTATACTTATAAAAATAATCAAAAAGAATTTCTTTGTTTTGGCGGTTTATGTCTACTCTATACCTTTTTTCGGTGTGGTATCCTCACTTTTTTGATACTTAGATTGATTTGAAAATTTCTTGACTTCTATAATTCTTCTTCTTTCTTAAAATGATATTTTTGCCATAATCTTTGAAAATGGCCTGAATGCCATTAGATTAGATGCCACAAACATATCAGATTTGACAAATATTTTTTGAATTTTTGATTGATTTATTATTTTGACATGTAGATCTGTGTTATTTTTCGATCTATATTTTGATTTGTTTTGCAAGAAGTCGATTCCATTTGATTATTTTTATAATTTTACCTGCAGTTGGAATAAGTCCAAAGTTTATTTGGTATTATTTAGGTGTGAATAGAATAATTGCAGTGTGAACAGAATGCATTATCTCAGAAACTAAACAGTGAATCGTCTCCAAATTGCATGGAGCTTTTGTCTATTCAGGGTGGAAAGTACCTATATAAATCTCACTACGAAAACAGTGGGATGATCTCACCCATGTGATTAATATTTGCCAATAAATCTCAACCAAAACTGTTTTTAACAGAAAAAATTTTATATAAAATATCGGTCAAAAAAGGGTCCCTTAAAATTTTTTTCTGATCCGGCTCTGACCATCTTATCTTTGTAAGATAACTTTTTTGTTTAAAAAAAAAAAAAAAAAAAAAAAAAATCTAGAAAACGCTTTTACGACCTAAACAAGTTTACAAAATTTTGTTGGATTTTAGTCAATAAAATTATTTTCTAGCTTTGATATTAAGAAGATATTTATGCATAATTGAGACAGGACCGTACTTAGAAAAATTTTGAAACATCATGTAGCCATTTAATTTGCGATTTTCTCAAACTGTTAATTCCGAAAAAATTTCTGCGGTTTTAGTGTCTACAAGGTGCAATGAGTAACCCCTCAAAAGGACAAGAGTTATCTTTTTACACCCTGGAGGTATATGTAACAATTTGAAAAAAAAATTGTCTCAACATTGTATAATACGAAATACAAGGGACTCAAACCACAATGGAATATCGAATTTCGAAGCACATTTTTGCACCGATTTTCCTTGTTCCCGTACAGTAAATAATTTTTTTTATCAACACAAATTGTAATTAGCACATTCTGAATAATAAGTACTTAAACACAAAATTTGAAAATTTTCCTAAAAAAATTATTTCCTTAGTAGAACTACTTTAAGAGAAGAAATGTAAAACTATTGTCTTTCAATTAGTTTTATTTCAAGATTTCACAAAAAAATTGAATAAATAAATGAAAAATTTTTTTTCTTCATGTTCCTTAAGTTTTAATAATTTATTTGTTTCTTTCGATTGAAAATTTTTAAATACAAATAGTCAAATAGAATTTATGCATAAAAATAATCGAATGTTCATTCGATTATTTTTTTTTTTAAATAAAATATATATTTATTGCACAAATGAATAATAATGAGTAATTTTGTACATACACTATTTTATAAATAAATGTACCTGCAAAAACCATTTTATACACGGAGAGAAAATTCCTATAAAAATTACTGTGCTCAGCACTACAATCGACGTGTAAAAGACGAACATATTAAATTCTGTAAGGTAAAAATATAAAGATTATAATTAATCATAAAAAATTTAAAGGATGGAATGTTCTTTTCGTAATATTATCTCCGTAAAATTTGTAAAACAGCACAGTAAAAAGTTCCATTACCGACAAAAAAATAATTTTTAATTGTGTTTATTAAAAAAATTTCCATGCTAACATGCTAATAATAGAAAGAAAAAAAACAGAAAGAAGGTTGGTTTTGCTGGAACGCTGTAATGAAATGTACCTCAATCAGCGAGTCACATGCGAACCATAGGGGTGTGGACTGTGGAAGAAACTTTGTCAGACAGCTCGCACCAAGCACCTTGATGCAGCTAGTAGTCAGTTGCTTTTACACTCTCTTAAGATGATGTCATCGTTTAATTCATCTTTTTGTTATTTACCTATCTTTAGTATAATATGTATTAGAATATATTGTTGGCAATCATTTTTGTATACATGTTTTTACAGGTACAGTGCAACCAATATAAGGTCGCGAGTCAGATGCGCAAATGAAAGAGTACGACAACAAGAATTAAACTATAATATACATGCATAAGAGTGTGATAAAAGTTGTGTTAGCACCACATTAAATTTTACCATGCTAGCACATATTTTTTATTTTGGTCGTCGATTGTAGGGGATAAATTTAGTAATTTTTCTGAAATTTTCTCTACAAAAATTATAGGATTTTTCTCTCCGTGTACTATATTAAGTAATAAAATGTTAAAAATTTTTATTTATAATAAGTTTGATGCGGGGAAAAAATTAAGTGCATATAAAAAACCCCAAAATAAGTAAATGCGAGTATTAGTTAGAAATAAAACTAAAATTTAAAGTCAGAGAGAGTTATACGTTATACAATATACATTATTAAAGTAGTTGGAACTAAGCAACATTAATATTACAATAAAATGTGCTTCGTACGTTTGTGCTTATATTTTTTGTACTTATGCTGAAGCGACTCTAAAGTGTAGTCACCTAGAGTTTTGACATGTTTATTAGTGCTGAGGGAACATTTGGAATAAAACCTAGAGCAAAGCATTTTGACAAATTGTAAGATAGTTTCAGTTGACAATTCCATGTGCAGATCAGTAGTATTATAGATAAATGGATAATTGCCAGCAATTTTAAGAGCTTTGTTTTGAATAGTTTGCAGCTTGAGAAGACTAGTTTTACAGGTGTGACTCCAAGCAGGGACAGCATAAGTAAGAATCGGCCTTAAAAATAATTTATATATAGTCAGCCTATTTTTCGTGTTAATGTTAGACTTTTCATTCGATTATTAAAATCATTCAAGTAGTAAGAATTGACTGTTATTGAAACCATAGTCGATTACTGCCATCACTAAATCAACCATATTAATACAGAAGTTCAGTATAGATGACATGCGTAATGTCTTTTCCGAATCATCAGATCCTATTCAATACAGTCTCTTGATGAATTGAACAAAATATATTTTTAAAACTCAAAATGTACAAACTAGAGAAAGTCAATAGTGACATTACGAAAGTTTCTAATTCTGTTCTTAAATGATTATTACTCGAATTCACAAAACAAAAATGTCCCATTCGTGCCACCTTTCCCCTAGATAATTTTTATTGTATAGCTACGTTGGCAATGTAATCTTTCACCTCATTACGAGTGAATGCAGCGCCAACATGAGTTAATATGAAAAGTGTGAGTCTGTGAGTAGATAATGCCTCCTAATGTTGGTACGTGTGTGTGCACGTTGAAAGAAAGGTGAAAACTGAAAAAAAAGTAATTTTTTATTTAACAGTTGGTTTATTTTTATTTCATGGTTGAAAAAATTTTCGAAAAAATAAACAAATAAATAAATAAAATCTTCTTTTTTATCAGTAACTTATTTACTTCGCTACATCACGCGTATTTTTGTGAAATTTCTTAAAACAAAAAAGGAATGTTGATAGAATTTGTTTTTTTTTTTATTGGGGGAAACAAATTTTTAGAAGAATTATTAGAAATGTTAACTACACTAAAGTATACGAGGAGATATTTTTTATGGTACAACCTCTATATAGTATGAATATTGGAAAGAAAAATGAAAAATATTCTAGGAATTTTAATAAATTTTATAAAATAAAACGGGATGATACGTAGAATAAAAACTTTGTTGCCGTAAGAGAAATTTAATTCTGTCATAAAAATGTGTGGTAAGAAACTGTAAAACTTTAATAAGGATTACAATATGAAAATTTGAAGAAAAGCTCTAAAGGATTTAAGTGAATCTTTGCTATCTAAGATAGTTCAGAAACTAATCGAATCACAAGTAAGTGTATTTCACGTTTATGTATTTAAAGTTAAAGCTTACACTATTTTGTTAATACTATTACAATTTTGAATTTTAAAAATAGTTATTTCATTCTGATTTTTTGGCTTTGTTATCTCGTCTATACATATAAAGCAGGGCGGGGTCACGGAGTAATAGAGACACAGCAACTATCTCTGTCATGAAATCTCCAGTGTGCATTTTTGTGTACCTAAAGCTACTAAGTAGTCACTCACTCAGTGGCACTCACTGGGTATAGGTTAGTCAGAAAACAATGGATTGGATTGTTATGTTGGTTGTGTTGACCTTGTTACATCCCCACACATAGCGTTGTGATATTACACATACGTATGCGAATACGGTCACGTGACGGCCACCACTATCTTAGATTACGCATACATACACAGTTTAGTGCGCCAATACAAAGTAAACACCGTGCATGTATATAAAATATTTTCTATCTCTTACTGGTTACACTGATTCCAGTAGTATAGAGGTAGGTATGTTGTCTCTGCCTTACTCTGTGGGCGGGGTAAAAAAAGACACCCGCGTAGGTTAAAAAGGGACTTAAATTTTCATTAACTTCAAGTGTTAAATTTGAAGTTAAGAAAAACTTGTCTCTTTTTTACCCAACCTGCGCGGGTGTCTTTCTTTTACCCCGTCTTACCCTACTTGATTTTAATTACACCCAAAGTGCTACCCTAGCTGAAATATTGAATTTTTCTTATTTGTTTAATATATTTGGCTTTCTCTGTTAATTTTGATAGCCCTTCGGATCTTTTAAATTTTCAACTTCTATTCTTTTACCGAATTTCCAAATCGAATTCAGCTATTACAGTCACTGTCGTGGTGATACTTGAGGCCGGGACTATGATACAAATTTGTTGTGAAGTGCCCTAGAAGCCGGAAGTGACTTTCACTAAAATTTGTATAGATGTACATAAATATGTATGTACAGCCCAACCAACAAAAGGTTGCCGGTCACATGCGCAAATGAAAGAGTGCCACAAAAAAAATTAAACATATAACATATATGCATAAAAGTGTGATAGAAGTTGTGTTTGTCTACTACAAGTACAACCTTGACCGGCAACCTTATGTAGGTTGAGCTGTATATAATTATGTATATATGTGGCTGAGCGATAACTCTCGAGCGTAACATCTTATTATTATAAAATTTGGTGAAAACGTTGGAGGCCAAAAATCTGAATTTTTCAGCCAGATACGTCCGACGCCACCAAACTCAAAAAATTTGTTTATTTGCCAAAAATTTGTCAAAGTTTCAACGGTTTTCGAATGTTTTTGTTTTTTTTTTACACTGTGGTAAAGAGTGGAAAAAATTACCTAAAATATCCTAAGTAACCGGGCATTCGAAAAAAAGTAACTTCGATGAGTTCAGAAGAATTCAGTTTGTGATTTACCACTTTGTTTCCTATATAATTATGTACCTACCTGTGTTTTTCATTTCTCAGTTATCTAAATTCATATAAGTATTATCTAACTTAAACCGATTTTTTTTTTCAGTTTTTACTGCTACTTGATGATTAACTGGTCGACCGAAAGCTAGCTTGTAGAATCTTTCAAATTTTCAAGTGAAAATTTGACCATATAAATGTTTCACATAATTATTAATTTAATAAAACAAAACAAAATTTTAGCATAAATACTTTATAGTACAGAAAAAGCCAGTTTTTAAAAATTTTAATATGATATATACAGCTCTTATATTTTCTTAGCATTTATAATCATACCAAATAAATGTTTCACATAATTATAAATTATAGATTTATACAAAGTTAAAGTATTTACGACCAATAGAACTTTATGTAGATAAACTGATAAAACGTCTTTACCGCATGGGATTTAAACGAACCATAAGCTAACACCTAGTTCTCCTATAAAATAAAACAAAATTTTAGCATAAATACTTTTTAGTATAGAAAAAGGCAGATTTTAAAAATTTTAATACGATTTTATACTGCTTTTACATTTTCTTAGCGTTTAGAATCGTAATTAAAAAAGGCCGGAAGTAGTTATAGCAAAGAATAGTATATTGTACAATAAGTAGGAAAAGAGGCTTATTTCTCGCGAATATGAGTTTGTTGCGCGAGCCTTTTCTACGAGCACACTATACCTTTTCTACGAGCACACTTTTTTTCTTAAAATTAGCAATAAATAATTAAAATAAAATTTAAATAAGTAGTAAAAATTTTTTAAATTTATAATGTCAGTGCTAAGATGTTCAAATTTTTGCCAAAGCCTACTTTGAAACAATGGAAACAATAATAAATAATCAGCATACATATATGTATATTTTTAGTATTATTTCTATATATTATATATTAAACTAACGGAACAGCCTACTTTTTTTTATTATATTAGGGCGTGGGAATTAATTTCCCACTGCACTTCCGTACAGTGTGGGCAATTGTTAATTTTTACATATAGTTAACCGTGCACAAAATGTTACTTTTAATAGTA
Organism: Brachynemurus nebulosus; assembly: GCA_035578155.1. Classification (NCBI taxonomy): domain Eukaryota; kingdom Metazoa; phylum Arthropoda; class Insecta; order Neuroptera; family Myrmeleontidae; genus Brachynemurus; species Brachynemurus nebulosus. The sequence goes on from JAPWDM010000002.1 coordinate 60,954,968, forward strand.
GGAGTAGAAAAAATAATTTTCCAATAGGTATTTTCATTTTGTATGGCTCCAAAAAAATTCCGGTTCCAATACAAACATTTTTCGGTAATCACCCAACAATATGTTTCCATTATTTTTACAACGTAATAATATTCAAACATAATTGAAATCCCGAAAATACACGTTCCTTTGTATACCAATAACTATTTTGGTATTAATTTACAGACAAATAAACTAAACCTATAACACAAAATAGCACGAAGGAACACAGAATACACGGGCGGCGCGGCGGCTAAACGTTTTACAAGGCTTTTGTTAAAAGCCGTAGTAGGTAACATAACAACCAACTAGTAGTATAATAGCCGAATGAATAGAGCGGCGATATGCGTGCGTGAGAATTCATTCCATTTCCACAAAACGTTAAATGCTTATCGTACATACACATATATGTATACGTTAAGTGTACTACAGTGAGTCTTATGAGAGTGTTGCAACGAATTTCCAATTTTTAACCGGGCGTGTGTACACTGGGTCTTTAAAGGAACAGTCGAAATTTAAGATTCAAATTTCTCTCTCATGAATAAAGCGCGGGCTTTGGCTAACCTCCGTAAAAAATCTAGTTAGTAGTGGGGACTCAAGGTCCAATGGATGCTCGGGTCTGGTGATTGACTTGCTGATGCGAGCGAGTGAAAGTTTAATCTGTTGTCTAAAAGGGTCAGTGTACACACGGCGTCAGTAATTTCGAAGGTAAGTGAATGGTGTTATTTTTATTTATTTTATCTTTGTCGTAGTTTTTCAGTTTTTTTAAACCTAAAATAAATTACTCTATACCGTTACAATTCATTGATGGATCTACCTTAGATGACATGGATAACGTGCACAACAGTGGAATCGCGACTTTATTTTTTCATTTTTTTCTTTTTTTTTTATATAAAACAAAATTTTGCTCCATTTTTTTTCCTTTACTTTCTTGCTTTTTCTGTTTTTTCTATTATTATTTAATTTTTTTTATATTTTCAATAATAAAAACTCATTTTGTGCCAAATAATTACTGTTCCGTTTATTATGACTTGTCTGTAAATATTCCCCATTTTCAGGTGCTTGAATAATTCAACTTTTTGGAACCAATGCCAAAAAAATTATATTCATTTGAAAGCTCATAGTATAAGCTATAAAAACCTAAAACCATTTGCTTTAATATTCCTTCATTGTAGAGTTAGGAATTTTTTTACAAAATTTTATTTTTCATGCTTTTTGGAATACTGGTCGATTTTTATTAATAACAGTTTTAAACTTTTGACTCCAAAAACTGCTGGGCCATGTAGTAGACACTCCAAAAAGTAACTCAGAATTTTTTGAGATTTTTTGGAAGCCTAGAAAACTTTGAAAACACGGCCGTTCCCTGAAAGACCCAGTGTACACACCGTGTTCTTGAAAATATAGTGTACACACGCCGGGTTAATTTGTAAGGATATAATTTCTTTTTTCCCCATTAAGAAAATAATATCACAACAAAATTAGTTCCTTACAGTGGATTCCCTCGCTACCTCTAATCAAAATTCTAAAGTATAATCATATTAATGTAGTTGCTCTGAGATAGTCAGGTACAAAAGTATATCTCAGCGAAAAAATTTTCTTTCATCAAAAATTGAATAATTTATTAATATTCTTTAGTTAATATAATTGTATACCACTTATTTTTTTTTTAATTTCCGCGTGCTTATGTTGTAGCAATATAAAAGCATTGTTGTAAAAGCGTTGTAAAAATGTTGTAAATTATATGTAAGAAAACGGCGTAGTGAATAATTTTTATTTCTTATTAAATATGGTTTCTAATTTTGTATTTTATAACATATTAAATTTTTATCAAAATTCCTTTGACACGTTTTTATTTTATTAAAAAAAAATAAAGTTTTCCCATAAGAGCCCGTGTTAAAATTACAAAACTTTAAAATCATTTTTCTCAAAAATGGGGTAGTCAATCAAACGGAATAGGCTCATATTATTGGTATTGAATTAAATAAATATCTATTATAAATACCTACAGAGAAATTTCGTTAAAATCCTTTGAAAAAATCGTTTTATCGACCAACTACCTTAATAAGTCTAATTTCTATCTCTTTAGATTTTTTCGTAGCTACCCACATTAGCAGTTTTAAGACACCATCAAGTTTGAATTCTTAATGGAGTCCAAAGCATTGGCGGACAATTTTGAAATCATACTCATTATTTTTGTAATTAAATTTTTAAATATGAAACACAGTAACCCTTTTTGTTTGTTTTTTGCAAATTTCCAAATGAAAAATTCAGTTTGAATCTGAACCAATGATAAAAATTCGTTCAGAAGTTCCTAAAAGCCAAATATGATATTTATTAAAGTTTATATATATATGGATAAGTTCTTCAGCTAGACAGGTCCGATACTTGGAACTTTAAAATAAAATGAGTTTTTTGACAAAATTTACCAAAATTAAAAAGATTTTTTTACACCCTGAGAAGAAGCAAAAAAATCACAACAAAAACATTATCCTTCGATATCAACCAAAATGAAATTTTAGCTCTTATTTTATGTTTTGAAGATTCTTCAACAATTTTGGTTTCATGTCTGCCTGTCGGGTTTTCGAGAAAATGTAGTTTTTCTAGAATATCTTGAATAAATCAGTTTTCATCTTTAATATAGCATCCCCTTTTATGAGAGATATTATGATAATTTTGATTGAAAAATGTTGATTAAGCTTCTATATGGAAGTCAAACTCTTCAGTTGTTTTTACATAATTCATGCGTACATATGAATCTCTACTTATATAGATTTCGGAAACATTGTTGTGAACACACTGTACAAATATATTTAAACATGTGTGTATAAACGTAAACAGGATACAAGATAATGATAAATCGTATAGGAGCTATATAACCCCATCACACCCCTAGCTCTACGCCACATAATATAGGTACCTACTATGGGTGTATCGTTATAACAATATGTGTAACGGTAGTAAATAGTGCGTTTTCTTACCACATATTTCACAGACACTTACTTGGACATGAACTGACTTACCACTGACTCTATTCTTGTATAAATAAAACATTACGTACAATGTTAACAAGTCAATTAAAATTAATTGTATTTTGTGTGTGTATCGTTTAACAAAACTAACATGCTCAATTATTCTGTCGTGATTAGATACGTGTGTAAGTATGTAGTTGTTAGGTAAATGATTTGTTGGTTTAAGAAAAATCAGATTGAATTATATATTTAGTTTATTTCTTTTTAATTAGTACTAAAAAAGAAAAATGAAAGGGGGGGGAATTGACGTTGACTAAAAAAATAAAAGTAATTTACTTAAGCTTTTTAATAAAACAAATTATTCGGTACTTGAAATGTTTTGTTTGCATGTTATAATTTTTGCATTGGTTTTAACATTTTTAAACCAACCTTGTACATTTATGTATCCCAAACAACGGCATAACAAGAATAGAGCAGGTGGAGCAGTCGCTCTAGGGCGCGTGACAAAAAGCAAATAGTTTTTTTCTTTTTTATTCACCGATGGTATTTGTTTTGGAAGAATAGTGTTCCCAGATACCAGGGCCCATTACCTAGTGGTAAAAAATTCAGAAATGCTTTTTTTTTGCTCATTGTAGTTGTATTTTTAGGGTAAAATAGACTTTTTTTGCGCGTCACCTGTATTTTTGGGGAAAAATCACTCCAGGTTTTGAGGTTATTTCTCAAGATAATTATAATAGAATAAAAGACATTTAACGATATCCATTATTTTCGCGTTCTATAAGATTGAAAGAAAAACAAAAAATTACAAAAAAATTCTAAAAAGGTATTTAAATTGTTAAATTGTCTAGAAAAAGTGCTTATTTGTTCAAAAAGTGCTTAAATGCTCTAAAAAAAGGTATTAGTTTAAATAACATAGCTATTAGAATATTCAAATAAATATACAAGTGTCCGACCGAAACAGAATTTGCAACCGAAACCGAAACTTCGGCCTCGGTGTCAGTTTCGACCGAAACCGAAACCAAAACCAAAACTTATTTAGACTTGTTAAAACTTCAATTGTGTGCTGAAATTAAGTGTATGGACGAGACATGAACTCACCCGAACGAAGCGCGACAATTCACGAACACTTGTTTCGGCTGATTTTTGGCCGAAACCGAGACTATGGCCGAAATTGGTCGAAACCGAAACCGAAACCGAAAGTTTGGTCGGTCACTAAAATATACGTAAATCTTTTCCAGTAAGATATTTTTAGAAAAAATGGAATTTAAAATTATGATTTTTTTAGTAATAACTCTTAAGCTATACGAAATTTGGAAAGTATAAAAACTGTTTACGAAATTCCCATTAGGGACTTGAAACTTGATTAGGGACAGCTGGTATAATCAATTTGAATATTTTTTAAATTATTTTTTTCATTTTTAAATCATTAAAATTTATTTTATAGGGATTGATAAGAGGATCAGAAAGTTTTTTTTAGAATCGGTAATCAAAAATTCTGGCGACCTCTACATTATAGTAGTAAGCATCTAATATATATTAACCACAAAAAGATCAAAAATTTTTAATAGTTAATTTTATTAGTTTAATAAATAACATAGCCCATAGCTAGTTGGTTAGTTATTATGTGTGTAGATATACATAATTTTTGCTAGGCTGATGAAACTTGCTAATTTTAATTTGATTTAAATGCAAATTTTATGTCAAAGGAATTTCTTTTATTAATTTTCCACCTATTATAACATCTAACAAATTTATTTCAACCCACATATTTTGTTTACTGTATATAATATTATATAAATGCAATTTTTACAAACAAAATGAAACTTCAAAGTTATAGTAAATTTTCTGGGTGGTGTAAATTAACCACATTGATTAAAATTGTGTCTAAAAGGATTATAAAATAAAAAATAACCCAAAATGTAAAATAAGTAAGTAGGCAGAAATGAATAAAATTTGTTTCTTGAAAAATTATTAGTATGAGTCCGGGTTCAGACTGAATTTCCCAGCTTAACGTAATTAATAATTTAAATTAATATTTAACCAGATTTCATAGGAAACAATATTTCACTTATAATAACTTTTGATATAGAGAGTGATTCACGTACACAATCGCACAAAAAAAAAATATTCAAAAACTTCATAAACAGGTAGTTTATGCGGTGGATAAAAAAGTTTTCTAGAAAATACATAACTCAAATAAACGCTCAAAAACTCACGACTTTCCTAGAAGGTTTTTTTACTAAATGTCTTGTTTACACATGAAAACGTTTTAAAATTTATTATTTCATCTTTATAATTTTACAATAATTGCAATACATACATGTGTAAAGAAAATGAATTATGTCTAGTACCAGGTCAACAATTCCGTATAAAACGTACACCAATAAGATAAACAAACATAGCAGGCTCTCTGCCTAGTTACCATCGGTAACGGAGCAATGCGATGTGATCTATAATACATTATGTATTGTGCAGCAGATTTGTTCTAGCTATCGCACATATTATATGTATTATGTTGTTCGTTTATAACGTTTACAGAAATCATTACTACACTGAGATTGTTACCGGCCAATACTCCGTTCGCTGATGTGCGTAATCGATCTCTACAGGGTTGTTCTGACTATCACGCGTACCTATATATGTGGTTCGCTTGAACTGTAGCGTTAAAATAACTATCTAAGAAAATCTAGTAAAGATAGGTAAGTTTAGTAAGTTTAGGTAAATTAGACACCGCCTCAACAAAAGCTATAGTGGCGTCTCTGCGTTTCCACCGTTATTGTAGTTTGTATCAGTAATAAATACTGATACACATAATATCATACGACTATCTTCGTTTTTCGTCCAAGAATAAATAACTCACTCAATTTGCTTAACCATCGAATTTTGTCGCCAAACTGAACTAATTTTGTACTCGATTTAATCAAAATAATTAGTTTTAGCCAAAAAATAGTACAAATAGGTAGTTTGGGAAAGTCGCCCAAAGCGGGTAATTCTCCTAACCCAGATAACTTTTCGCTCTACAACTATAACTCATTTTAAAAATTCGATAAATATTCTATCATATTATAAAAATATTCTATTTTTCTTCAATGGCCTTCAATCTTAGCTTATTCTGTTTGTGCTACCTTCCCCTATAATTTACTCTTATTGTAATTGAAGGAGGATATATCATAGACCATTTATTCTTTTAGCTTTTACATTTTCCAATTTGCTATTTCGTTAAATCACCACATCAAAGATGATGACTCTATCTAATTTCTAATTTAAAGACAATTTACTTTAACGTCAGCTGCCTGCGGATATTTCGACAACATATCCCCCCCCCCACGTATCTACTACAGTTTCCTTACAAAAACTATTCATCATACATATCGAAAAATACAGTCGATATATATTGTTAACTCAATAATTTTTGAGGCAACAAACAAAAAAACAATCGTATCGGGAGAAAAATAGAAAAAAATCAAATTTGTTGATGTAAGAATAATAGCAAAACAAACACAAAAAAACATTATTTCCTTACACAATATAATACAAATAAAACGTACGAACACACACGCGGGTATAGCTCGATCTCTATATACGTCAATGTTGTCTCATCGAAAACATCGAGGACATCGGGGAACATGGCGCGGTATAGCGGAGTCGCGTTGAAACGGACGGAAACAAAACAACGTCGTCGTAATCGCACTGATTATAGTCGCCAACAAACTTCAGCTTCAACAACAGTAGCACCAGCGTACAACAGCTCTCCACATGTGCGAGATTCGAAAACGAGCGAAAATACCTCCATAGGGTAGGGCGGGGTAAAAAAAGACAAAATCAAAACTTTTCATTTTTCATGTAGAAAATATTTGAATTTTTAGACAAAAAAAATACTGTGTGAAGTTAAATTGTTTGTATTTTAAGATTTTGCATGTTTTTTCACTCAAGCTGATGACATAAATCTATAAAAAAATAAAAACGTTGTCTTTTTTTACCCGCCAAAAAATAGACAGCCTGGGTAATTAGCAGTATAACACTTTTTATTTCACAACTCTATCTCTACTACAAAATTTTTTATAAATACATATATTTAAATTTTACGTATTTTACCAAAAACTCTAGCTAAGATTAAGCAGTAACAAAAGTCAAAAAAAGTTAACTGATGCAAAAGCTTGACTCATAGGAAATTTCTTTGGACTTTAAATATTAAAACAGTTTTTATTTCACAAACGTACAACTAATAAAAAATCTATTATATAGCTCATTAAAAAACCAAATATGCTAATTTGAGGCTATTTTTTTTTTACACCACTTTAAAGTAAAAAAAAACCAAACAAAATAATCTATGGATGAGTTAAAAATACTAAATGTGTGCAGTAAACCATTGTTATACATTATAAAAACAAATAAATTTTCATGGGTCAAAAAAAAATACAAATTTTCGAATAAGCTGAAATTGATATCCATGAAAACCGTCTTCTCACTAACAAAAAAATTGTTTTATTGAAGAATTATTATTTTTTTAGTCCATAAAATATACATAAACATGTCATAATATAGTTTTAAAATGAAAATCCTTGTCAATAATTTTTAATTTTCCTAAATGTTAACCCCTTGTTTTGTCTTTTTTTTACTCCATTTTTTTCTTTTTTTTAACATATAAAAGAAATTACAAGCAGTTGGACCATTTAAATAAAACTTTGTACTTTACATTACTAAAGCATGTAGAATAACAAGAAAAAAATACAGGACTCTATCTTATCAGATTTTTTAATTACTGAAAGTCTATCGTCGCGGAATGAAAGTTTTTCGCTCATGAACAACAGAGTTTGGGAGAAAATTTTTTTATGTTATAAAGCCTTTTTCAAAAAATAATTTTTTGACCCAGACAACTTAAAAAATACTAATGTATTTTGTTGTATTATTTTTATTTTTTGAATTTAACACTGTTGAGTTTAATATAACTATGTCTTTTTTTTACCCCACTCGAGCAGTGTCTTTTTTTACCCCGCCCAACCCTATATATACCGGTGTGATGCGATCGACGCTACGAGATTAAACTTATGACTAACTATAGCAACGCAAAAAAACCTACAGGAACAATAAGTATGTTATTAGGAGTAAAATTGTTAAGTGTAGTAGGTAGTTGTGCAATGGGTTCTCCACAGTCACCACACTCCGGACACCTTTTTAGCTGCAACCGTAACGTTGTTACGTTAGTTACAGATATACATATGTAGGGTACGGTATAGGTGATATCGATTTCTTTTATAATTAGATTAAATGAAACAAAATGTTCATTGCACGTTTCACATGTAAATTAATTGAATTTTCAGAACACGATTTTCGTTTAACATTTCTTTTGTGTCAGTTGTCAACAAATACATAACTATCTACGAATAAAGAAATATACAGGCTTGAAATTTGTATCTGTAATAATTAAAGAGTTTAGTGTCATTGTTAGGATGGTTACAGATGTCCGTATTCGCATCCGCATATGCGGAAAATCTATATTAATTTCTTACGTCCACCCTCCTACCCTCTTTTCTTCCTACCCTCTCTCTTTTAATAAATTATACGGCGTTACAGTTCAAACTAAATTGTAGAAATATACTGAATTGAAATTTGTACCAGTAATTTGGGAATTTAGTCTCAATGTTAGGGTTGTTACAGATATCCGTGTTCGCATCCACTTATACGGAATATTTGTATTAATTTCTTACATCCACATCCTTAATGCGAATGTTTACGCGTTGAAATATGAACCAACTTTTGAATTGTCGGATCGCAGAGTTTCTCTCATTTCTGTTTCAATAAGTCATGTGGTATTAAAATTGAAATTCTTCTGCAGAAACTCTTTTTTGCTATAACTGGTATAAAGAAATGGTTAATTTTACAACTATTACTAAATACAAAAAATGTCAAACAAAAAAGAAAATAGACGAGACAATAGCGGATACAATTTTAAATAATTTTTTGCTTTTTCATTTTTTCACGCACCCTAACACTGATGCCCACCTTCTTGTCTACGTCATTTACTGCCTTACAAATAGCGGCGACTATATCTCAGTGAAAAAAATTGTGTTAAAATTAACACATTTTACATGTCCAGAACGGTCCACTCAATTTTTTGTGTTATTTTAACACAAAGCATATGTGTCATATCTATACACAAGATTTGTGTCAATGATTTAACACACAAGAGGACATACATTTTGTGTTAATTTTTCAGAATTATCAGAGTAAGTTGTTAAACTTCTTTATTCAATATTTTAATTTCACTGAAACTTAAGATATTTGAAAGTCGTCAAAAATTATACCGATTTTGTTCATATATTATTATAAATGAGACGCAAAGAACGGACAGTAAGTCAGTTCTTTGTAACAATTGTTACTTGTGTCCATATATATCTACGAACCGTATAATAAAAAATTTCGAAATAAAATCGTACAAAAAGATATCGTACTAAAAATGACTGCATAATAAAAGCTGTTTTAAAAAACCGACTTCAAAAAGTAAAAATATAATATAGTAGCACGAATTTTGAAGTCAGGCGGGGAGTAGTATAAAAAATGTAGATCTTGAAGAATTAATGAATTTTTTAAGCACATTCAACCACAATTTTACATAGGGCGCCCCGCTTGACTTTAAAATACGTGCTATTTTATATCTTTTTTTACTTTTTGAAGTCGGGTTTTTAAAAAAAAGCTTTTATTTTATAGATACCTTTTAGTGACAATGCTTGTCAATCCACCCTATTGCAATATTTTATTTGGTTTTCAAATTTTTTAACTTAAATTCCAAATATTAATAGAACCTAGTGTTTAAAGTAGTAATTACTAAGAAAATAAAAAATCGATGAAAATCAACCAATTTTTCAAGTCATCAAAGAATTTTTTTTTAAACTAGGTAATTACTAATAGAGAATTATTTTTAGGATAATTCGATCAACATAAATTAAAAAATATATTACTATAGCTTTTAAAGTAAATAATTTTTCATATAACTATACAAATTTTAAAGTTGCCATAATTATTCATATTATTGAAGATGGTTAAAGAGTAACTCAACCAATGTTAATAAAATTTTTATGGGAGAAATCAGTGTACATACATAAAAAAAGAAACATACGGGTTGAGTTGAGAACCTCCTCGTTTTTGAAGTCGGTTAAAAAAGAGGTCATACAGTACCAAAATTGTAAAAATTTACGGAAGAATCAATTACTAGAATGTTGTTACTGAAACAGAAAATTTTGTTTAACTATTTGCAAATTTTCAATTTTTTTTTTCTTTGTAATTCTCGAAATTGAAGCAAATTTGTATTTTTTTAAAATAGTTTAATAGTAAAAATTAAAATACATTATTTTATCGATTGACAATTTTTTGTTTTGTATAAATTTATTTTTACTTGATAGATATACTTACCTATGTAGATATATGAGTATTTAGAGCTTATTAAGGATCGCTCCACACTATAGTGTCAATCACAGTTCGCTCTCGGTCCGCAGTGTAATCATACTATCACTACTACTAGTCAAGCTTTCAATTTAATGACTTCGAAAATTTACAGTTACCTCATTCGACTGTTTTATTTAGAGTTTTGGAAGTACTGGAAAATTTTAGTAAGTTTGATGGCGTCATTAAATATGAAAAAATTTCTCTTTTTTCAAATTAGGCTTCATAAAAGTGATCTAAATGAGGACGATTGTTCTAGTAAACGTAATTTTGACATGAGTTTTTCATTTTTCCTAATAATAAGTAATTTAAATCTCTCTTAATTTTATTATATTAACATAAAATTTTTATATCTTCAAAAAATGAGTGGGTTTTATCCGTATAAACATATAGAAACACTCTAAAGTTATGCAATACAAGAATTCAATAATTTTATGTTCGTGAAGAGCCACTGTATAAAACGAAAAATATTTTTAAATGTGCTAGTAGGGAAATCAATACCTAGATACGACGTACAATATATCCATCAAATCAAATTGGGTTTTCCGTAAAACAGTGAAGTAGGTATGTTATATTACAAAAAGTGTTTGGACTTTCTGTAAGCTATACGTACAATTACTCTTTCTCATATTCGCTTTTTTATCAGTAGCTAACAAAACGGTAACACAATTTGATGATTGTTTGTGAAATTTTATGAGATCAATTTCAAAGCTTGAATACGAGAAATGATATAAAAGTGTATTGGCACCCACAGGATGTCTATAAATGATGTAATTGGAACGAGAATGGAATTTATACAGGTTAAATTTAATAATTTTACTGGTGGCAGTAAGCATAACTTAAAGTTAGGTAATTTTTACTTCAAAATGTGCAAAAACATGAAAGCACACAATACACAAACAATTAAATACTTATATAAATTTAACTAAAAAAGAGTTATTTAAAACAAGCTTTTATTGAAAAATGGACTAAATTTTATAACTTTTGAGTGAAATTTGAAGCAATGTGCAACATAATTTATAAAACCTTGCGGCGTTATTAATTATTTTCGTTTCAAATGTGAGTAGCTACTTTACTCCTTAACAGATACCAAACGTAGTTAAACGCCTCAAGCTTTTATAAATTATGTTGCACATTGCTTCAAACTTCACTCGGAAGTTATATTATACATTTTAGTTCATTTTTAAAGAAAAGCTTGCTTTAAAAAACTATTTTTTTCCTTAAATTTATTTTATTATTTTTAGTCTGATCACAACTAATTAAAAAAATAATTAAAGAAGTATTTTTTTACCTATGTTTGATTAATCGGTTGTTTTATCCTAATCAAACATAACTACGGAAACTAAAAACTGTAATGCAAAATTAATGGAAAATATTTGACAGTTCGAAATGTCAAAAAGTTGCACAAGACTAAAATTCAACAATTCTAGTTTTGTAGGATGTTGCATTGTCATCAAAGTTATACACATACGCAAAATTTGAAAACTCTAGCTCAGTTAGAAGTTGTCAAAATTTGGATTGCAAGATTTGATCTAAACAAACATACTAACATTGCAAGTTTAACAGAGGCTTTTAAATTAATAAAAAAAGGAATGGGCTTTACTTTTGTTGGAAGAAATGATAATATTAATTAATTAAAAAACGTATTAAATAAAATATTTTTTTTCTAGCACTTTCTTTTACCCGAAATTATGTATAAGCACCGTTAGAAAATTATCTATCTACAAAATATTCTAAATATACTTGACATTTTATTATTTAAATAAGTTTCATTTAAATCCAGGATATGCATACATTTGGTGTAGAATTATTTGGCTGACAACAGTTAGGAATTTCATGAAACGGCGAGATTGCATGATCTGATTAGGCACATCGTGATCTGGCTGATTCAACGATCGGCCGCTGACATAATATTTTATAATTCCTCCTATTCAGGTTACTGGCCCACTGTTATTGTCAATCAACTTTGGGTGAATCCTGTTTTCATAGCTCGTTATCTTGTTTCCTGAGGGTGTGCGTTTTGTTTATTTGCTCCTCTGGACTTTTCCATTTCGTAACTGGTTTCTACTTCTCAATTGTCTTGATTTACATATTGTTACTTAAAATCGACTTTTAGTTCAGTTCAAAATATACCGAATCAACCGAAAGCTAGCTATAATAATAATAGTAATGTGGTTTATCGTCCATTTTTGAGACTTCTCGTCTTCAACAGATGCCACCCACATCATTATTTGTATGTTTTGTTATATTTTTTCTTTTTTTTTACAATACTCCACATTACACATTCATGATGTTAATTAAGAATGAGGGAAGTGGCGGAAAGGGTTAAGATGCCATGATTCGTCTGGAATCGTGAGGGAAAGCTGCAGGAAACCTTGACGAGCATAGTCGGCGATAGGATTTGAACCAGTGCCTCTTAAGCATGCTTGGCCACTCCGCTGGTTAACAAATAACACTGGTGAACAGTGATTTTGTTAAACAAATTCGAATCGCTTTTTTAAACACTACTACCCACCCACAAATAAACCTTATACTTAGATTTGTTCAATCACCCTCAGTTTCTGTTAAACAAAACTGATTACACGAATTTTGCTTACTGACCTAAGCCTAAGGGAGACGCTCTTTTACTAGGTAAACGAAATGTTCTTCACCCTCTTTTAATAAATCCTGAAGATGTATTGCTGTCTCCATTCAAGGGCGGATCAAACCAGTTGAAAAGGGGGGGGGGAGGTTGCCTCTAATCCCAGGAGGAATTTTGGAGAATTGTATGTTCTGAATGTATGTTTAACTAAAAAAAGTTACCTATTGTCGGTCAAGGGGGGCGGAGGCTGCAGCCCCCACAGGTACCCGCCTGGATCCGCCTATGCCTCCATTGCACATCAAACTCGGACTTATGAAAAACTTTCTCAAAGCTATGGACACTAATGGAAATGGTTTTTGTTACTTGAAACAGAAATTTCCAAATATCAGCGATGCTATAATAAAAAAGGGTATATGTGCAGGGCCACAAATTAGATACCTACGGACTGATAAACAGTTTGAATAAAAACTTAATCCGATTGAGAAATCTGCTTAGACATGTTTTCGAAATATTGTTTATAATTTTCTTGGAAACCACAGGGCCAAAAACTATAAAGAGTTGGTTAGTAACTTCTTAACAACTTACAAGGATATGGGATGCAATATGTCGCTCAAAATACACCTTTTACACTCACACTTGGATTTTTCTTCTCACAATCTGGGGGCCATTAGCGACGAACACGGTGCGCGGTTGCAACAGGGAATATCTAACATGGGAAAACGGTACCAAGGCAAGTGGAGCGCGAACATGTTAACTGACTACTGTTGGACACTCAAAGGAGATGTACTTAACGCCAAATATTCTCGAAAATCCTGAATAAAATTAAAATATAAGTTATTTTCCTTCATTAGATATAATTTTTAACCATATTTAATTTAAAAAAATTTAGCTGCTGTTGCAAAAAAACTGAGGGTAACTGAAATATTTTAAAAACGCAGGTTAGTTACAAATTAGTTATAAATACAAAATAACCCATTCAGTTTCATTTAACTTTCATTAGGGTCATTTTTGTCTATCAGTGTAATTAAATATTTCACTATAGTCTATGAATACGTATTTCCGACGCTACAGCGACGCCTATAAAAGATATTATGTAGTCGCTATATTTGAAATCTACTATATATTGTGTATAATACAACGTTTTAGACGTGGGATAATATTAGCCTACTTTATTTCACTTTAAATAGAATTAATGGTTACTGAAAAGAGTTAGGAAACTGTATTCAATAAATTTTCATTAAAATTTCTCTCATTTCTAAATTATATTTACATGGTGTATGGTGTATATGTACATGGACAGCCTGTATCCATACATGTATGTAACACTAAACGAATGGATATGTACAATTTAATAAAATTGATTTTGTGAAGAGGAAGAATAAATAAAATTTATACCAAATGTTACAACAAAGTATGTAGTTAAAATGGAATAAAAACGATCGAAATAATAGCGTTCCGTGAAAATTGAATTAATTTTTTTTCCTGTATTTCCCGAAAAAAAAAATATAAAAGAAAGAGAGAGACGATGCATGTGATGAGGCGTATAGATGCAAAAATGTTACACGTCCAACGAAATCATATTTGGGAAATTGGAACTGAAAATATTGTTTTAAAAGTGCCTATAGATTTTAAAAATATTTTTAGCAATAGGTATTTACAAGGAAAAGTTCTCAACGGTCAATTTGCGATTTCGATGAAATAATTCCGTTCCCTCCTCTATTAACAAAATTCAAAGTTATTGAAGTCATTCATTTCTGTTCATAGTCAAGTGACAAGTCTCAACTATTGTGATTTCATTTTCTTCGGCCGATAAAAAGTAGCGAATATCCATCCATGACTCCCCAACTATCACAACACAAAATTTCAAGTTAATTGGTTAAGTGGCCGAGGTCTGAAAACAATATAAGCAAACAAAAAAATTCACTTTTATAAAAGTTCAGGAATAATTCAATAAAACAACAAACTGTATACCATTTTTGAATTTTTTAATCTTATATTCAATCGATAATTATTACGAAGTGTTTACTGATCATGCGTTCTAGTATTTAAGGGGGGACTTCAAATAAAAAAGCAACTTTTTTATTTATGATTATTTTGCTTGTTGAAATTTTTTTCAAATTAGGGAGGGTTTCAAATAGAAAATTTTGTTTTTGAAACATTTATTACTATTCCCTGTGGGAGAGGGGGCCCTTTTTCGCAAGTTTTTAAGCGTTTACAAGGAACGCCATATCTCAAAAAGTAATGAATATTTTTTAAATATTTTTTCATTATTTTATTCTTAAAGGACCTGTCCATAAAGCTGAGTATTGGTTTCAGGTAATTTTAAAAACTAACTACAAAAATGTAATCCCAAACTTCTAAAAATTATAAAACCCAATTTTTATTTAAGAAAAAAACTTTAAAAATAGTTACAATTGTTCAAATGGAAAAAGCATACTCCACTTTATGCGCAATATGTTTATGAACAAAATAAAAAAAAATTAAGTCTCTATCTTTTCTAGAACTTGAGATATGATTTTCCTTGTCAGAAAAAACACAACTTTCGGGAAACGGTAAAAAACAAAAATAATAACAAAAGAATCGGTTTTCTCACTTTTTATTAAAACGTCTACAAAGGCATACAAATAAAAGAACATTATCTCAGTGCATGCTATAACTCATGTACCCACCAAAACTAAATATTACTGATCAAATCGCGAGGGGGGGGGGGCGAACGTTGTCTGCAAAGGAGCAGCGACTTGGCTGTACAGCGGCTCACAAATAAATATTTTTCTACTTGAAAAAAAAAAATTTTGGCCATGTTTTATATATCACCGTGTTTGTAAAAAACCACAGAACAAAATAAAAACAAAAAACGAGATTCGAAAAAAATTAGTTTATTAGCCGTTTCTGGCGTGAACTCCTCCCTTAAATCCGAACATGCCGAAAATGTCGTGGGACTGTTTTTTTTTTTTTCGATTGGCTAGAAATGACATGCAACGCAATTTCATAATAATTTCGTTATTGTTTGAACTACCAAACTATAAAACCTACTTTTTTTAAAAAGTGTGACACATTAAACTTTTTGTATCTATACGCCTAATCTAATATCTCTTCGCCAACAAACTCTCTAACTATGTTTGACCGTATAGCTGACCATTCATAATATCTACCATACCTATACACATACATATACGATGCTTTTAATTATTTGACTTATTTAATTTTATTTGGCGTCCGATATGCTTCAACTGTAAAAAAGTATCGTTGATACAAATTTATCTACCTTTTTGTTCGGGACGAAAACACCTCACGGGCAGGCAATTAAGTGAATACTGTGATCGAGAAAAATACATAAATTTTTTTTTTGTAGAAAATGCATTCTTTAATAAAAAAATAAAAAATAAATAGCTGTACTGTGTATTATATCTTTTTTTATTATTTAATTAAATTTGAAAATGTAATATGCATGTGTGTTTTTTTCAGAACAATGAAAATTTTTTTATTTGTATGGAAATTTTAAAATTTACATCAATCGAATGAGCAAATTGCATTTGACCTACTTGTAAATATGAACAAGAGATGTTTTAAATCGCTTTGAATGTTTCATCGTATATTTTATATTCTCCAATTATTTCGAACTAGAAATCCAAAAATAATGTTATTTCTTAATTGGTATTATTATGAGAAAATTTTTGTATATATCTATTGAATTCAAATGCAAAATATGGTCATACTTTAATGGCCATACATCTACGCAGTTAAATTTCGCCAGGGGCCAACAATATTTTTAGATAAAAAAGGGTGTGCGACAGGGGCGTAGCTACCGCCGTATCAGCCGTCAATGATACGGGGCCCCCGGGCTATAGAGGCCCGTAACGTGTGTAAGAAAAAATTAGTAAAATGTTATCCACAATGTCACTTAATCTCGTGCCTCCCGGAAAAAAACATACAACAAAACTGTCATACGAGAGAATTTCAGACCCGGAATCATATTTCAAAGTCAATGTATACTATTGCTGTTTAGATATATTAATTTCTCAAACTAAACAGATTTCAGAGCCTTTGTGATCTGAGTAATATGTTCGAAGTATATGTGTGATCTGAGTAATATGTTCGAAATATAGTAAAGACACCTCAGTTAATGTTTATGAACAATCAATGGCATTGAAAACATGCTTAAAATCTGAAATTCAAAAAATTCATTTCATTAAGGAGCTCATGGAATTATTGCATCCAGTTTTCCGGAGGTAAGAACAGCATGCTTTCTATTATTGACCCTACCAGTTACAACCGCAACAGCTGAAAGAAGTTTTTCAAAATTAAAAGTGATAAAAAATTACCTAAGGACTTCGATGGGGCAGGAACGGCTAGCAGACTTGCCACTGTTGTCTATATAGGCACTATTGTCTACATAAATTAAAAAAAAAAACTGAAACCGTCTTCAACTATAGATGATTTAATAAAGCAATTTGCCGAAAAAAGGCAAGAAAAGTGTATATTTAATTTGAATTGTTTGGCTAGCTCAATTTCTAGGAGGAAGCGATAACTTATAATCAATAAATATTTATTTTAATTTAATGCAAGCATTTTTGTTTCTTTTGTGAGAAATTTCTACCCTTCTTTTGGCCCCCCCAACAAATTTTGATACAGGGCCCCTCCAAGGCACGCTACGCCAAATGTTTAATGAAAAACCAATAACTATATTTATAAAGTGATAAAAAAATATAAAAAAATTTAATTCCTTAAAAATTAAATAGTTAAAAAGTTGTATGTATGAGCGGCCATTAATGCGTTAATATATCATTTTATATTTATTAGATTTCTGACAATAGAAAGTAAAAAAAACTGAAAGAATGTCGTGCCACGAGTTTTCCAGGACTAATCAAAAGGAGTTGTTGTCGGCTCGATTTTAGTCGCACCACATAAATAGTTTTTGGTTTATTTGGATCGCCAGTTACTTTATTTTAAGTGAAGATACTTCGTTAAGGAAAGTAACAAAACTTAAATTTAAACCGTTAACTATTAACGATTAACGAAGAACACTTTTTGAAAATTATTATTATTATTAAGGAAAACACTTTGAGGTAGAATCCGTGAATTGAAAAATATAGTTATTTACATTTCATTTGGGGTTGCTTTTTATATTATTTGAAACAAAAGAATGGAATGAAAGAATTTTTGGAATGTTGACGTCACGGTTGATGTCGCCAGGGACACGCTGATATGGTGATGATGTAACGCTGCTTCATAGTGGCGAGAATTCCTTTCTTGATGTAGGTGATGTCGCCAGTTTGACGCTGAATCAGGGTGGCCAAATTCCTTGTTTTTTCTAATGGTGAAGTCGCCAAGTTGTCATGGACTGATATGGTTTGATAGTAATCATCTGCTAATTGACTTTTGTAGGACAGTCACGTCCCTTTTTTATTAATTTTTTAAAATCTGTTGAGGGAAGAGGTTAGGGTCAGTAATGATAAGGGCTTCATATGCACAACATTTATGAATAACCACAAAAAAACACAATGAAAAATTAGAGAATCAAAATTTTTTTTACGATTTTGGAGAAGTTGAATACATTTTTAAGGAAAGTTATCAGAAAGATAAAGTTATTGCATGTCGAAATTTCTATAAATTATATAAAATTTTTCGAGTATCGATTTTACATAGTGACAAGAGTTCAAAAATGTTGTTTCCGTTTATAACAATAATTTATGGAATTAATTTAAACGACGACATCTGTATAAATGAGCTATTAAAATGAAAAGAATAAACAATTATAATAAAATAATAGTAAAAATATTCTAAAGAGGACCCATAAAAACAAAAAACAAAAACAAAACATATGAACATAGATGGATAAAAGTTCATGTACGTTTACCTTCTAATAAAGGGGGGAATGTAGAAACGTGAGATGTTAAAACTGGCTCTGAATTAATTTCCTACTTTTTTTTTAAAATGTTTTTTTTATATGTTCACTTTTTATTATTTTGTAAATTGATTAGCATTTTATATATACCGTGGCAGATATATACATATATATGTACGTATATTTTATGTTTTTCATCTGTAACAAATAAAATTATATTTTTTAAAGTAAAATAAACTTTTTATTTCATTTTTTAGGGTCCCCGACCGTTCATTCGTCCATCCGTTACAGAGATTTTTCTTCGAAATTGTGTAACGTAGAAATTTGAAAGGACCACGCACAAATTTGGTGCCGGTTAATTTCTTCGAAACTTTGGGAAATAATAGCTCTTGACCTGTAGAACAAAAGTCTCCATAGGCGCAAAGCTCAATAATGGACAGATTTTGAGATATATGTAGTTAAATATACGTATACTGTCAATTGAATATCTACCACCTATCAAATGGTGTCGGCAAAAAAACTGCAGAAAAGTAGAATCGATTGCCGACACCATCTGATTGGTGATAGATATTCAATTGACAGTATACGTATATTTAACTACATATATCTCAAAATCTGTCCATTATTGAGCTTTGCGCCTATGGAGACTTTTGCTCTACAGGTCAAGAACTATTATTTCCCAAAGTTTCGAAGAAATTAACCGGGACCAAATTTCCATAAGATCTGTGCGGGGTTCTTTGGCACAATGTTGGATCTTAATGACGCGCACAGTTATCGCCAGCCAGTGATTGTGGTTCAGTTTGGTCAAAAGAAAAAAAATTGTTAATTAGTGAATTGTGTTAGGTGCCTAATCATTTCAAAGAGCTACCTCTAAGAATTCTAAAAATAATTTGACTCTTATTGTTAGTTAGAAATGACCGTTTTCTCCCCTTGATATCCCAGGTTTCTAAATACTTTAACGGGTTTAGTAGATATTGAGTCATAGGAAACTGACTATTTTTTGTAATGTATTTACTAATGTTTCAGTACAATTCATTAATTTTTTCAGTTACTGTATTGGTACGGAACCCTAATTGTCCAAGCACGGCACGCTCCTGGTCTGTTTTTAGTTTCTTATTAAATAAAACATATAGGAACCTATTATATTAAAGCTTGTTGTAAGTTTCTCGAAATACTTCAAAATATTAATTAGACGCAATATTAACTGAATATGACCACATGCGCTAATCTATAAATAAGTCAAAATACCTACAACAAATACTTTGTTTCTAGTGTCCTTAAATAGTATATTACGTAACTAAAATTGCACGCCAGAGCCCAGAGCGGCGAGATTTGTAGGAAACCATAAATGGACGAACCCTAAATCATTTTAAAATTTGAGCAGAGTGGGACTAGTAGCAAGTAAGATATCGACATTTAATGAAATTTCACGGTAACTCCGAGGTTACCAGTATTTCGGATTACAATGAAATTTGTAGGACATCATCTAGGAACTAGACCGCAAAATTTCTGAAAATTTCATCAAAAACAATCGAATTGATTCAGAATTATACCATTTGGTGGAATTTGGTAACACAGAGATGGACAAACAGACGGACTAACAGACATACACGAAACCAGAATTGCACAGGAAGCTTTAAAAGATAAAAGCACGTGAAAATTTTCAGCTTCAGAAGAAAAATATTCATATTACAAAAGTTATTGCAATACTTCTGGTACATTAGTAGTCTCGGAAGTCAAAGTTAAATTAGAATCTGAATGAAAAGTATCACATTTACTTCCTTTGTTCTATTCAACAAACCAAAGATTTACCATATAGTAGTCTCTGACATGCGTATATTGTCTAATATTTATACGGTTAACTTATTGTATTATTTGATCTTCCACTTGGCCGGATATCTTTCTTATTTACTTATTTTCTATCTTGTAATATACGGTGTTTTTACACATCTGTCAAACTCAAGCTCACTCACTGACTCACAACTGACTCGCAGTCAAGTTATTGTGTCCTAAGGCCATTATCAGAATAACAAATTTTACATTACTGAAATTATAAAAGTACCTCTATGTACCTATATATGAGTGAATATAGAGGTATCTGCTATTATGATTAGATGTCAAAAACAGATATTGTAAAGTAAATGAATTAATAATGTGAAGTTTAATACTGGAATGTAATATTTATTATATAAGTATGTATATAATATTATTTTATCAAGAATGTTATAACAGGTACATATTTAAATCCGTCTATGTAAGTAAGACAGTTAAATTGCTCTGGATATGACATTAATTTAACATTAGAATATTCGAGAAAAATTCTATCGATATTTAATGTTTTCTAGTTAATAATAGTTCTGTTGCGATTACTATATTATAAATATACCCCTGTCGCAGCATCCTACATAACACAGCGAATTTCCGTTCATGAAAATTCGTTTTCTCGGAAGCCAGTTTACATAGAACGATGGTTTAAAAAACTTTTTATGTGATTTTTCCTCCTCTTTCTAATGGTGTAAAAAAATGTCGCAAAGCTTTTGAACTTGCGAAAATTTTGGCAAAAAACGAATTTTTTTCACAAAAAATGATCAAAAAACCATGTTCCAGACATTGGACATGGCTGGCTAACCAACTTGTCCAACGATTTGGGACTTCTCGAATATTTTCAACAAATTTCTTGAAAATAGGACATTTCGTTTGTTCGGTTTCCAGAGACCTCAAAACCAGTTTCTATCATAGTCCCGGGTTCAAGTCGTGACATGACAGTGGCGGTAATAGCTGAATTTTCGATTTGAAAATTCGCTAAAAACCTGCATTTGTTTCAGGGTTATACGATAGCTATATCGATTTAAAAATTGTATGAATTTCCGGAATTAATTCCGGGCACAATACCTAACAATTGTGATTTGACGGATTTTTATCTATTGAATATAAATATTTTATATTAAAAAAAAAAATTTATTTGTAGCAGTTACATCACGTTGTATACAATATTTTTTTCACGCACGAATAGATAGTGTTCACTATGGTTGTAGTTAAAAAAAATTGTCAATTGGTTGTACTTAAGGGGGGAGGGTCCTCCAGAACTTTCAAATTTTTCATTTTTTGTTTTGCTTTAAAAGTTCATTGGAACCTTAAGGAATATATTTCTAATATTTTAATCCCAACAGAAAGATTATCTGAGATAACGATAAACTGATTTTAACTCTACTTTTCAAGAACGAAAACTTTTTAATAGCGTTTTTCTCAAAACAGGTTTTTTTCCGCGCCGTGGAACATAGCTTAAAAAGTTATTAAGGTATTAACTTGAAATTTTGTACAGATATTCTCTAAGATATTGGGCCTTTGCATATACCTAAAAATTTGTATAAATTGTTACTATAAATATTGTTTATAACAATTGGTTTATAAAAAAAAAAGTGAAATTTGTCCTTTTTGATTTTAAATTGTGAAAAAAAATTTTTTTCTCATCAGAAATAGGTATATGCAAAGCGTAATGACTTATTTTAATAAATTTTTTTGTCCGATTGAATTCAGTTGATTACAAGAGGCTGGGCATTCCACGGCGCAAATTAAAAGAGTCAACTTGGAACAATTGTAGCGCCGCCATTTGTTCTTTTTTTTGAATAAAAATTTATGAGTGAAGACACCATAACATGTACTATACTATGTAACTTCATTTGATACAATAAATGTATCCAGTTTCTTAAAAAAAATTATTAAAAAACCTGTTGTCTGGAGGACCCCTCACCCCCTTAAAAAATATTTTCTAACTATGCTATGGTCATACGGCGTTATACATTTTTTCCTCATTAAATCGTTATATCATACATTACCTAATTAAATCTTGAAGACGACGTTTAAATTCTAACGACGACGACGAATTTGAAAACGACGTTTAAACTTTTATTGTGTTAAAACTCTTATGACACGTTTCGGTTCAATATGACCATTATCAAACAAGTCTTGTTTGCACGCCAGCTAGCATGAAGATTTTTTAATGTCGCTCCTGCAACGAAAGTTCTATAGCACGCATGCGCGAAAATTTAAAATATATTTTCTTTCATAAACCTTAAGTAATGTGTATCTGTATACAAATAAAAATTTTAAATAAAAATCTCTCACTGTTTTCGAGAAAAAAATTATTAAAAAACACCTTTTTTCAGCCCTCTTGGCTACAAAATATCCCTTTAATAGAAAAGTGCCTAAAATATATCTGAACGATGATTACCTGTATTCAATACACTCTTTATTGGTGTCGAAAATGGACTAAAATGAATATTTGTTAATAACGCAGTATACTTAGGAGATACATATTAAATGTTTACTTTTGCATCATTTCCCGGCGCTACTACCATCTAACATATACACAACGCGTTAGATAATTCAACAATATTAATTATTAATTATTTTGTATTTTCACTTTAAATTAAAAATCGCCTAGAAATCGTGACATTTTATAAATTTTGACGTTCCATTAATTGCCAGACCTTAATTTTAACTTCGATTCAAAAAAGAATTTAAGCTCTGATCTTGGCAGAATGAGCTGACAATAGCTACAAGATTATGAAGTAATTATACTGTGGGTACATGAGATAGGAAGAGAACGTGACGAAACTACGTTTAAAATTTTATTCTTGCGCAAAGGTAATATTCTACTTGATTTGTATTATTCAGAAATTATTGATTGACTTGATTTTAAATTTAGGTTAAGTAGTAAAATTACATTTTAAAATTACTGTAGGCAATGATACGGACAACGAAACCAAAAAGGAATTTAGGTTACATTTGGATCCGTCCAGCTTAGCGCTCACAAAAATAACAATTAAAATTCAAAAATTTTATTTTAAAATTTTTATATTTGTTCGCAAACCTATTTACAAATGTCATCCAATAGGTAGTGTTGGGCAAGATATCGAATTTTATTATCTAGATAACAGATAATAGATAATATAATTTAAAATATCTAGATGAAGATGACAGATAATTTAACCGTTATCTAGATAAAATTTTAGATAACAGATAAGATAATATTAATTTACAGAATTATTGCACTAGGTCAGTGTTTCTCAACCGCCGATCTGTAGACCAGTGCTGGGCTGCGAAAGTACCTCGCCGGTTCTCACAATCACAAAGATGTGATAATTACAATAAATTTTAAAAATGTTAAAGAATGGTTTTTGGCGATAAAAATAGCATGTTTTAGAATTTTTTTTCATGGCCAATGATAGAACACATCTAGCACAGTCGAGTACAAAATTTTTTATTTCAAAAAAAGTGCTTAAACCATGTCGATATTTTTCTGAATTATCTGAATTATATGATTGACCGAGTGGTCCGAAAACGACATTTCATATTACACGACTAAATGTTATTTCAAGTAATAACCGAAATGATTCCTAGCTACAAGAATTACATTTAAAATACGCGAATTGCTTTTAAACATTTCTCTAATGCGGTCGGAAATTTTATGTTACACAACCTAGTATTCCAATTAATGTTGGAAATGACTACAAGAATTCTATTTAAAATTTAAAATCATAGACATATCTCTCATATCTCTAATGCTTAAAAGTGTCGATACTTATCTGAATTACATGGTAGATCAAGTAGTCGAAATACGACGTTTTATGTTACATGACTAAATATGATTCCAACTAATGGCAGAAATGTTTCCAGGCTACAAGAATTCTGTTTAAAATTAAATAACTGCTTTTAAAGATTTTTGTAATTCTTAAAAAAGTGTCAAAATTTACCTGAATTACATAGGGTAAGTACGGGAGAGATGCCGCGTCGGGAGTGATGCCGCAGTAGCCATAGTTCGTCGGTTGATTGACAGATAGCGCTATTGATGGATTATATGTTTAAAATAAGTTACTTATTTAAGCTGTATATGGTAATATTTATGATTAGTCCATCAGTTTAGTAATTATCCAACTTTTTATTATTGAAAAGTACGTTTTTTAACATAATATTTTATCAACCATTTAATTCATTAGAATTTAAGAATGTATACTTCATGGTTTTAATGAAAATGAGTTTTGTTATTAATTTAGGTTTATTTTAAAAGTACTGTATAAAATTTTAGGTTGAAATTCCGCACTATGCTTGCTATAGCAACATGCGGCATCTATCCCAACAAAAAGGAGAGACGCCGCATTTAAAGTTAGTATAGATGCCGCATCATATTACATGTTAAAAACATAGACCTATATACCTTAATTATGCAATTTTTTTTTGGACTGTAAATTATGCCACGTAAATATAAAAGATCCATTAATGGATCAGGAAGAGCCCTCATATTAGTGAAGATAACGAAAATAATGATGACTGCCTGTGTATTGAATGTTTTGAAAGGTACTCAGAAACAAATAAAAATTTGACTGGTTAAGATGCATTAAGTGCCAAAAATGGTTACATATGGCATGCATCATGTATGGAGATGTGTGTAAAATGCAAAATTTTTAAAGGCTCCTCTACACGATGGGCCATGATGGGCCACTAAATGATTGGCCATCATTGGCACCATCATTGTACTGTTGTACATATACCTCTTTTCAGATAAAATTGATCATGAGTTTTCGTTAAGAAATTAAATAATTCTTATATTCGAAACAAATCGATCTTCTATTCTTTTCTAAAAATAAACTGCAAATTTAAAATTTACATAAATGCAATAATAAAAGAGATAAAGCCAAGAAAACGGAAATTATTTAAATTCAAAGTTACGAAGCGGGGTTAAATTTAACTGAAATGGACCATATTATGATCCGTTCAATTTCATTCACGCATTATATACAGGATCGTCTCCACGATTGACCATGTTGGGCCATCAAGCGATTACCATCATCACCACGATAACCATTGCGTGTACGTCCTATCCCTTTGTAATCAGGCATCATTGCGAGTAGTTGTGGACGATGGCTGTGTTGTCGGTTTTTCGTGCACAAATCAAAGGAGTTCGGCAGTGTATACGTACAATTCAGTTTGTAAATTGACTGCTGTAGTGTAGGGGGAACCTGTACAAAATCGTATACCAGGGTAAAACAGTATAGTAGGTCTACTTTCGTTATTAATTAAAATTTCCAGAACGCAAGCTGCTCAACAACGTCCACCAGTGAAAGCTATTTGCCAACAAACACTTGTAACGGCAAGCACGAACGTTTTCAAAATATTCCATTTTAGTGTTTTTCGGTAGACTTGATTTTATTTTTGTGAAAATTCAAGTAAAAATAGTTAAGTTTGTGTGTATTACAAGTTAGTCTCCAATGACTTATGTTAAAATGTGTGTATTTACTCGTAATTTACAATATTTGTACCGGCGAAATCAATTTACATATGTAGTAGTGAGTTATATGTTTATACATAGGAGGTCTTCGGGTCAAAACTGTACAGGGTAAAACCGGCCTATATACAATTTTGACTTGGATGTATGAATATGAAGTAAACTAATTTTTTTATTAGGTATTAGTTGCAAAAAGATGCCACGTAATCATAAAAGGACTACTACTGGTAAAATAAATGGGATTAGAATAACATTAGAAAAGCCGTTGAAGCTGTTTTTGATGGAACCATGGGGTACTTCAAAACTGCTCGGAAATATAAGATTGAGTCAACAAATTCAAACAAAAAAGTGCGATTTGGGTTCTTCAACACGCAACGGCTTAGGACGATTTAAACCGATTTTTTCGGTGTCGCGTATAGTATACGATTTTGTCCATGTGTCGGGGTAAAACCGTAATAAATAGTGATTTTAATTTTTTGTGTTATTTTTGTTTAAAATTGTAATAATCCAAAATATGTTTATATGACTATGTTCCTTATGAAACTGACTAATTATAAACGTTGGTTTCATACATTTATTTTTTCAAATGAATGATCTACAACCCTAAATCCTTAGCTATACGGTTTTGACCCGGTCTCCCCTACATGTGCTTTTTAACGATGACAGCGTGGACACACGAGGAGACTTATCCCCAGTAGCTAAAAATCGTAATGTGACTGCAAGCCTTATTTTAACTGGTATTGAGTCTCTCCAATCAGCGTTCTGTTTCGCAACCAGTGGTGATATTTTTTTACTAAATATTCAAAACCGCTTAATGACATGCGAATAAAGTTGCCAAATTCTCCAGACGGCTCTGCTAAAAGCTCAGCAAGCTGGTTATCCATAGTTTCCCTGAAAAACAAGACATGTCTTATGAGTGCTTAGTGACCTCATAAAGAGTGCCCTATATGAATTTTATCTTATCTATGACTCAAATTAATAACCGTCTTTTTTTAATTCGATTGTTTTGTTGCGATGGATGGTTAACATCCACCATCTTCTTTTCTTCCATTTTCTTTTTACCATTTTTCTTTCATACACATTCATATGATGATTATAGGCACTAATTAAATAAAGTCCGGCAGCCGTAATTAACTCGACAATAATTTACACAATATTAAACTGAACACGGAAATTTTATGGATGATTATATCAACCACTGGATAATGATGGTGCCAATGATGGCCAATCATTTAGTGGCCCATGATGGCCCATCGTGTAGAGGAGCCTTAATATGAACTATGCCGCGTATCACCTTCTTTGATGCGGCATCTCTCCCATAGGTGTGGGAGAGACGCCGCTTTGCAGGCTCTACAAAAATGTTAATTATGAATCCTTTATGACTCAAAATTTACAATTATTTATAAATAATTGTAAAGAACAATGTTTAGATTTATTGTGTACCAAATTTCAAATCAATTAAATGCTTACTTTAAGAATTATCAAGTGTTTTCAAAATGTGCGGCATCTCTCCCGCATTCACCCTAGTCGAATTACAAGTGAATATAGGGAAATGGTGAATTTAGTTTCAAATTTCTAATTTTTTTTTTTAGAAAAAATAAAAATGCATTGTTATTATCTTATCTTCTTTTAAAAAAATCTAGATAGAAAATAATAGATAACGAAAATGTTATTTAGATAAAATTTCAGATAACGTTATCTAGATAAGCACAACACTGCCAATAGGTATTAGTGAAATAAGAAAATAATAAAAATAGGGCTTGATAAAAAAGAAAATAAACTGTTTTACAAGTGAAGGCTATTAAAGACACTTGTTTAACTACTTCAATCTTCTAGAAACTTGAAAACATACATATAATATATTGTAAAAAGAAACGATATTTTTTCTATAAAAGTTTTGATTTCAATATTTCTTTTTGTTGAAATTTCAGATTTAGGAAAAAATATTATGTTTATTTTCAAGATCAACGGGCACACGCAACTTGAGTTATTTTTTATAAGAATGTATTACATAATAAACATTGTATAAAATATAGAAGAGAAATATTGTCGATACAAAATATTAAATATGTTGATACAACTGAAAATAAACCTGCCAAATTTTTTAAGCATGAATAATTTTCTATAGTTTTAAATCTGTATTATCGTTATTAGGTATTATTGGTGTATATATTTAAAATATATTTGCATAATATCCATAATAAACAGGTAATTCATCTTCGCTGATAATTTTCAGGTATTTCATACGTGTATGATGTAGTTATGGGTAACATTATTATAGGCATCCAGGGCCGGATTTCCAAATAAGCAAAGTAGGAAACTGTCTAGGGTTCTACAGGCACTGAAAAGCTACGCAATCCGAAAGGAAAATTCTAATTAAAGTGAAAATCGATTATTAAAACGTTCAAAGTAAACGTTGTAACTGAGTTTCCCTTAAAAATTCATTCAATACCATGTTGGTTACTTACCATAAATAAAAGGTGACCAGACGTCCCGTTTTCAACGGGACAGTCCCGTTTTTCGGAGACATGTCCCGGGATCCCGACCAAACTTCTCGGGACGCCCATATGTCCCATTTTAGCAATATTGGAACTTATACGCTATTTTATGAAAATTTTTATTTATTATTTCAAATAATTTTTAATTGCCTTTAAAATCCTTTACTTGTGTTCTTTCGTCTTTTCCCAAATATGAGAGGACGTATTCATTTTGGCAGTATTGAGTTGGGAAGATGTTTAATTGTATTATTCATATTCTAATAATATAATGAATATATTATTCTGAATAAAATGTTATGACTCGTGCCAGAGCTTTGGCTATGATTTCCTTGATAATATCCTTTTGTCTTTTTATCTTCCTACTCCTAACACAAATTATTCTATCCAAATTATCGTTTGATTATCAAAGGTCTCATGCTATAGTGGTGGTGGAATCATCCACCAACAAATTAATTTTATGGTTGAAAGAAAAATTAGCACTTTAAGTGACATTAAAAACAACATTATTGACTTAAATTTTCAAAAATTTTCCGGGGGAGAGCCTCCCGCACCCCCTTTTCCTCATGAGGGTACTTCGTACCCTCCAAACTCCCCGGTAAGGTTGGCGGTTCCGTTTCGACTGTAAGTAACAACGTAAAACTACAGAATATTGTGAACCGTAAACTGGGTTGAATTGGAATACTTTTTAACTTTACATTCGGTTTCGTGTGCACACTTTATTACCGAAAATACTAATTTTGGTTTTGATCACTTCTACTTTATTTTTATCACTTTTTAAAACCAATTTTTTTTCTATTTAGCTGGAAAATTCTAAGATATAGTCCATTGCGCTATTAGGAACAAAAGGAGTGAATGAAGGTGTAATAGAAAATATGCACAAAGCTGCAAAATTTATTTATTAAATAATATTACTAACTAATAAACTAACATACATATGAAATATAATTACTTTTAATTTTTAAACAGCAAACATAATTTCAGAAAATTACGAAACTGTTAACATAGTCATGGGGCATTATGACAAAATGCATAACTGAAACACTGTTTCAACAACCAATACACGGATACATAGACAAACATAGCTCACTTTTGTCGCTCTCTGTCTAGGCACAATAGGTGCGATACGTGCGATGGATACAACAGGTCTGTTGCAGGATACGTAATGTATTGACGAGCATATTGCTCTACCTATTATAGTGCCTAGACAGACAGCGATTAGTATTGGTGTACTCTTTATAACGGAATTGTTGACGAGGTACAGCGTTGTGTTGCAGTTAATCAGGTTTAATTTGACACTTTAGAGCATAGAACACTAGAAGCCAACTAATATCAAAAAAGTGTAATTCGCTTGGAGTCATTTGTAGGCCAGTCACAGCTTAAGGCATGTAGTCAGTCAGTGTCCGTCGCCGAACACACAGTACATTGTTAGACAATGCTTAGACATTGTTACTTAAATTGGACAGCTTGGTCTGTCCCATAATACGTGTGTTGTAGTCGTTGCAGTAGTATGTGTGAATACGCACACAGACGCAACCATTAAACCAATACCACTGTAAACAGTGTGTATTTACACCAAAAGAGTGGGGAGATTTACGTCACTAACTCATTACAAGTGGAACAGAGACATAGACAATCTAGTTTGACCCCTTGCTTTAGAGCGTCTATAACCATCAACGTGTTAAGATACTTAGTTATACAATATTGTAATATAAACATAAATATTCTCCTGTAAAATCACAATATCTCAATTATCTCAACGGCTAAATGTATTTTATTTTTAGACATTCACTTGAATATTTAAATCAAGCAATAAATATTCTTTCTTCCATGCATACAGTGTAGAATAAAAAAAAATATATATTGTACTTTTTTTAAATTTAGCAAGAAAAAAAATTGTAGTTGGTAGTTTATAATAATGACATTAAATGAGATTTAATTACAGAAAAAGTTTAATTAAGATATTCAGTCTAATTCAGCAGTGAGCTGGGTGAGTGTATTATTGCGTAACACTCGAATGACCTATTTTCTTCTTACTTTCTCATTAAAATTTATATATTCCATCCTTCATTATTATCTATATCAACTCGTATAGAATGAAAGTAAATGATACAAAAGATAAGTAATTATTTTTTTTTGTCTTGTAATCTATGTAAGTTAAATGAAAATTAGGAAAAAGACAAATATAGAGGGAATTTCAAGTTACTAAAGATATATAAATTTTAACATCAGAAAAAATTATTATAGCCTAAATGCATAATGTGATTCTAAAGAGAAAATTACAAAATATTTAAAATTAATTACAAAAAATAATCGGACAGCTTGTAACTTTTATAAAAATAAGATAGTGGTCACTACGAATGGTTAGGTTGATGAAGCATCTGCCCTAGTTAACTTCGAACTGACGATGTCCCAGACAAGAGACCAGTCTACGAATTTATTGGTGAATCGACTAATATCCAGTAATACGAAAGGAAATTTTAAAGAGTCAAAGGCGGTTAACAGCTAAAAAAATATTTTTCCGCACTTTTATTGTTACAAAAACTGTTTTTTAATGTTTTCCCCTCTGGTTTTGTTCATTATTGGATCGAAAATTCAAATGATTCATATCCTTTTATCTGCGAACTTGGGCATTTAAAAGGTATTATTACGATCTTCAATGTTTGCGAATTTCCATTTGCAAAACAGAAAAAAAATAGAAAAATGTTTAAATTGACACTAAAATTATTTTTAAGGAACTGGTTAGAGGTGAAAATTTGTTTCAAATTTACCACTGGGATAATCAAGGAGTTTGGAGTCAAGTTTTGGATTAAAAAAATACTGATGAATGAGGAGAAAAATTAAAATATCCGTACTGAAAATGAAATCTGAAAACTTTTGTACTTGCCCTTTTCCACTTAAAAATTTCCAAAGACCCCCGGAATATGTAGAAATGGGTAGGAAATGTGTTGAAATTGGGTATGTGGTCTCTAATTAATTATTTTTACGATAACCGCACTCCCACCCCCTCAACCCAAATAGGTTTCGTGACCACCACTTTGAGAATTACTGCTTTAGAAGAATCAAAAAATAAAAAATAAAAAATTATATATCTACATAGTCGACAAGAAGAAGCTTCAAGAGAGCATTTAAGATAACTTGTTCATATATTATACATAAATAATTACCATGTAGCTATAGAAATACTTAAGTTCCAAACTATGGATTGAATATATACTAGAACTAAATGTAAATTACTTCCCAACGCGAATATCTCAACAGTTAAGTACCTAATAAATAAATTAATTAGTAACGTTTACAAATCCTTATTATGATAATATTGTATTTAATCTAGTACGTTCAGTTGGGTGAATGCACGTTTCAGTAATACTATCATAGTAATTGCTATATTAAATATTCAATATTCCCTCTTTTCTTAGGATTCGATACTTAAACGTAAGAAAGAATCACTTATGATAACGACTAGTTAGCTTTCGAATGGTACAAATCTTTTGCCCGTATTCATTCCGGGTACACGGTCTTAAAAAATAGGTATTTTTATTTTCTATTATTCGCTACAAGCCGAGACTACAGCCATCTATATCAAGTTGTGTATAAGTAAATTTGTCAGCACGCTTTACTATTATTGACATAATATATTGACGCCGGTGTTTAATAAAATAAATTTGAATTTCGCTTCCGCGATTATTAAAGTAGTGGAAGCACTGTGATTTGGATTCGTGTCTGCCTATCTGTCCGTCTGTGTTTCGCCAAATTCCATCAAGAGGCATAACTGCTGAACTACTCGATTGATTTTAATAAAATTTTCATAAATTATGCAGTTTGGGTCTTAGATGATATCTTACTGATTTCATCGTAATACACCAAGTAGTATAACTTCTGAACCATTTGATTGTTTTTGATGAAATTTTCAGAAATTAGACAATTCGGTTTCCTGTTGGTTCCCTACGGATTTCAACGCAATCGAAGTAACGATAGCTACGACGGTACCATAACATCCCATTAAATGTCGTTATCTTACTTGTTACTAGTCCTACTTCGCTCAATCTGTCCGTCTGTGAACTACTCGATTGATTTTACTTAATAAAATTTTCATAAATTATGCAGTTTGGGTCTTAGATGATCCCTTGCTGATTTCATCGTAATCGAAGTGACGGTAGCTACGTCACTACCATGGCATTCCATTAAGATACCAGATCGCACCAAGTAGCATAACTTCTGAACTATTTGATTGTTGTTGATGAAATTTTCAGAAATTAGGCAATTCGGTTTCCTGTTGGTTCCCTACGGATTTCAACGCAATTGAAATAATGATAGCTACGACGCTACCATAACATCCCATTAAATGTCGATATCTTACTTGTTACTAGTTCAACTTCGCTCAGATTTTGAGAGTATTTTTTATAATTTAACCTTTAAATATTTTGAGATACAACAAAATTCTCAAGAGGTGGACGACGTAAATATAATTTAAAATTTGGAAACCTGGAAACTTATAATTTTCAAACTTGGGAAACTTGGTAATTATGTTTTTCAAATTATTTCTTGTTTCAAACGTCACTTTAATAATATGAAAAGGCATAAAGTCACAGTGTAAGCATAAACAGAAGCGGCGCAAAGGGAAGAATAGAGTAGTCCTTAATCAGAACTTGATTAAGGGTGTTGTCGGATTTTTGAGTCTTGTTTTTTTGTCACCAAATTTTCAAGGAGGCTGTTTTGAAAAATCATGGGAAGAGGGGCCTCACAAAAGTGATTGAGACGTTTTTTTGCTCGTCGCCTAATTTTTAACGGAGAATCGCAAAAATTATCTTTCCCACTCTCGATTTTAGTCTTGCACCGCCTCTGAACATAAAGTCACTTTAAAGATTGTATAAAAGTTTGTTATGAGTACGAGGAAGTTGTGTGCCACACCCCATCGGTAGTGTATCGATTAAAAAATAATAATAACCACTAGAACGCTCGTGGTCTCTTTTTCAATTTCTGAGCGCCTTTTTAGGAGTACCTACATGGCTGGCCCACTGTAAATACGTTTTAGAAAATCACTTTTAACTAAATTTTAACATTTTCGTAATTACATCAATTTAAATGAAATTGAAATTTTAAATTATTATTTATTTCATTAAATTTGATACATTACGTCATTCTCGATAGCAGTGTACGTTATACATCATATACCTACCTACTTAGCAAACAACCTAAGAAAATATTCTCGTACAATTCGATATAATTAATCATTTCAATTTAGTATTATCTGTCAATTTTTGTCATTAAATTCTCAAATGATAAATGAGCGGCAGTGGCACGATAATATGGTCGGACGAACGGGAACGGTATCTCCAAACGTAATACATAAAACCGACGTGACAGATGGCATTTGTGCAAATTCATTTTCGCATATATATCTACCTCTTACCTACTACAAACGTACGAACACTTCAATATTATATTTCATTCACAATAAATAAGTTTATATCGAGCTATCAAGAGAAATAAAAAAAAAATTGTATAATCTTGAAGATGAACGTGAAATGATCGAATTTTTCTACAATAGGATTAAGAATGTACGGAATGTACCTAATTAATTTTATCAATTATTATTCTGTGCCATTCGTACCAAAGCAATTTAATTTCTTGTAAAATTTCTTATAAAACAAATAATCAAATTATGGTAAAAAGAAAGATATAAATTAAAAATAGTATTAAAAATAATTTTTTATTACTCATGCGGGAGAAGTACTAACTTGGCGCACACATTTCTCATTTCTCAGCTGTTTGCCCACTGTACTCTTCTCACATACTTTTTTGTGTGTGGAAAGTTAAAATTTAATCAAAACACGCAAAGCCGCCTCTTAATTTTTCATTTAAGAAATATTTCATAATTATTTCTATAGAAACCACCAACAACGTAATTTAAACGATAAAATTAATTCAGAAAAAAGACGACCACTTAAAAATATTATTTCAAAAAGTAATAAAAATGTCAAAAATAGTGATAATAATAGAAAAAAGTATGTGAAATTCGTAATAAAAAATAGTATGTGTAACTCGATTGCCCCACTCAAGCGAATGAGCGCACTCACTACGTTCGTGCGCTTAACTTTGCTCTCGTGGGCAATCGACAATTTCCCGCACTTATTGCACAACATACTATTTTTATAGTCTTTTGGAAAATTCATGGCTAAAAAGAGTAGGAGTTGACCATCGTGTTTTTATTTGAAATCGTCCGAGACGAGGGAGGAGTTAGAGTCAATAAGTGATAAGGGACCGATACATAAGCACTTAAGAATAGTAGTTAAGCAATCAAAACCTCTA
The DNA here is from genome assembly GCA_035578155.1 of Brachynemurus nebulosus. Classification (NCBI taxonomy): domain Eukaryota; kingdom Metazoa; phylum Arthropoda; class Insecta; order Neuroptera; family Myrmeleontidae; genus Brachynemurus; species Brachynemurus nebulosus. Next base: position 60,989,913 of record JAPWDM010000002.1, read on the forward strand.
CGTTCCCTATCAAATTGAAAAATTTTTGAAATTTTGCAACAAGATATGAGTCGTAGCATACTTCCAATCGGTAAACGATATTTTCAAAATGGCGTCACACTGGGTGGGTGTGAACTGAAATATGAAGTCTCCCCCTGAGAGGCTCGGAGTACAAAATTTTCTAAAATTTTATAAAATATAATTTTTAGAAATTTTAATTTGTAATTATTTTGTTTCCGACAAATTTTTATTCTTTGTGACCTTTGGCCGAAATTATCTTTTGGCTACTACACTTAAATTCTTAGATATCAATCTTTTGTCAGCTACTGACCATTAGATATTGACTAGAATAAGCTATGGTGCAATGCCACACATAACGAAGAAAATTAGCCTATCTTAAATTATGTGAAGTTCCAGGAATTTTTATTTGAAACTTTCTAGAGCTTTCACGCCATGGGTTTTGAAAACTTTTTGATTTGGAACTCCTTTCTGTTATTCGGAACACTATTCACGCAAGTACGATTGCACTTGAACAATTTTTATCAAACCAGGCTAAGAACCATCTCACAATTACAAGCTTTCAAAGTGGATTTTTGAAATTTTTAACTAAATATCCTGGAAGTGATTGGACCAATTTTCATCAAACCTGGTTAGGAACCATTCCACAATTATCAACTTTCAATGCGGATTTTTTTTATTCTTAATTTAATTTTTATCCTAGAAATCTTTAAATATTCTAGAAACAGCTGGGTTAAGGCTCATCAAACCTGATTAAGAACAGTCCTGCAAATACCAGCTTTTAAAAAGGGTTTTTTAAAAAACTAATTTTCGTCAAAAACCTGACTAAGACCCATGTTGTAATTAGCGGCTTCCAAATAAGGAAAAATGTACTAAAATTGATTTTAAGCCTTTTTGGAGATAAATGGTATCAGACGAATAAACTCACAGACATTCACCGACTTACCTCTTACGTGAAACGCATACACCTGTTCCGTCCCGCGGTGGGTAAAAAAAAGAAACATTTCATTTTACTTAAATTGTTTTTCACATTATTATATAACTATTTGCACCAAAAAGAGAGAAAATCTTTTCATAAAAAGCACAAGTTAGCTTCTTTAAAAAAAACAAAAATATAATAAACTTTAAATCAAAATAAACTACTCCCATAAATTTTATAGACATACCGACATAGTCGGGATTATGTACGTGTTAAAATTCTGCTCATCCTGGCATTAAAATTAACAAAAAATCTTGTAGAGAGAGAAAAACGGAATTTCTAAAAGCGCCTTATATAATAAATTCGTTTATATTGAATTCTTTCATTGTAAACATGTTATTTAAATTATCTCATGCATTGTAAGATTATTATTTAAATGCAAAAATAAAGAAGCGATGAGCGAACCTATTCGTAGAAAACCGTTGATTCTCACGCTATGCTATGCTACGCTGCTTCCAGTACTCGAGCTATGTACGTAGCGATATTCATTGAATTATTCAGATTACGTTTGTTTTGAAAGATTTAAGTTATTACGAATTTACATAATTCAAGTTTTCAGCATACTACCTTGGGTGTTTTTACTTTGCAAATTAAATGTTATATAATAATTGTTAAAGAATCTATAATATGTTGAAATTACTTTTATTCCGTCGCTTTAGAAACGATTTAACAGAAGCTGGTGAACGATGACATAATCAGTTTTCCTTTTTTAATTGAAATAGGAAAAAGTTTCCATCTACAGAATTTTGGAAATATTGTTGATTGGACAGGTACTATAAGTAGGAAATTAGTAAGGTGACTAAAATTAGGGCGTGACTGTGTTGACATAATCGTACCTTTTGAGTACCAAATTGTATGTTGATCGTAAGGTTGAATTCGAAAACTTCATTCCAAAATTATTTTAATTGTTTTAAACTATTTTCCATAAAAACGGAAGTTTTAAATAACTCAAATAGTACGATTATGTCGACACAGTCACTCCCTAGTTAATTACTCCTAGATTTAATATTAGAAAAATTCGACAAAAACAGGTCGATTAGATTTTTTTACGTATATTTAAAATCTGCAAACAAAATTTTAGTATATATTTAATTTTTAGCCCCCTTTCGCAAAACTAACCCCCTAATTTTAACCCCCAACTACCTCTGTTGGTGTAATTTGAATAAATAGATAGCTCTTCAAAAAAGATCAATATCATCAATTTAAACTTTTATTCTATCTCTTCCTATCTCTTACTGTTTTCGAGATATTTTAAAAATTCAATTTTACCCCAATTTTTAAAGAGCGATTTCACCCCTCCAAACCGTTTTCCCGCAAATAAAAAAGACACGTGTCGCATCATGAAACTTTGTATAAAGCTTACTTAAGAGGTTAGGTATAACATATATTTTTTCAAAAAAATTAAAAACTTCGATTTTGGGTTTTTTATAAAAATTAGTTTTTTGGATTGTGGACAAAGGGTTAAATTTGAATTGTATTATCATGTTATATATCAAATTAAAGCCCTTTTAATTCTGAAGTTAATGGTACCAGTTTCAACTAGGCCAAATAGTTTTTGAGCTACATGTGTTTAAATATTTCAAAGCGCTCCAAAAATTGCGGCTTTTGTATTTTAAAAATTGTTATAACTAGAAAAATAATGGTTATAAAAAGATAAAAATTTATATTCGTTATCTTCAAAGCGAGTACCCATATAAAAGAAATATTATAATGATCTGAAGACATAAGGTTTTGAGCATTGGTTGATTTGATGTGGATCAACCTGGACATAAACAAATGTTCGGGAAATATAACTTACCAGCATTGTCAACAACATCGGTAAATGCATGAAAATACACGATCGTGCAAAAAATATGTTAAGTGCATGGAATAAATTCCTTGATTTTCTTGTTATTATGAAAACAAAAAATTTTGTTAATTTCTTCTAGTAAGTTGACAGTTGGAAACGTCAAGTACCTAATGTTTACTCGTTTCTTCAACTTTTAATATTTTTAATTAATTTGGCATTTAAAAAAAAAGTCACACCGTCAATTTTTTCGTATTTTCCATAGTTATACAATCAATTAGAAAAACTTTAAGGGCAGTTCACCCTGTTCTTGTTTTTCAAGTTATTCTTGCTGCAGATATGATGTTAATAATATGATAATAATAAAATGACTCCAAAACGATTTTTTCTTGGGGTGGTTGTTATTGAATGTTTATTTTAATGTTTTGAGATGAAGTTTGGAATTAAAAGTATACTTCTAATCCTGAGATACCTTATTTATAAATTATAAGTAATTGTCCAATAACACTAACAATACGATCAATTATCAAAAAAAAGTTAACTAAATTTTTATAAAATCAATCACATATTTTATTTGTTTCGATAGTTCTTAAATACACAAAACAAATCAACATAATTCAATTACGTTCGATGAAACTGTTCCGTTCTGACCGTTTTATACGTCAGATAGACATCACAACAGTAACAGATGACCACCAGGCATAATTAAGAATTTTCTTACAATACAAAACTTACTTGATAAAACAAAAAGAAAATGGAAGAAAAAGAGAAAAGTTTACTCGAACGAACTCCCCCGCTCTCTCTCTGTGCACAGTTCGAAACTGTTTTTCTATGTGTAGATTTTTTTAATATCTTCCTCCCGTTTAGATGAAGAAATAAGAATAAAATAAATTAAGGATTATTATAGAGAATAATCCGTACAAATAAGGAATTACAACCATTCAAATATTAATGCTTTCGTACGGCTAAAACAAACGCTATGTCTGTCTCGCTTTTTGTCTCATATTAAATACAATGAAAACTCAATTTAACGAAACTTCTTATAAGGTAAAAATTCTTATTGGCATTACATTCTACATATTTACGCGTCCAGAGATTAAAGTGCCGAATTATTTTACCATCTCAAGCATACAATTTTAAGCAAGTAAATAGGTTGATAATCTGAAAATCCAATTATATATTGTGTAAGCTTTGGAAACACGGTTTACGATTATCTCCAGTGTATACTGATTTAGTTATTTTGATGAGTATGTGCCTATTGTAGGTATGTTCATACAATATTTCTACCGTGGTTCAATCCAAAATAGACACATACCACATTGTAGTACTGCTCTCGATACACTCTCGGCCGAATAAAATTTTATCTTTGTGTAATTGAGTAGCAACGGAGTAGAGTGGTATCAAAAAAGTATTCATACTACCGATACATGTCATAATGGGTTTGATGCCGCTGCGATGGAATATTATCTGAAATTTATTGGTACTAGACCGCGATTTAAATCGTATTTGAATCGTATCGGTGGTATAAATGCACTCATTGTTTCTTCTCTACGAATATTTTATCGAACCGAAATGGAACTGGGATTATATCAAGAGAGGCACTATTGTATGGAGCGGGTCTGAGTACATAATAAGGTACCAAAATAAATATAGTAGAGCACCAGTTTTGTCAAGGAAAAGTAGTCTCCAAAAGTGGTGCTTGACAAAAGTGATGCTTTTTGACCAGGGGCGATTCACAAATATCGTAAGATTATATTTTGAATTAAAATTATGTTTTTTTTTTTTAAATATTAATAAAAAAAAAGAAGTGAAGAATTAAAAACTATTTATCTCAGAAAATATTTTTTCATTTGTTGTTTTATTAATTTGCTTAGAAATAATTTTGTTTACATTTTACGTATAATGAAAACCGCCACAGAAAAGAATACATATAGATAAACATTCTATGTACAATAATTAAAATCTACATTCCCACGCTTTGAGATCTGTTGTTGTTTGTCACTACGACTAGCGGTATATTTATTTGTTTCTTTTGATAAAATCATTTGTCATGGTCTATTGCACGTGGATTTAATATTTATGTACTTGACATTTTTGATGCAACTTTCCAAAAGAGATGTTGACTAATTTGACGCTCTGAAAAAATTTCCAAAACTGATGTTTCCATTGTCGGTGCTATACTTTATAATAATATTATTCATATGTTGCCACAGTTTACACGTAAAATGGATGTAGGGACTTAGGCTCGGTTTACATTAACGCTCCGCTCGCACTCCGATATCACTCCGCTCCAGGTTCGATAAAATATTCTTACACAATAAACAATGAGTGTATTCACATCATCGCTCTGATATCGGTCCGATATCAGTCACGGTTCTCTCTCGCTCCAATGCCACTCCAATATCAATACCACTCAGGTAATATTTTATCGGAGCGATATCAGACTTTTTATGGCTTGTAACTATAGTGTAAACACTTTTTTGATTCCACTCCACTCCGCTTGCATTCAGTTGTTATGAAAAGATATTCGTATCGAGCTGAGACCGAACTGAGAGTATACCCATATCAGCACTGTAATGTGAACATAGTAAGATTATATCGAATCAGGAGCGTAGTGATATCGGAGTGAGAGCAGAGCGTTAATGTAAATCGGGCCTCGAAGGTATTACGAAACTGATTGTAGATAATTTAACTTTGTAAAAATCCATAATAATTGTAGTACAATATTTAACATATTTCACTATAATCAAGACTACATACATATGGCCTAACCCTCAAATACTCTGGGAAAATTTAGGTGAAACGGAACTATTAGTAAAATATCAACATTTAATGGGATTTCACAGTGAAATTCGTAAGAAAACATTTAGGGAATTAACCGCACAATTTTTAAAAATTTCATCAATCCGATATAGTTCCAAAGTAGCGATGAGCAAAATTAGTCTTGGTCTTGCAGTCTTGTCTTGGTCTTGCATTTTTTGCAAGACCAAGACTATGTATATCAAGAGTAAGACCAAGACCAAGACTATAAGTATGGCTGCAAGACCAATACCAAGACTCAAGTGAGCAAGACCAAGACAATAGCAAGAAAAAAGTAAGACTCTTGCTAAATTATTTAAATGGTTTAAAAGTATAATTAATACCGTAAAGAGAGAGAATTCTGATTTTAGAGCAAAAGACCAAAATGCTTAATGCAAGAACAAGACCAAGACCAAGACTGCCAAGTCTTGGTCTTGGTCTTGCAATTGCTCATCACTATTCCAAAGTTAAACCAGACACAAAGATACAAAATTATTCAGGATGCTACAAAACGTGAAAATGTTCATTTTGAAGGGAATAAAAATTTTTATAACTCAAAAGTCATCACACTGTTTTTTCTGTTTTATAGTAGTCCGGACGTAAAATATACAATTTTACAAGCCAGTTTAAATAGATTCTCTTTCCCTGAGATTTCACTATAATAAGTTTCCACTGTATCTCTTTTTAAGTACTATGCCTACATTCAATGTATAATATGTAGATATAGAAAATTCATTATTTTTATTGTTACACTCGAGTTCTTATTTTTTAAAGAAAAAAATTCTTTGTTTATGATGATAATCGTTAAGAAAAAAAAATACAAAAACAAATAATAGATAATGCGAAATTGTATTTTTGTACTCCAACGGAATACTAAACAGGATTATTTCCACCATAGTGAAAAAAATAACAGCAAATGGAAAAATATACGATGAAACGCTATCGAATTTATCGTTTGTTCAAATACTGGCATCTCCTGTGGCATATTGATAGACCCAGTAACCTTCCCACTTACTCGTAATCTATGTACGCTACACTTTGGCGTGAAACAAATATGTATACACATATTATATACCTTTGCTCGAAAATGTTTATGTTATATTGGAGAACATTATTCAATGCTATATACCATATACGTGGGTGAAGGTATATATTGTGATAAAATATACATGGAAGACTAAAGAAAAATAAACAAGAGATTAATGTAAATAAAATGGAAAGCCAATGGTTGCATTTTATACACCTACTTCGTTTGGTTTGATTATTTTGTGCGATCGAAACGTGTATTTACTTGTGTGGTCAACTGTAAAACTGTTGCATCCTATGCGAAAGAGATTTGCACACAGATAACGATTAATAATTTATTAAAAATTTTCCACGGAAATAATCAATACAATTTTTATTAAGGTGATTGAACCATTAGAGCATCATTCTAAAGATTAAGAAATGATTTTTGGATATGTTATTTTTTGTTATTTGGGATATGGACGCAATGATTTAACACGCAGCTACTAGAAAAACTCCCAAAACGTAACGGAAATCAACACTTGATCAAATATTTTTCGCTATTTCAACAAACTTTGATTCCTTAAGTATATTTTAGGAATAAAACCAACAAATTCTGACGTATTTTCGTGATTTAGTTTTGCTTGGTGACGAATATTTGCCGAACTTCCATTACTTATTATGAAATTTTTTTAAAGCTATAAAATTAACTTCTTAAAATAATTTCAAGTTAAAATTAAAAAATGTTAAAAAAAGTAACGGAATGAAAAGAGATTTCAAAAAAAATGTAATTAATCCCTAACGCGCCCACTACCTCAGTGCCAACAATTTTTCCACATAAGTATGATCAATTTTTAAGTGAGACCTCTATGCATTCAACATAAATCGACTTAAAAACCAAAACTAACTATTGGTTGATATTTAATTTCAACATAAAGAAACTTGTCTTTAATTCCCAATATTTAAACCATTTAAAAATATTCATTCTGTAAGACTGGCTTATTACAAGTAGGTAGTTGTGTTTAAAACAAATATCCTTATTGAATATATAGAAGGTATAAGCTATGTAGTTACTGTAAACTATTAATCATCCTCTTTTCTTTTTTTTAGTAAAGTAAAACTAAACTTTTACTATAAGTAGTTATTTTAGAAAACTTGCTTTTCGAATAATGGAAAAGTTGTCGATTAAAGAAGAGTTTTTAATGGATTATTTACTATAAAATAAGTACCTATAACAACAGTTAAATTAAGTATTACGTATGTTTACGTTTTTTATTATTATTAATATAATGTAGGTAACAGAAATTACTCAGTGCCGTATTTAAACAAAATGTAATTTCAAAAATAGGTATATATTATAAGTAAACTGTAATAATAGTCTATAGACAATTGTGTAAAGTAAAAAATTAGACCGAGACATACGTAAAAAACGTTTAGACGATTTAAATTGTACATGTTTTAAGGATACCATAACTAGGTACCGGGTTTCTTCGTACAGGTCAGGACCGTACTTATTTCAATAAAATTTTGCAACTAAATTACATTAAATTATGCACATTTGAATGAATATAATTGGTCAAAAATTACATTTAGAATACTAACAGCATTTTTTATTTGACGAAAGTAAGAAAATTCAAAAAATCGGAAAAAGTTTTTGTAAAATATATTGAAAAGTTGTTGAATATTTAGACGGTCCACTATAATAGCTAAGACATACGTATTTACTAAGATTTTTTATTATTGAAAAACAAATTTTTAACAAGCGACTATACTTCTATCTCTTAAAATTGAAAACAATAAAAAAAGATGAATTTATTTAATTTAAATAACATGTCACATAAATCACATACATAATATAAACAAAAATACTTTTGATAGTCAATTAAAATTACAGTGGCACTTTTCAATTGTGCAGGTAATAAATAAAAGAAAAAAAGGATGTTTACATAAACTACGTATAAATAATATTTTGATACACATATGTATGTGTGTGTATCTAGCTTGTGTACGTTGTTTTTATGAAAATATTTTGAACTTTAAGTCACATTGAGTGCAATATGTATACCTACATATGCTAAAGACGAAACTGTCGGATCCGAAAGAAATTCGATACCTGACCATAACTCCTAAGTCGGACATGCGAATTTTTGGGAGTATTCTGAAATCGATTTTTCAAAACTTAGGAAGTGCTTCTTCATTTAGTCGATATTTCACCTTAAAGACGATAGTTTGGGCGTTGTGAAACCCTACTCACCATACCACATTGAAGAGTGGAAATAACTTTCAATATTTCTTTTGGGGATTATCCTTTTAAAAAAAGTATTATTATTCTGTAGGGAAAAAAATGTTTTTAAATCTCAGATGAGACGTTTAATTTTATTGCGCAATTATAATTCTTGTGAGGAACATTTTTTTTTTTTTAATTTAATATTTAAAAATATTGGGCAAAAAACAAATAGGTACGACTATAAACACAAATTTGTAATATAAAGAGATTCTGGATAAAAAAAAAAAACCTAAAGCATGTGACACATAACGTTATGTATGTACGCTCATATGCAATGTGTCACACATGTGCACACATCCATAAAAAACACACGGGTCATAAATATGTACGGTATATTTACATATAATACAAAAATAGAAAAAAGGCAAGTTTAGTGAATGAAAGTATAAAATTGAACGTGGTTGCTGCCAGTGACACATATACATAAATTATTTTAATATTTTGACAACGTCATGACAACTGTAGATCAACTTAAATGCCAGAGTGTAGGACACAGAGATTAGATAGATAAAATTAATGTAGAAACCCCTGTCGTAGCCACTTGTATAACATAGCGAATTTCAGGTTACGAAAATAAACACATTTTAAAACTCACTATTTCGCCAATGGTGAAAAATGGAAAATTGTAAAAAGAATCTCAACTTCTGGGTATCCTTTACGATGTAGTACCTACATGAGAAAAAAAATTTTCAGCCACACTTTCCGATGCCGCGTTCTTTACGCATAAAAGTTTCTTTTTATGTAAAATGTTTTTTTTAATGAAAATTGTGTTTCTTTAGATGTGTTGGAAAATCAGGCTTATGTCATTTTTATGTCATACAAAAACAAATTAACCTCTGTTAGCTGAAGACTGAAAGCCAAGATTGTCTTTTGACATATACCTACTGTCAGACTTTGATGCAGGACACCTTCGTTATTTGTCAAATTTATTTCTTTTATAATACAAATTTCCAAAATTTCAATAGAGGTAAAGGATGATTTTTAAATATTTATGTGTAGAGTTGAAGAAGGGGTGATTCACTGCTTAAAAATATATAAACTAGAACTCTGTAAGATACGAATAATCAAAATGAATTCCAAATTTAAGGTGGTTTTTTATTTTACCCCTTAGAATAGTTTCTTACTAATAATAGGTATATTTTATATTATTAAGTAGTCAGCCTCTAAATGTTGGTGAAGTTTCAGATTTTTAGCGAATTTCCAGAATGGAATTCAGCTATTACAGCCACTGTCATAACGCGACCTGAGCCCGGGACCATGGCAGAAATTTGTTTTGAGGTCCCTAGAAACCGAAAATAATATTCGCTAAAATTTATATACATATATATATATATATATATATATATATATATATATATATATATATATATATATATATATATATATATATATATATATATAAATATATGTGTGTGTCCGCACGATCACTCTCGAACGGAATGTCCTAGGTTTACGAAATTTGGTAAAAATATTGGTAGTCCCAAACCGTTGGACGAGTTCGTTAACCAGACACGTCGGATGCCAGGAACATGGTTTTTGTTCTTGCAAAAAATTAGTTTTTTGCCAAAATTTCCACTTAATCAACAGTTTTTGCGAAATTTTTTTACACCATTTAAAAGAGGAGAAAAAATTACATAAAAAGGGTCTTTAAACTATTGTTCTAGGTCAACTAGTTTCCGAGAAAAACTAGCTTTTATAAACGGAAATTCGGTATGTTATGCAGGATGCTGCGACAGGGGTATTTTGAATTTTCAACTTTTTACGGTTTTTTTTTAGGTAAGCAAATGTGTAGTGTCTATTATGAGATGAGTGAGAAAATGGTGTTAGAGACTTTTTAAACTTTTTCAGCTAAATTAAAAATGTATCACGAAAATGCTTCGTTTTCCCTTTAAAGGTTAAAACAACTTATCTAGCTTAATATATTAAGTTTCAGGTAAAAATTCTGATTGTACTACTTAATAGTTTCTATAAGTTTACTATGGTATTCCTAATACTGTTCGTTTTACAAACTTTGAAATATTGATCGAATTTGTTCTGTAATTTATACATTAATAATAAATAATATTCTATCATAAATAACGGAATCATGTCACGATAATTTAGTTGAATGATTTCGTTATGACATGGTCATAAAAAATAATAGATTTTGAAATAATAGAAATAACCAGTTATTGATCAACCATTAAAGAAAAATAAATAAAACTAAACTCGTTTAAAAAGACATATCCAAGACTGGGTCAGTATTTTTCCAAAAATTAATAAGTAAAATATTGTATTTGTCTTAAAAAGTTTAAACATCTATTGAATTTCTATCTTGGATGGTGGAAAAATTTGGTACTACAACAGACATAGATTAGTTAAATAAATTAAAGAAAAAAATTTTCTGTCCCCGGGGTTTGTATTTTTTTTTGCCGGCCCTACCTCTCGTACATAACTTTCTTCACTATAAATCCCAAGAAAGGCATTCATTCATCAGTTTATCCTAAAGATGATCAAAGATTGAAAAAACGCGTTAAGTAGTAAAATTATTTTAAAAGTGAAATTAGACAAAGAAATTGTAACTTTAAATATTATGTAAATCTATTAATTTAAATTTTTTTGGATCAAACGCATCCCCCCTGCCATTTTTATTCAAAATAATTTTTTTATAATTATTAAGGGGGGAGTTCCCGCCAGAAACGGCTAATAAACTAATTTTTTTCAAATCTATTTTTATTTTGTTCTGTGGTTCTTTACAAACACGGTAATATATAAAACAAAATTATTTTGCCAAAAATTATTTTTTTCAAGTAGAAAAATATTTATTTGTGAGCCGCTGCACAGCCAAGTTGCTGCTCCTTTGCAGACAACGCTCGCGATTTGATCAATAATATTTAGTTTTGGTGTGTACATGAGTTATAGTATGCACTGAGATAATGTTCTTTTATTTGTATGCCTTTGTAGACGTATTTTCTCACAGCTGATTTGTTTTTCTCAACATCTGCTTGGTATGGCATCTGCTTATTTCCCGAAAGTTGTGTTTTTCCCGACAAGGAAAATCATATCCCAACTTCTAGAAAAGATAGAGACTTATTTTTTTTAAATTTTGTTCATTAGCATATTGCGCATAAAGTGGAGTATGCTTTTTCCATTGAAACAATTGTAACTATTTTTAAACATTTTTTTTTAATAAAAAATTGAGTTTTATAATTTTTAGAAGTTTGGGATTACAATTTTATAGTTCATTTTTAAAATTACCTGAAACCTGAGCCCAAATTCACATTGTAGTATTCGTCAAAAAATTTAAAAAGTGTTCCATGATGGAGAAAGTTTTGAAAGCACTGTATCAGACAATGAATAAAATTAAATTAAAACTTTGAACCCCCGAAAAACCAAATTAAAATTTGTCTCTAAAATATAAATTAGCACAAAACGTATATTTATTAATTTAGCAAATAATAAGAAACATCCAAGTGCAAATATATACAATAATATACAACGCATACCTACGTAGATTTTGATAAAATAATTTTATATTTATCATAAATTTAATTATTCTAAATTATAATTTTTATTACTTCATTAAATATATGCCCATATTCTTACACGCAGTGTGTGTTACAAAGTCACAAACATAATATTATATTCTGACGGTGTTGAGCGTTGTTCTGTTACGTTCATATGAACACTGTGACACTGTATGTCTACGGTTCAGTGCCAAACTTTACACATTACAATATAGGGATTGGCAGCATCCTGTGTGTGTCCAGAGTGCGACCCGCGGATAAATTGCGGCCCGTAAACTATAAAAAAAGTTGTCCGCGATGCCTGGATTGGTTGCAATCTCGAATTCGTCAAGATTATTTACACCTACAGCATTTTCTTTTTAGTATTCGGTACCAAAATTGGCAAAACGGAACAGTTCGGTGTCTGTTCGAGTGTCACAGGCAATTTCCTCTGCGGAACCACTCAACACGAAAATTTGAAACTTAGCACGGAGATAGGGTGTGATGGCCTAATTCCAGATGTGAAGTTCAGTTTCGATTCTGGGGGATAATTTTAGAGGATAACCAGAAAAGTTAAATCGAAATTTTTCCCCAAGAGCACCGACTAAGGTATCAAACGAAAACCTATTAAAGCCTGAATCCAGTAATATACATAACTACATAGGTACTTTTGTCAATTTTTGTTTTTTTTTTTTTTTTAGAAAAATATAAAAATTGCTGTCCCCGGCCCTTATTACCAGAAAGATTGTTTAGAAAAATCTGAAAAAATTCCCGAACATTAAGAATATGGTGTAGATTGAGCGAAAATTATCAAACCTGAATTTCCTTGCATAACTTCCTTGGTATGCAAAAAGAAAAGTTAATGACATACTTTGCTTTGATTAAGATGTTGTTAATCAATAATTGTATTAATAATATATTAAACGGGTATTTTACTGGTTTTTTGTACAGTGAGTTTGAAAAATTAAAGGAGTAAGGAATAACTGATAAATTTGTAAATTAAAATACATATATTACAATCACTGCACATGAATATTATTTAATATTTGTAAAATTTTTAGGTATCCATAGAAATAAAGCTACCTATTCAAACAAATTGACAAATAATATTTAAATAATTTTATGACTTAAGATATTATCTAATAGAAGTATAATTTTTATAATAAATAGTGTTGCAAATAATTATTATAGAAAGAGAAAAAAAGCGGCGACTCTTTGTACAATTACTTCATTCCGAAAATATCACTGTTCGTTTCTGGTAAACGTAAACAGACCAAGATCTATACGATCGTTTTGAAATCGAAAAACATGGTTTATCTTAGGAACAAAATTTATTCATTAGGAAAAATATTTCATCCACTTTCTTACAAAAAAAAAAAAACAACATAAAAACAAGTAATTATACGGAACACTGTTAGCGCAAGTACAACTTGCACTTGACGACTTTTTTTTAAAACAAACCACTTTTCTATTATAAATTATTCAGTGATTTACATAAATCAAATTTATAGGTAAAAAAATAACCATATCTGTTAAGGCGAAATATGATTTAATTTTCACATGTGACTTTTCTGTTGCCTTTATAATTCTATAGTGATACTGCAAAAAAAAAACAGCATCGAAAAACTGTCAGAAGTAGTTTTTTGAGCTTTTTAAAAAATTGAGTATACGTGATGACGTCATCAAATCAATTTTTTTCTTTCGCAAGTTAATACCTACAAAAATATTATGCATCACTTCTACTTGTGAAATTGTGATAATTTGAGTCCGAAGTTTGTTTAGAAAATATGACCGATTTTCCAAGAGAGATCGGCCAATCTCTGCGATTGGCCAACCCATCGCAATGAACGAGTTAAACCCCAAAATACAGTTTTTTTTCACCAAAACAACGAAGTTTAAATATGCAAACCCATTTTTATTTTGTGTCTTTCGGTATTTTAAAATTTTTCCGTAGCTCGTCGACGTAAAATTTTGGACAGCCCTGCACTACAGTTACAACAGTAAACTATGAATGAGAGTGTTGATGTCATGAACGAAAATTATTTTAATTAACTAATTTCATTTAATTAAGATTAATATCTGACTCCTAAGGTTAATTTAACATAATGTTTCTGTAACGTCTTGTATAATATTCATAATATTACATATTATAGAGGGGGAATTTATAAAATAGTTGATTCGTATAACTACAAAGACCCATCGTCATAATTGCATCAACCGCTATTAGCAGAGGTAAAAAATACAAAATACTAGGTGAATACAGTCACTTACAGTAGGGCTTCCCTACACTTAGCGATCATAATAGACTTAGAGCAATCTTTTCAGTATCAATTTTTCTTTTAAAGAATTCCATTTTTATATAAAGTAAAAGTATATAATATTTAAATGGAAAAAAGCTATTAGTTGTGAGAATAATATTTTTTATGCTAGGTATATAGGGAAAGTTCTTGTCACTTCAGTTATTACATAATTATTCTGATTCATTAGTTAACAATTTTTTTGTGGTTTTCATGCTTCGTTATATTTTACGTCGTATCATTATGGACATTTCAAGAAAAAATATGTAACACCGATTTCTGATGGGGTTCCACAAAAGTTGGAGGGTACAGACATATACATTGCACGTCAATTTGGCGCCCAGGCTTTCACCAAAAAAAGAAAAAAAAAACTTAAAAACAGAAAGTGGTAAAGACAATAATTTTTTTTTAAATAATAATTTACTTAATATAGCACCCAGAGCAATCAATTTTTTTTTTAGTTGATATATCTTATAGTTTTGATATTTGAACAGGAGGTTGCCACGAAATTTTGTTTTTGGTTTTAACTTCAAAACCTCCGATACCATTTAGTCTTTAGGCTCTTTAAGAGATAGATGATAGGTAACATAAATATTCGTACACGTCAGTTATTATATCCAGTTTATTATTAGGGATGTAACGATACTTAATTTTGCCGATACGATATCGATACCGCTTATTGTAGTAAATAATCGGCGATACTTATACGAAAATTATATATGTATCCCGGGCGTTTATGTGCATAAAACCTACTATATATTATTTAACAGAGTCGAACTTGTGAGAGGTGTAAAAAAATATCAAATCAAAATTAAAAAGAAAAAAATATATACGGTGTTAGTTTTTTGAGAGTTGCGATTTTTATTACAGCCAAACAGTTGATTTAATCGAAAAATTGTTCAAATAAGAGTTGTGGATATCGACGGGGGCAACCGATTGCTATAGTTAGGAGCTTCATAGCTCTTATGGTTTTCGAACTATGATACAAACTTATAGATTTTTAAAAGAAACTTATAGACTATATATTAATTTTTCGATAAAATTGATCTGATGCATTAATTAACAACATAAATGAGCAAAAACCTTTTTTTTTTACCCAAGTTTAATTTTTTAATTTCTCTTTAATTTATCAATTAGGCGGTAAAAATGTGCATATTTACTTGAGGCTGCTTCGACCGATAGTGTTCTGGTTGGTTACATTTCTATTAAATCCAAAAAAAGAACCTTTTCCAGTACCATTTCTATCATACAAATTTGACTGTAATCAAAATAGCAAAAAACTCATATAATATATATATATATATATATATATATATATATATATATATATATATATATATATATATATATATATATATATATATATATATATATATAAGGTACCTAAGGCATTTAAGGCCCAGCGGGTAATAAGGCCCATTACCTATATTTCTTACCAAGAAAAGTTCTCTAACTTATCAACAAGTTTAAAATGAACTTTCAATCATTTCAAGACCAGATACAAAAGTTGAGCTACTCAGAGTAACAAACTCATGCCATATTTTAACAAACAAATTTAGAGGTTAAATTTTCGTTCGTTGATATAAAAATTGTGCACATTGTGAGTGTTATATTAATGACTTTTTAAAGGTATGTTTCTTTCAAATTGTTATCAAAATTGAAAAAAATTAATATTCTTTAAGTTTTACATCAATTAATTTAGTTTATTTCTAAAGTATTTATATAAAATGTATATAAGCATAAATATTGACATGTTGATAATAAGGCCCATGAAAATTTTGTTTGGGCTTTATTACCAACATAATTAAAAACAAACACTACAAAGTCAAATCAATTAAAACAGATCTGAAGTCATTTACACATGAAGAAAAATTAGACGCACAGCCTTAAATTACTATAGTTACTCTAATATAAAAATAACAAAAAGGAAAAAGGACAAAAAACTAAGTACATTTAATTTTGATTTATTTGTTGCATTTGTTTAATGATGCCAGATCAGTTTTAGTTGGTTTGGTCGAATTTTTATTTTTATTCCTTAGTGTGTAGAAGTATGGCTGATAAAAAGAAGAGAGCGTTGTGGTCTAAGGAAGCACTGGCATCAGCCTTAAGCTATGTCACTCGACATGGCAATCAAAGAGGGGTTGCAAGGAGATTCGGAATTCTAACAAGAACTCTTAGATTTAATATTTATTTATTTCGACTTAATATATTCAAACACCTAGTACTTGACTTATTCGAAAAATATGATAAACAAATTAAAAATTAAAAATAATGACTTAGGTAATTTTTTTTGTTGTTGTTTTCAATAACAGTCACGCAGTCAAACGGGATTCAAGGATTTTCGAAACTTTTTTGAACGTGTAAAAATAACAAAATATTTTGATATATAAGTTCAAGTTATTCTTAAAGTATTTTCAAGTTCAAGTTATTCTTAAAGTAATTAAAATCCCCCAATTAATTAAAAAAAAAATAATAAATGTACTATTTCAGGCAGTTGTAATAGATGGGCCTTATTTTCTACACCAGTCGGAAATAAGGCCCAATTGCAGACACTTTTTAGAATCAAATTTTTGACTCGTATAATTACAAATTCATTAATTTTTTTAAGAATTTTTATCAAAAAATAAGTAAATTTTTATAATTAAATACTATATTTTTGATATTTTATAAGACATGTAAATAATAAGCATATTTTGCTTAGGTAGGCCTTAATTGCCTTAGGTACCTTATATATATATATATATATATATATATATATATATATATATATATATATATATATATATATATATATTACATAGAGTAATAAACCGATACATGAAGTCAGTAATTAAAGTTTACTTTTGGCAGATTTTTCTTAAGAAAGCAAAGTTTTTCCAAGCTATTTACAGATAAACTGTTACACAAATCATTTTGTATGAGGCCTACGGTTGAAAAATTTTCTGTTTTCCACTTTCCGAACTGTGTAATATCGGCCTTATTCTAATCGGCGATACCGATATATCGGCTTGCCAATTATATCGGTATCGTTACGTTCCTATTTATTATCTATCAGTCTATAAAAAATTTAAGGTACCTATAGAAAAATCATCTCATAAAGTCCATCTGTATTGATAATAGCTACGGAACCCTAACTTGTGCGTATTTTATTGATAAATTTTTCTCTGATTTATTATTCTTATATTATTTGGCAGAACTGGTTGTCCTCCAAACTTATCCCTAGGATATCATTCATTTATAACGAATCAAATCATACTTTGTTATGTTTTTGAATGATATCGTGGTTTCTATTAATTAAAAAATCGTTAATAAATGTGCCTATTTTTATACAAAAAAAAAAAAGTAAAATATAAAATAACTGCCAAAAAAATTATTAGTAGATTACCTCAAAACGAAAATAAAAATACTGTATAAAGAAAAATTGGTGGTTAGTACAAAAAAACCAACCTAATAAAATAAAATTTTTTATGAAAAACCATTTCTGTTTGACTATAAAAATATAAAAAAATAAATATGAATTATTTAATATTTTGATCACGTATAAACAACGTTTTTTTTGTTGTTAAAATCTATTATTTGATGCGAACACAAAGAGTTGTTAATCACAATTATGTAAAACGCCGAATTCCCTTTGTCTTCAATTAAATAATTAAAGCAAATCACCGAAAAAAATAAAAGCCGAAATTGTTCAAAATGAATTTATATTCTATTCGAAAATATAATCTCCTCATTCAGTGAGTTAATTTTTAATTAATTCACTTGACTGATATTATTGTTGGTTGCCGCCTTTAATATTTTTTTGTGTGTTTCGACGAGTAATATTCTTATTATTCAATTAAAACGTACAAAAAAAGGAATTTTTATTTTTCCTTTTTGGTAATTATTTGAAATGACACCACTAAAATGGAAAATTATCACAAAATTTTTCAATAATTTAATGAAATATAGGCTTAATTCGTATTAAATTAATATCTTCCGGTAAGAATATTAGGTATATCTGAAAATTTGTAAATTTTCTATCACCTAAAATTACGGACTAAATGCCCTGATTGTTACCTCGTTCACAAAACCGTTAGAATCAACAAAAGTGACAGTAGTACATGGGGGAAAAGCAAAATGATTTAATTATTAGGTTCAATTCACGCTATAGTGTCGATCACAGTTCGTTCCCGGTCCAGTCTCGGTTCGGTAAAATATTCTTAAATTTGAAACAAAGGATGTATTCACACTATCAACATTAGTTTAGCTCCAGTCCAATCAGGTTAAAAAAAAAAGCATCCTATACTATCCAAGTTGGTTAAATTCTACTACTTTTATCGTCTTAATTTTTACTGGTATATAATTCAGAGGCGTCATAATGTTTACTGGTATATAATTCAGAGGCGAAGAATCTAAATACCGAAAATTTAATTCAAACACAAAATTTTTTTTTAAAATATCAGGTCAGTCCATAAGTTCAGGCGTGCATGCATGGAATTCCCTATGACTCATTTACTAAACCAATACAATTTTGAACCTGTCGAAACTTGTCATCGTTCGACTAACATATCATTCAGTTCATCACCAACTTTCGTAAATATCGAAACTACCAGATACCAATTAAAATAATTTCGTTAGATATCAAATTTACTTAAAAATGGAAAATAGAATACACAAATTAAAGTGCCCCGTAACATTAATAGATAATGAAGGGGAAAAAATAGCTTACCACCGGAGGTAGGTTACATTTGCTGCGGTAAATTATTTTCGGCCCGCAGCATGGTCACACCTTTTTTCGACACCCTATATTCCAGCTTTCAAATCTTCCCCAGAGATACAGATTGCTTTGCTAAAACACAAATATCTTCTCTTTTATGTGGTTAAAATTTAATCAAAATCGTTAGAGATTTGTCCATTTTCGAGGCATTTTCAAAAACTAAGGGCGGCTAGACCCCACGCTCAACCACTTTTGGGCGTACTGACCTCACTAGGTTATGAATCATGGTGAAATTCACCGTATATACCTTTCATCAAAATCTCTTAAGTGGTTTCATAGTTGAAGATCAAAGTAGCTTTCTTAACAGATAGATATCTTTTTGTAAATGACTAATTTGGACTCAGGGGACCTCAAAGCGTATATTTCCGCTAAACTGCAATGTATTTAAGACCAAGTAAAAATTTTTACTACCAATTGCTTCACCACTGCAGAATAATAAGTTACCAATGTTTAGAAGGCGTAGAGAAAACAATATTTTTAAATACCTATAAAAACAACCACAACTAGTGAATTTTGATTAAAATTTATTATTTGTTGTTTCATTGTTTGAAGGAACGGAAAAAGGTTGGAAACAAGAAAATCGATTACAAAAGAAGATGAAAATAGAATCATTCATGGTTCACAAATTAAAAGATACTCCTATTATGTCTTAGACAAAAGCTTACAACAGCAAAATTAATAATAATATTAATTACTAATTTTGTTCGTATAATAATAGGTCATCTTCTACCACTATATTATTAGGTATAGAGGAAATTATAACATGTTATTTTTAGAATTTTGTAGTGAACTAGTAATTAAATTTTGTTATAAATATTACCAAACAATTTCTGATTCACATTTTTTTCGCTTTAGAGGACACTTGAGAGAATGAATTAGAATTATATATATCCTTCTCTTTTGTATGATAAATTGTAGGTTTTGATTAAATATTAACTAGTTCGCTACCAGTGTTTCCTGGAGAAAATCGTCTGTAGGTACCAGTCAATCTTTGTTAAAACAGTTTTTTACGTCCCAGAATTTGCACAAGCAGCTCAAAGTAGGAGCAGTAATTTGATAAGGTGGTAGCTTTTGAGTAAATTAAAAACAATGTCAGATTTTTTAGTAAACTACCATTCTATTTTCAAATTATAGACATCTAAATTTTCAAAAAGCACTCAGAGGCGACTTCATATCAGATTTTTAAATCACTGTGGCAACTCTCCTAATTGGGTTACGAACCTGGAAAGATGTTGTGTTTTACAGTATTTCCCAAAGCATTTAAAGAAGCGGGTAAAAAATATAATGTGCGGTCGTTTTTGGAGGCTTTCGAAAAATTAGATATATTAATAATAAATCTGATATTTTCCTTAATCCATATAAAGGCTATCACTCTACCAAATCTTTACACAAGACTTGTATCAATGATTTATCACACAAGAGGATATACATTTTGTATTAGTTTTTCAGATTTATCAGACTTACAATTAGATGTTAAACATTTTTATTCAATATTTTACTTCCATTGCAGCCTAAGCTATTTGAAAATCGTCAACAATTATAACGATTTTGTTCATATATTATTATAAATGAGACTCAAAGAACGCAAAGTAAGTCAGTCCTTTGTAAAAATTCTTACTGGTTTCCACATAATATAACTATCAAAATATACATATAATAAAAAAGATGAAAGTAGTTCTTATTCTTAAACAAAACCGAAAAATTATAAGCTTTTTCAGTTATTGACGCATATAGTTTTATTAAACGTTTAAAAATGAAACAATTTTCTTACATTTTAAGGTTATTTTTTTGCAGATTCAGTTACAAAAAATCATGATACCTGAGATTGTATATTATAATATACAATCTCGTAAGCTTACATGATTTTTTGTAACTGAATCTGTCACCAAAAAACCTTAAAATGTATAGAAAATTATTTCATTTTTAGACGTTTATTAAAACTATATTCGTCAATAACTGAAAAAACTTATAGTTTTTCGGGTTTGTTTAATAATAAGAACTATTCTCATCTTTTTTATTATATATATTTTGGTAGATATATATTGTAATGTAACTAACGTAGTTATAATATTCTTTTGCTTTATACAAAGATTGTGTTACTTCTTTGTTGTTCAAAACAGGTAAACATTGTTATTCTGTTAAATCGAAATTTGTGTTATTATTTTCATTTAACACAAACACGAAATGTTACATTAAGGCAGGGTTGTGTTACTTATTTAACACAAAAATTTTAACAACTAGTTTTTTTTCTACTCAGAACACAATTTTTTTTACTGTACATATTTGTCGAAGTTATGTTCGAATATATGTACTTAAAAAAACAGATTGCTAGTAACACCTAAACGCATATCTCTTAAACTATTGGACTGATTTTGATGAAATTGATATGCCCATTTCCATCCCCATGCGAGTTGAATGATACTAAATTAATGCAAAAAGAGTCATTCCAATCAAATTCGTAGTTTTTGAGAAATACGTCTTCAAGCATACATACAACCACACATGCATACGCTATTAAAATTTTTAAAGTCGATTAATAAAAGGGAAAAAAATTTTAAAACTGTAAATCAGATTTAATTACTAGTATCTATAAAGAAGATAATAACATTCAGACAAATACATACTCCAAAAAATATTCATTCAGATTCTGAAAAACAATATTTACTATAATAAATTCACTGTTATTGACCTGACTGAAGCTTGAACTCACTTATAAAGCAGATAGAAACTCTAAAATAGAGAGAACACGCGATAAATTCAACCACAGTTAAAATTTCTCTGTTTTTATAATAACTAGTTCAAACACATTACTATGTATGTATAGATTATATAGACCTTATGGTGAAGGTGCTGGGAAGAAAAATTTTATATAATTTTACCTCCATTAGATTATTTTATAAAGGATATCAATAACGTAAGAGACTAAATGTTGTAGTCTAACGGTCTAAAATATAATAATTTTAATTAAACTGTAAAATGTAAACCTTTTTAAATTTTAATATTTATCAAAATAACAAAATAAATTATTTTATAATTATTACTTATTTAATTAATCATATAAAACTACATACTCATTTCAAAAAACATTTGTAATTATAGCTATGTTCAGGTGATTCAAAAGTATTAAACTGAAACTTTTTGAGACTCCATATCCATACAATATACAAATAAAAGTCTCAAAAAAAGATAATGACATTCACTATGAGTAACGTAAAAGCCCCTATGCCGGAACGCGATCATATGTCCGAAGAGTTTTGACATTTATATATTAATCAAGTTATTTCTGAAAGAAACCTCTGATAACAAAACTTACTATTAATAGAATGATTATTTTTCAATTTAAATTTACCTCGCATGTAATGTTTCCTTACTTAATTAACCCTAGAATCATACGTACTCGTCAAAACGACGAACGAACTTCTCTACCTGCTCTAATGCTGTGACTTGTCGGTACCTGCTCGCTGTGAAACTTCTGTTATCTAATTTATTTGTTATTATAACACATAAGACATATAAATTTTGTTTATAGCTATTGTCGTTTTTTTTATACTGAAATAGTGTGCGTCAAAAGGACGACGATGTATGATTAACCTATATTTTTTTTAAAGATTTTGTACTCCACATATAAAAGTTTTCCTAATTTTTCTAAAATTTATTAAAGATATGGATGTTATAATTAATTTATTCAATGATTATGACAATGTGAAAGATGATTACAGCTGTTTGACTTATAGAGACGACATAATACTGAAGTTTGAATATATTGAATCGAAAACTAAAGAATGCGTTTCGAATGACTTAATAAAAGATTAAAAATTTATTTTGTGGAAAATATTTTAATTCTTATTATTTTTTGAGTTCTTATTCGAAAAATTACTAACAAATTTTAGAAAATTTACAAATGTGCCTAATGGGGAAATAACTACATATCTATAGGAATATTTATGACTGAGAAATTTCACATTCTGTAAAGTCACACGTGTCCACTGATTCATAATAGTTCATAAATTAATTATTACAATTGATGTATTTATATATTTTTTAATTTTTATAATGAAAATATGCTTTGATAAAAAGATTAAAAAAATTAATAAATATTTACATTAAGAAATTTTTCCAAATCCAATTTTTTTAAATATTTTGTTCGCTTTTGTGGTATTGTTATGTAAATAAAAAGTTTTTTGCAAATAAACTCTAAAACTCCCCGTAAAAAGTCCATTCGTCGAAACGACGCCGATGTATGATTAACTTGACTCGTAGACCAACGTATGATTCTAGGGTTAAAGAAATATATATATTTATATATATATATATATATATATATATATATATATATATATATATATATATATATAACAAATTTTGTTGAATACAGTATTTTGATCCTTCATTTACGTCACATACGTAAACCATACTATGCTTTGACGTATGGAAATGAAATGCAACCGAAAAATCGTATCCACAGATTATGAAATTTTAAAATCTAATAACCAATAAATATTAAATATTTCTGAAAAATATTTTAGTATTCAGAAAGATAATTTTGACGCCTTCTGAAGATCAAATACATAAGTAATATTTAAACATTTAATTATATACTTATATCAACCATAAATCTGCGTAAATTAAGAGGTCAGTCTGGGTTTATCGTATTTATTTTGAAGAATTGTTTTTTCAAACTAAAATTTTTGTATTTTAATTTTTAAATAGGGTAAAAGCCCCTATATTCGAACGCGATTCAATATTCGAACAGTTTTGATATTTTATATATTAGTGAAGTTATTTCTGAAAAAAAACCGATAAATATCAATAATGTTCGAGTATTGAATCGCGTTCGAGTATAGGGGCCTTTACGTTATGTGAAAATATGCATCTTAAAATGAGTAAAAGATATTTTCTAGGGATGCAAGTTAAATTATTCGGTGATCTAGTAGCCTGAAGTGAGCCCCATTTGTCCCTGGCAACCATGAAAATATGAACATTAACAAAGTGGCGAACGTTTGAATTTTTCATTCTCTTTCTTACAGTTTCGATTGTTTAAAAATATGGTTAAATGTAAATAAATATTTGCAAATTTAGTTTCAGTGGCAACTTGGCATGTTGTAAATATTCTTTGAAAATTTTTGGTCCAATCGGTGGAATCGGTTTTTGCTAAATCGTGGTCGCCATATCGAAAAACGTTGTTTCGAGAAAAACGTATGTAAAACGTTCTAGACGAAAACACATATGCTACTGTTCTACACGTGCTAACGCTTGATCCTTCTACTGTATTGCATTTTTAGCCTTTTCTAGACCGCTTCGACCAAATAACGGTGTCTGTGTTATTTCAGTATCTACATCATTAAGCAAACCTGACGTTATAAGAAAATATTTTTTTTGAAAATATAAACCCAGACTAATCCGGACGTAGCTGAGGAATTTGGTAAAAAGAAGAATTAAAAGTAATAAAGGGGCAAAAATTAACAACTTCTTTGGTTTCAATAAATAATTCAAAGTTTTAAAATTTAACATTGGCGAAAGAAGCTTCGCGTACTCACGATAAAAGGATACTAATGAAGATTACTATTAAATAAATGAATATTTGGAAAAATGGTATCTAAAGCTTCAATTACTGATGAAGACAGTCGTTAACTATAATTTTAGTCATCAGAACAGAATTTTATTATCTAGATAACAGATAACAGATAATTAAACATACTCGATAACATTTGAAATTAAAAGTATAAAAAACTGCGTCTCGCATTGGAGAGAGAGGTTGTGTTTGATTGATTACTGAATTGGAGTGGCACTCGAACAATTGATCGGTGGCCTAGTTGGTAAGGCGCTTGGCTGGTAACCAAGAGATCCGGGTTCGAGTCCCAGCCGATCCAGTTTGGTGATTTTTCAAACACTATGTCAATTTTAATTAACAGATAATTAGTTTAAAATATCTAGATAAATATAATTTAAACGTTATCTAGACAAAAGTTTAGATAACAGATAAGATAATATTTTGTAATGAGCCAACCTATATAATTTACTTATTTAATTTTATTAATATGCACATTGTACATTTGATAATTTTTCCGTTACTTAACATAACACATTTATTTTATCTACACACACCGGCATAATTAGCGGAAAATGAAAAAAAATATAAAAATCTATTTATTAAACAAAATTGGCGGTTTTTTTTTTTTAATTTTTACTTCAAATAATATTGAAGTAAGGAATCAATTGACTTTCCATAGAATTGTTTTTATTTATTATTGATGGAATTCATTTTAAAAGGTCTGTCACTTTTGAATTCAAATGCCGCTTCTTCTCAATATTGTCGAGCGTCAAACTGCCGTAATTGACGAATGGCAAAGGTTGTCCCAGGAGGCTATAGATAACATCATTCTGAGTATAGAAAGACGAATGGAAGCTCTGATAAGAGCACGGGAGGAACCAGGCGGTATTAAAACGCTGTGTTTAATTTTCTATTTGTTAAATAATCTTTAACTAAAATTATTCTTGGACGACATAAAATTCCAATGCCATTTTATATGTTTACTTGTTTTTACTACCGAAAATAAAGATATATTGACTTGTGAACATGTAATTTTAAGTGAATAATTAAATAAGATTAGTATTTTCTTGAAATTAGATAGTTTGTTTGATTTTTACAGATATTTTGTATGTTCCGCTAATTATGCTGGTGTGTGTAGTTTTATGATACTAAGTATCTCTTATCACCGTGGAATATGTTTGATCATTATTTTCTCTAGCGACGAATAAATCCTTGAATTGTTCTAGAAATAATTTTATATTTTAATTACGTCACAATTGGATTGACCAATCAGAATCTCCCAAAGCCGCATTTTAAGCGTCAGTATATAAGACAATTCCGGCACAAAAACGGGGACTTTTCCAGTGGAGGCTTTGTTTCAAAAATTACAAATCGACGTCTCTTTCACACAAGTTGAATTATATCATTCAACTGTTGTATGTAAAATTTAACTTTTTAAATTAAATTTAATTAAAATACAAAGTAGTGTATTATTCAGTAAAATACCAACCCAAACCCGCAACTCCTCCGAAGAGACACAACAATTTACAGAAATAATACCCTAGGTTTACTTTACTATTTACGGAAACTTGTCTTTATTATTTATATTCCTAGAAATATAACAATATCATGCATAGAATAGATACCATAAATACAGAAAAATAAAAAATCCTACTGTAGTTAAAAATCTTAAAAGGTCACCCAAACAGGGTTGCCAGATGAATTTTTCAGAAGTCGCCCTATCGATATTAAAAAGTCGCCAATTTGTAATTAAAATTTGCCCAACACCGACCTCTAATTTTTCGGTAAAAAATAAATGATGAGTTAAAAAAAAAAACCGGGAAACTCTTTTCACGTCTACTTCTTTATTTTTTTCCTGAAATAAAGTGTGTATTATTCAGTAAAATACCAACCCAAACCCGCAACTCCACCGAAGGGACACAACAATTTACAGAAATAATACGCTAGGTTTACTTTATTATTTACGGAAACTTGTCTTTATTACTTATATTCTTAGAAATATAACAATATCATGCATAGAATAGATACCATAAATACAGAAAAATAAAAAATCCTTCTATTGCAGTTAAAAATTTTAAACCAGATTTTAAACCCAAAGGGGGTTGCCAGATGAATTTTTCAGAAGTCGCCCTATCGATGTTAAAAAGTTGCCAATCTGTAATTAAAAGTCGCCCAACACCGACCTCTAATTGTTCGGTAAAAAATAATTGATGAGTTAAAAAAAAAACCGGGAAACTCTTTTCACGTCTACCCTTTTATTGTTTTCCTGAAATAAAAAAAAAGCGTTTTTCCATAAAGAAATAAATTGGCGAACAAAAAAAATATTTCGTTTTTCGTCTTTCGTGTTTTCTGTTTCGCTGAAATAGAAAAGGCTGAAGTAAAGAACATAATTATAAATAATTGTACGATTCAAACAGTTGTCCAAAATAGCCCAAATGGCGACAAATAGCTCAACCACAAAATCTGTCGCCCAGATGCTTCAAAAGTCGGCATTTTGGCAAGAAGTATCCCAATCTGGCAACCCTACCCCCAAAATGGGTCGAAATGTGTTGACAATGTATAAAAACATGTAGAAAATAGATAGGTATGTTCTCTGTGATCCCCCAGAATTGTTTACACCCTCCTGCTCCCCAAAGATTGCAATCGCAACACTTTAAAATTCACTGATTTAGATTGCTATAATATACTCGCCATAGCTACAAATACAAAATCATAAAGCGAAAAATACATTTACACCGTTACGATAGTAAGATTAGTCATTAGAACTGTTGTGACATGCGTACTCCCATTAGACGCATCAATCGTTGCGATAAGTTTTCCCTATACTTAAGTCCACTTTCGCATGTAATAAAACATCAAATAAAAAAAATTTTCGTTTCCATTTTCACATATTTTATTATACCGGCATCCATTAAATAAATGACGATTATTATTTATTATTATTACGTTTGAAACACTCAACTTACCGTTAAATAATCCAATGAGAATACCAAAAATAGAATAATATAAAATGAAACGGTGTTTTAATTTCAAACAGCCACCCATTTTTGTCACAAGATAAAATAAAAGATACGTTCCGTATATCGTAATATTTCCACTTTCAAAAAGTACTTAAGAAAAACGAAAAAAACTGAAAGAATATACTACTACCTAGTATTGTGTGAAACACTTTCAAAATATTATCAAACACAGAGAAGCACAGAAATAATTATTGTCGTTTTGTTAATTACTTGCAACGCCGATTCAAATCAAAATCATTAACACAAAAAAAAACTGTAGAGAGTAAATGTATTTTCTCCCAACCACTGTGTGTTGTTATCTTTTCAAACAAAACTGGAACAAAAAAAAAAACGTTTACAAACACTTGCACATACACTTTTTGGAGTAAAATATTCTGGTTTGTTTATACTTTTTGTAAAAATCTGTTCTTTGCCGTACAGTTCCTTGCTATATACACAAATACATATACACCGTGATTCGTTTTTTTTTTTTATTTCCTTGCTAGTGAAAAAACTACTTGCACTAAAATACGCTTTTGTTTTATTCAACTGGCACAAACATTTCTATTTTGTTTATTTTCACTTTTTTTTACTACAAAAAAAACAAAACAAAATCATTCAATTAAATAGTGTATGTATATTGAATTTGTAACCAAATTAATTATTTCTAATTAAATAAATAATCATTTGTATACACCACACAGATATTATTTATTCCTGACCATCATAATCAATTTTATCCAAGCCAAAGTTAACAAGGTATATCCTGTATTTTAAACAGTGCACACAACAATTTATAATATAAATAAAATCCAATTAAAAAGTATAATCCGAATAAATATACACACTGAGAGTTTTTAATTTGTTGTTATTGTACACCAGAACAGCACAGTTTTAATAATAATAACGTTTTTTAACACTTACTATGTTGCACTGACGCGCTTTGTAGTAGTAAACTGACTCGTTTTATTATAATTAATTTCAATCTCCGACATTTTTTTCATAACTTTTAATTAATATACAAAATGCAACTGCATCCATTGCATTCACAACTTTGATAACAACAGTCACTGGAATTGTTAACAAAAAAAAAATCGATCTACTTTAAAAATTTAATAACTTATTAACTTTAATTTATTGATATATCCTAGTTTTGTTGTTGCTATTAACTATATAGATTTTTATGTTGTCCTAATTTTATGGCAGTATAGTACACTGGTTTTTTTTTTCGGTATCAGTATCAGTGTTAGAGCAAGTAAATTCATTCAACAATAACACAAAACAATTGATTTAAATTAATTTGAATTTGTGCATTGTCCACGCGTCGTAAATTGTCATCGTGTGGTTAACGATCTTGATGTGATGGTCATCGGATGCTCAGACACTTTTTATATCCCCTGCACAATTGTAAACATTAATTAAACGAAACAAATAATGTTGACAGTGCGACCAGAATTGTGAGCGCAAAAAAAAAAAACGTGAGCGAACAAGTAGTTCCGGCGACAACGGAAACCACGTTTAAATTTATACTTTGTGTATTTGTAAATATGCAAGTGGTAGAAGTTTATAATGGATGCATCCACCATCTAGTGTCAAAAATTGGCATGACGCATCTGTTCGTGTGGATGACGGCCGTTGTGCATGGCAATAGAACCGCGCGTCGACTGGCGTTCACTGTCGTGTCCACCACTGTATAGCAGAAACAACATCCACATTTGTTGTTCGAGTTGAATCGACGAGCATCGAAACCGCACTCGACCGACTCTCCGCGCGTCACGACGCCACTCCCACCTCCACGGAGAGCAAGTGTACGCTGTTGAAGAGACGTCGTCAACTATACTTCCACTAAACATATATAGTGTACACTGAAATCTTGTTCGTCGTTGATTTCCCTCAAGGGTAAATTTTGGGGTTATGTCGGTGTGTGTGCCGCGTGATCCTGGCGGTACCCACTGTACTATAGAATGTCGGTGATGCTCTTGATGCTGCTGCCTGGTTGTTTCACGTTGTTATGTCATATTAAATATATTTTGTGGGCGAGAGTTGTTTCAACGCATTTCCCTTTTAAAATGACACAGAAATTAGCTGAAGCATTCCTAATCAGAACATAATGTGTCGTGTATTCTTCAACAATTGTATAATAATTTTGTTCTATCGTGTACGATGGTTGTGATTTATTTCATTAGAATTATAATAATTTTCCTATCTTCTCGGTTGTGATATATAAAATAAAAGTTTGAATTTTCCAGCAAAAAAGATTTAAACACTTGGGAACAATTATGTTAAGATTATAAAATATTCTCGACATTTCTATATCTATACTGAGTGTCCCGGCCGGATGTATACATACGATTTACATGTTAATTTTTAACATTGGATTCCCATAAGGAAAAAGTTATGTCATAAGAGTGCTTTGGATAAACATATTCTTATTTTCGGTAATTTTCTTTTATGAAATAATTTTTTTCCACCAAAGTATCTACACTATTTCTTCAACAGAATATTTTTTTGGTATTTTTATTATTTTAATATTTATTTTCAAGAAAATAAAAATGCCTTTTCGAATTTACAGCATTTGATACTAATATCTATTACGTAAAAATGTGAATGGCTTGAAAATTGCGACATTCATTTCCTTATTTTACTGCATTATTATTGTTAAAGCTATGGTAACAGTATATATAATATTAAATTAGTATAATTAGTTTGTTCAAAGCACTCTTGTGACATAACTTTTTCCTTATGGGAATCCAATGTTAAAAATTAACATGTAAATCGTATGTATACATCAAAATGGGATAGCTGGTATAGACAAAGCTGGGCATAGACAATGAAACACTGTGAATATTTTTTAAACAGATTGCTTCACAGTAATGTCATCTCTCGTGTAGAAAGGGAATTCTAAGGTACAAAGAAAAATGTTTCATTCTAATATCTCCATTTTATACCAAAAAAATGTTTTTCCAAAAAAGTGAGAAGTTTGCAATGAAATTTTGCTTATATAATTATGTTGTACATATATGACACTTTCAATTAGTCCATTAGTAATATTAATATAGGGTGATTCTCGTGTGACGCATGGGACATTTTTGCAACAAAAACATATAAAAAAAAAATCTAATTAATAATGAACAAAACAAAATGTTTATTGTACGCAGAAAATGAATTAAAATTTTTTGAGCATATTCTATTTTTTATCTGAAATCCAGTACTTATGATATAAGGCATAAACTCGGGTGACGCACGGGACATCGTACCAAATGAAGTTTATGTCCTATATTTGGAGTACTGCAAATTCAGATATAAATTAAAATATGCTCAAAAAATTTTAATCCAGTTGCCCCGTGTTATAAGCTTTTTGTTTTGTTTGTTATTAATTGCATTTTTTTTTAAATGCTTTTGTTGCAAAAATGTTCCGTGCGTCACGCGAGAATCGCCCTATAATATCATATACATAATTCAGGGATTCCCAAAGTGGCGGTCGCGAAATTTATTAGGTCATCTGGAAAGTTCGTGCCGTTTTCGGAGCCGCTCGCATGAATTCCTATTTCTTCAAGTAGCAATCGTAAGCGAAAGATGCAACAACATGTTAGTGTTAGGCCGATAGTGTTGCTTGTAATATGTATCATAAATCTTTAAACAGCGTTTAAATAATTTTTTTTTTATCCGTAATAATGAGCAATCTTAGACATCAAGGAACATCATGTCATGTTATACGAGTTTAAAAAAGGTACTAATGCAGCTAACGCAACGAGAAATATTTGTAGTGTTTATGGTGACGATGCTCTTTCTGAAAGAACTTGTAGAAAGTGATTTGCTAGATTTCAAGAGGGTACTTTTTCTTTGGAAGGTGAAGCTCCCTCCGGTTGACCTGTGTGTATTGACGACGAAACAAAAGTGTCAAGAAATAAAGCGAAACCCGAGGCAAACTGTCAAGAATTACCAGCAACTTTTGAGCATTTAAAATCCACAGTTTTCGGCCATTTGAAGAAAATCGGAGTGGTTATTTACACCAAAAACGGCACGAACTTTCCGGATGACCCAAAATTTGAGGGAGGTCGCAGAAATAATTGATTACAAATTACATACCCATTTTCTACACATCCATTTTTACATATTTTGAGAATTTTTTGAAATTTTTAAATTCACTCTCCTAGATAGGCAATAGTGAAATTAACTGATCCTTTTATAAAAAGTGTTTTATTTTTTACTCACCTCTCCTACACGGAGAGAAAATTCCTATAAAAATTACTGTGCTCATACTACAACCGACGTGTAACAGGCGAACATATCCAATTTTACAATAAATTACAATAATATAACTAGAATTTTTATAATTTTACCTTACAAATATTGGATATGTTCACCTGTTACACGTCGATTATAGTACACGGAGAGAAAAATCCTATAATTTTTGTAGAGAAAATTTCAGAAAAATTACTATGCTCCCCTATAATCCGTGCGCGATCGACGACCAAAATAAAAAATATGTGCTAGCATGGTAAAATTTAATGTGGTGCTAACACAACTTTTATCACACTCTAATGCATGTATATTATAGTTTAATTCTTGTTGTCGTACTCTTTCATTTGCGCATCTGACTCGCGACCTTATATTGGTTGCACTGTACCTGTAAAAACATGTATACAAAAATGATGGCCAACAATATAATTCTAATACATATACTAAAGATAGGTAAATAACAAAAAGATGAATTAAACGATGACATCATCCTAAGAGAGTGTAAAAGCAACTGACAACTAGCTGCATTAAGGTGCCTGGTGCGAGCTGTCTGACAAAGTTTCTTCCACAGTCCACACTTAGGTATATGGTTCGCATGTAACCCATGTAACTCGTTGATTGAGGTACATTTCATTAGAGCGATCCCAACACAACCAACCTTCTTTCTGTTTTTTTTCTTTCTATTATTAGCATGTTAGCATGGAAATTTTTTTAATAAACACAATTAAAAATTATTTTTTTGTCGGTAATGGAACTTTTTACTGTGCTGTTTTACAAATTTTACGGAGATAATATTACGAAAAGAACATTCCATCCTTTAAATTTTTTATGATTAATTATAATCTTTATATTTTTACCTTACAGAATTTAATATGTTCGTCCTTTACACGTCGATTGTAGTGCTGAGCACAGTAATTTTTATAGGAATTTTCTCTCCGTGTATGAGCATAGTAATTTTTATAGGAATTTTCTCTCCGTGTACTTATGCATATTTCAAAAACATAAAAAGAAATAGGAAAAATTTTTCGTAAATATATTAATTCCAGCTCAATTTATGTTTAAAAAAAAATATTAGCATTATTATCTATTTTCTATATTATTATTAGTTATTAGTTTAAGATTGTATAGTGCACTGTAACAGCTTAAATCTGTAGGCAATGACAACGTATTAACTTCAATACCTCAAGTAGCCGTATTAAAAGCTCTTATCTTCATGGTATGAATAGTTGAATAGTCTATATACCTATTGAGTAAGTACACATAAACTTTCCAATATCCCGGGCCGATAATTAACCCATATATAAGTTTCCATTACACTATGTAATGTATAATTGTGGAAATAATATATACATAGGAAAATGAGTGGAAATATAATGCCCTTTTAATTCAGTTTTTTTTTTGTCCATAACCAAGAAACAAATCTGGGGTCAAGTTGATTTTAGATTATTAGTGCCTTTACTGCTTCACTACAAAAAATGCATGGAAATTTACCGCCCAATTTACCGTAAATTTGTATTAAAGTTACATTAAATTTGTAGTAAATTATTTACCGGAAAATATTACTGGTAATTTTGCGTATAATCACATAATTTTCAAGTAATATTAAAATTAGGTAAGTAAATTTACTCAAATAAATTTGAATTTCACAAAGTATAGGAATATTTACTTGGTAAACAGGTGAAATTCATATTATGTACTGGTAATCTTCCGACGCATGCGTCACTTTACCCAAAATGACTATAATTTTACCTAAAATACTGGTAAAATAAACTTAAAATATTGGTCCATAACCTAAGGCGTACGCGCAGTGGCTCGTTCTTTGTCTTTCGTATGTTCAATGTTGTCAGTCTTGTCAGTGAATAAGTTTGATGTCGCCATTTAATGTGATGAAACATTATTTTAATATGTGTAAATTGTGAGTTTTAGATTTTAAAGGTAAGCACATTTAATCTTTCTAAATTTTTTTCTTCCTCATAGCAATAACAAAAAGTATATCGAATAATATGTCAACATAATTATGTACATATGTGATATTGTTTACAAAGCAAGGTTAATAAAAATTTAATACAATTTATTGTATAAATTATTAGAAAAACTAATAATTCTTACAGTAATATACCTACGATTATTGTAGAAAAAATTGGAACACATTTATTTTTATTGATTTAACTAAAATGTTGCACAAAATTGTTTTGTCAAAAATGTGTAATATATTCTGTATTTTCTGATTACTTCAAGCATGTTAATTACTTTCAGGTTTTCAATATCTTCAATTCTTCAAAGAATTCATTCGAACCAGAAATATTGGTATCTTTAACCTTGAAAAATCAAATTCGTATGATAACATTGTGTTAACTGGCGGTTCACAATCATTGATGCTGTAAGACGTCAAGTGAAATCCTGATTAACTATACGACAGCAGGCCACGTGTACCACGTCAACAATTTCATATGTAATCTATTTGTCGTCAAAATAGTGAATCAGCTCTGGTCATTTCATCATAATTCTTCAAAACTATTGACGTATTAAAATTGGTATGATATTTTTATTTTCATAATTTATTGTTTTTTATATTAAAAAGTTAATTAATTTTTTTCGTTCCAGGGAACAACAGTTATCAAATTTGGTTATTTGACGAAGATTCAGCTAAGAAAAATTTTATATGCAGACCATAAAAGGCCATACGGTACCTTAAAAGTTGAAGATTCATTGTATGACTTTTAACTGTTTTATTATGTTTAAATAAGTGTTTATCAAGTTCGGGGCCGCCAAAAGATATTTCGCCTAGGACGCTAAATAACCTTGCGCCGAGCCTGGTGACGACAGACGTATACGTATATAAGACGTATCACTGGATTTTTTACAAACGCTACTAAAATTGGTACGTGATGACTTTTTAATTTCAGTTTTAAAATATATCTAAGTCATTGTACCATATTGCTTCCGAGACTATACTAAAGTAACGGAAGCATTGTGATCACTTTTGAAAAATAAAAAATTTTTTCTCCAAAATAAAATTTAGTACGCACATTTTACGTTGTAGAGCTTTCTGAACAATTTTGGTTTGGTATCTGTCTGTCCGTCTGTGTGTCGCAGGTTTGCACCAAGTGGCATAACTTCTGAATTATTCGATTGCTTTTAATGAAATTTTCAAAAATTATGCACTTTGGTTCCTAAATGGTCCTCTATGAATTTAATCGAAATCGGAGTAACGGTAGCTACCACGCTACCATGTCATTCCATTAATATACTAAATTGCACCAAGTGGCATAACTTCTGAACTACTCAATTCTTTTTTCTGAAATTTTCAGAAATTATGCAGTTTTGTCCCGAGATGGTCTCCTATGAATTTAATCGAAATCGGAAGAACGGTAACTACGCCGCAACCATCAAATCCCATTAAATGTCAATATCTTATTTATTGCTAGTCCTATTTCACTCAAATTTTGAAAGTAATTTGGGGGTTAGTTTCTAAAATATTTTGGCTATCATTTTATAATTTTGCCTTTAAGTATTTTGAGTTACAACAAATTTTTATGAACTTTAAGGCGAAAATATAATTTCGCGGTATATGCATTTGGTAAAATACTGTTTTAAAGTCTTTTACGAGTACGAGGAAGTTATGTGTCACACCCCATTGCCAGCGAATTTTAATTTCAGTTTTAAAATGTACCTAAGTAATTTGGTTTTTCTGTTTTTTCTTTTTTAGAGCACAACAATAATGGTAATTAACATTTGAGGAAGACTACCACGTGAAAAGAGCCTCGGAGCTTTCAGAGGTGAATCCGGCCCTACATAAGGAGTTTTTTGGGTATCACTAAATCGCTAAACATCAAAAAAACTTCAAAAAAACAAAGTTATTAAATTTTATTGGAAAATTTTTTTTTTTTAAGTTATATATACCTACCAGTGAATATTAAATAGATCCCAGCCAACTCCAATTCTAATATTTATTACTTTTGAGGTGAATATTTTTTATGTTATTAGTAGTTAAAACAATCTCTAAGTACATTACTGTTATTATAATCTTACATATTATGTAACTGTTTGTATTATACGCATAATTATATCTGTCTATTTTATAAAAAAAAAAGACTTATTTCTTACTTTATAAAAATTATTTATCTACGACTACCACTAAATTGTACAAAATACTGCCTAGGTAAGCTATGTTTTACATACATCTGTATAAAATTTTGCACTATACCCACGCCTGTGTGTAAAGAACCACAGGTTGTTACATTTTTTTAAATTTTTATATTGTACCTACACAAAATGAATATATTTTAATAAAATGTACTTTAATGTATTGTATTCGTACCAGATTTATATTATTTATTGTGGATTTTATGTTGGTCGTAGATAAAGTATAGTACTAAGTCGGTTGTAAGGTATACTACACACGAGTGTAAATACAGGAGTTAATTTAATGTTTTGTAGCAATTTAAAGTATCAATTGTAATTTATACTTTAAAAAGTATTTTATAACTTTTAAAAATTTTCATGTAAGTTGTACAATATAACAGAAAAATGAAAATTTTTTTAAATTTTACTTTGTGTTATGATATGTATATTGAAATTTTTGATCTACCTTTGTTCCTTTTCAACAGAAAGTTTAATTGAAGGTATAGAAAAGCTAAACTGGCGATCTACATACTCAGTAAAAAAATTTTATATATAAAATTTTGGAGTTCATTTAGTCAAAAAATATTAATAACATTAGTTTTAATTTCTCTTATTTATCGAATTCTATGATATTTAAATGTTCTTATTTTATAAGAAAAAAGCTTGCTAAAATTTACTAAAACATATCATTGAAAATTTGCTAAAATTATTTGAGTATCATATAATTTGAGAGGAAAGGGTAATTAGAACATTAATATTTTTTGGACCCGAGAAATTCAAGAATTTTATATAAAATTTTTTTGCTAGGTAAGTAGACCTGGTTCACCCTGTATTGCAAAAGGTAAGTAAATTTACCAGGTATTTTTAATAACTGTATGTGAATTTTACCAAAACCTACTAAGAATTTTACTTAGAAATTTTACCATGTTTGATGTAAATTTACATGGTAAAATTTCGGTGGAAATTTACCTAAAAATTTTACATTAATATAATAGTAAAGCTGTAACCAATGATTTTCAGGGTAATTTTACCGTTTTTTTTTTTGCTGTGTTCCTATATTTTTACTAAATCGGGTGAAGATGTTGGAAGTCTAAACCGTTTGGATGAGTTCTTCAGTCAGAAACGTTCGATGCCCGGAACTGAATTTTATGCAAAAATTTACCCACACATGCACTTTTAGAAAACTATCTAAAGTTCTAAAGCAAATGATTAAAATATTTTAGTCAAATACTTTTTAAAGCTTTTTCAGGTCAACAAGACCTTTCTACATTCATAATAAATTTCAAATTTTAAGAATTAGTACAAGTGCTCTAACAGTATGATTACATCTCAAATATAAAGTAAGTCTCCATAAACGTTTTCAATGTTAAAATAATAAAAATTTTGGAATACTCCAAGCGTGGATGTAAAGGGATGGTCATATTGGTTACGATCCCCTCCCTGAAAAGAAAATTCAAATTTTACCATCATTTCTTTGATGATATATGTTTACTAAAATTTTTCAATGCGCTAAAACTGTAAATAGAATGAATGATACAATGATAAAAAGGAAAGCAAATAATAAATCTTCGAAACTAGTTTTAGCGAATTTTCGAATCGAAAATTTGGCTACTACAGGCACTGTCATGACACGACTTGACTCCGGGACTATGATAGAAATTTGTTTTGAGATCCCTATAAACCGAAAATAATATTCACTAAAATATATATATATATATATATATATATATATATATATATATATATATATATATATATATATATATATATATATATATATATATATATCCGCACGATAAGTCTCGAACGAAATGTCCAGTTTTTACGAAAATTGGTAAAAATGTTAGAAGTCCCAAACCGTTGGACAAGTTCTCTAGTCAGCCATTCCCGATACCGAGAACATGGTCGTTTGGCCATATTTCGGGAAAAAAATTAGTTTTTTACCAAAATTTCCACTTATTCAAAAATTTTTGCGATTTTTTTTACTCCATTGAAAAGAGGAGAAAATATTACATAAAAAAGGTTTTTAAACTATTATTCTAATGTCAACTAGTTTCCAAGAAAAACTAATTTTTAAAAACTTTATGCAGGATGCTGCAACAGGGGTATTTTTAAATTTTACCAAAGGCATCCTGGTCACCAACAAAAAAAAGAATTTCGTCATTTTGACACCAAAAATGAAAAGTTCACATCTAAATAACTTCAATTTAAACAATCATTCTGATTCATGTCACTTATAAAGCTTGGCTAGCGACGTTATTAAGTTTACTAAAATTTTCAACACCTTAAGAATTGTAACTAAAATGATAGAATGATAAAATTGGAAGCGAGTTATAAGTTTTCAAAGTCATTCTTTTCATTTTTATCAAAATTAACATGTAAAGATTTGTCATTATTTCAAAATTGCCAAATACGGTTTTCTGCAAGTATCTCGTACCGTTCAGAAAAAAACTTCTATTGAATCAGTTACACTTCTAAAACGGATACCGTTAGTTTGATAGTAAGAATGATAAGTTGACCCCTAAATTTTTTCACTTCCGATTAAAATTTGACCACGTCCTAATTTACGAGCTGCATCCGCCCTTTGATTGTTATTATTATCAGAACACTAAAAATATACACTTTGTACTTTCGGTTAACGTTTCGAATTCACGATAAGTTATTTTTTTAATAACTTACTTTTTACCAAATACGTATTTTATCTAAATTGGAAAATATAAATCATGAACAAATGTCGATATTGCAAGACCCATACACATTACACACACATAGGGGAAAGCGGGGCTATACTGTACAGCGAGGCTAAACTGTACACCCATTTATCGTGTTTAGATTTCAAGCTAGACGGGGCCAATTCGGTGTCACAACCTAGCGCCTGACCGCGGAAAATGATAGGATTAAGTTCGTTCCGCTGTGCGTATAAATGCCAATGTGATGGTGAAGAAACTTGTTTTTATTATTTCTCTTATAATTTTGGGACACTACCAAATAAGAGTTGGGTGGA
Source organism: Brachynemurus nebulosus (assembly GCA_035578155.1). Taxonomy (NCBI): domain Eukaryota; kingdom Metazoa; phylum Arthropoda; class Insecta; order Neuroptera; family Myrmeleontidae; genus Brachynemurus; species Brachynemurus nebulosus. The sequence goes on from JAPWDM010000002.1 coordinate 61,029,225, forward strand.
GAACCTTTCAGATCATCAGAAATTACTTTTATTAAGCTCTCTCTTGATCACTAGTGATGACTAGTTAGACGACGGAATTTGAGGTTAGGTTATGAAACTCCCACGAGGTACAAGAGGGGGCTAAACCGTACAGAAGTGTACGACTTAGTCCCAGATTCTTAATATGGCAACATTAATGGATTGTAGTTGATGCAGCAAATACCATAAACATTATAGTTTTAGTGCTGTCGAGTCTGCAAATAACTTTATTTGTGATTTATGTTTAAACTAGCCGTATACAGGATACGATTTTCTATCGGCAACATCTTTCTATTAGGTACTCATTGCTCACTTTCAATATTTTTCAAAAGCCTAAATACCAATTTTCACGTTTTTTAATTTCAAAAATGACGAACTTCCCATTCGAACTCTCATTTCCTGTTTTAACCCCTTAGGAAATGAATTTCCAGAAACGTTTACACAACTGACTTTTATTTCTAAATTGAAGCCTAAACACCATATCTTTTGTGCTAAATTTCGTCGATTTAAATTCTAAACCCAACATTTTAGGCTGTGCGTTGTCTGTCAGTCAATCTATAAAATATTATTTATTTCAATAGCCATAGTAACATATTTTTTTATATATCTAACTTCAAAAATGATGAATTTCCATAAAAATTTTCATTCCCTATTTAACCCACTTAGGGAGCGAATTTTCAAAAATCCTTCTTAGTGCTTACCTACGTTACATAGGGAACTCCTGTGCAAAATTTCATTCTTCTAAACCCAACGGTTTAGGCTGTGTGTTGTCTGTCAGTCAGTCAGTCAGTGTTAGAAATTTATTAAGTAGATGTATAAACTTTAAATAAAATACTTTCGTTCTATAAACTTTATCACTTTTTTTTGATAAAAGTTAACCTAACACTTTTTATACTTTTGTAAGTTGAACTAAATATACCGATAATACAAGTTACGTTAGGATGTTTCTTAGTTGAGTCGACAATAAGTAATAAAATGTGTTTTGTACAATAATTTATTGCATTACTCTTATTTACTTCCTTAATAAGATGTATTTTTTACTGTACGGTATAGCCCCTTCTACCGTACGGAATAGCCCCGACCCCCGGGGCTATTTCGTATAGAGACGCTTTTTTTGTAATTTAATTTAAATATGTAAACAGTGGAATAATTCAAATTTCTTTGCGTGAAACCAACAGCCAATGGTCCAAATTATATATTGCTTATTTTCTTATAATTTTATACTCGATATTAGCTGAGCAATAGCAGCTCTCCCTTAAGTGTACGGTGCAGCCCCACTCTCCCCTACAATATAACCGTATATTTATAGTACAAACAAATATACTAAACACATAGCTCACTGTTTTCGTACAATGTTCAACTCTCTTTGTAACCGCACATCGTACGGTATGGTATAGGAAAATGTTGACAAATATTACAACATTTTTCCAATGAAAACTTTTAAACTATTATGGGTATAAATAGAGAATAACAACCGTAGAGTACAGGTAACATGTAAGTAGTTAAAACTGGATAAAGTTTCAGTTTGTTTGAATGGCAGCGGTGATTGCAATATTTAGTTTGTTTCGGTTGGGCGGAAGGGTGTAGAAACGGTGCGGCAGATGCGAGGCAGTCTTGTACAAAACTTTGACTTATTTATTTCCATTTGTCAAATATTGAACGATTATCACAAATCGTTTACAATTGTAATTTCTTTTAGTGGTATTTCGCTCTCTCTTTCCAACTTTCTTGATAAGTAAATATTTTAGTTTGAAAAAGATTTTAATGACACATTCTTACAATATACATATTCCTACACTTGATTTTTTCAATTTAAAATGAAGTTTATTTAACAATTGTAATCTAAGTAGCTATCTTATTTTTTTACCTGCATAGTTGTAAGTTTTTACAAAATTGACTTTCTGAATCTTTTTTTTCTTCCATTTGTTAATACAAATACCTACACGGAGAGAAAAATCATATAATTTTTGTAGATAAAATTTCAGAAAAATTACCATGCTCTCTTATAATGCGTGCGCGATCGACGACCAAAATAAAAAATATGTGCTAGCATGGTAAAATTTAATGTGCTAACACAACTTTTATCACACTCTTATGCATATATATTATAATTTAATTCTTGTTGTCATACTCTTTCATTTGCGCATCTGACCCGCAACCTTCTGTTGCTTGGGCGGTACCTGTAAAAACTTCGAAGATGCCCGATCTTTTCCGACTTTCGATTCTTTATGATGCATACAAAAATGATTGCCAACAATAAATTCTAATACTAAAGATAGTGAAGTAACAAAATGATGAATTAAACGGTGACATCCCCGTCCTCTAAGACAGTGTAATGAATACTGCTTGCTGCTTGTAAGACAGTCTAATGAATCAAGATGCTTGGTCCGACCCGTCCGACCAAGTTGGCCCTCCACACCTATGGTTGGCTATGTGACTTGCTATGAGTGAGGTACATTTCAACTATTTCAATATTTCAGATAATATTACGGAAACAATATTCTATCCTTTAAATTTTCTATGATTAATTATAATTTTTATATTTTTACCGTAAAAAATTGAATATGTTCTCCTTTTACACGTCGATTGTAGTGCTGAGCACAGTAATTTTTATATGAATTTTCTCTCCGTGTGCATTCTATTACAACTGTTATACAAGAGACGAAAATTGCCAATTATAAAAAATACTATTTGTATACGAATACTGTTTGCTAGAAAGCTAGACGAAATAGACGTTATCTATATTTTTCATGACAGTGCTTACGATGGCCAAGATGTTTTCTAAATTACAATATAATGAATTCCCAAAATTATAGTCTAATTAAGATAAAGTAAGCCATTTTTTATTCCTGAAAAACTTTTGTATCTAAAAATGATAATTACCTACAGTTTTACGGAAACAATAATGGATACGGCTTTTAATAAATCATCAAATTTTATCTGCTCTTTACATTTTGCAACAGAAGAACTTTTAGAAGCTGATACTTTAAACTAAAATTTATTGATATTCTTTGATATTTAAATTTTGCACCACTAAATTCTACTTTAATATTGGAGCTATATCGTATGATATATCATTTGAAAGGGCTACCTCTAAGGATTCTAGAAATAATTTTTTTTTTATAATTTGACTGTTTTTATTTAGAAACTTGATCTCCTAACTTTCTAAAAACCAAAATTTTGATTCAAATATCATCGAAAAACTGCGGATTCTTTTGACAGAGTTATAGTTATTGAACAAAAAATATCACTGTCAAATTATTTGGATATTTATCACTATTTCAGTAATATTCATGATATTTTCAGTTTTCATAAGCAAATTTTGATAACATTTCAATACACAGAAATAAAGAAAACGTTTAGTTTAGTCCATTGACTCCTTACTTGTAGTATTAGTACAGTTTTGTACACTCCAACCCAAATACACAATAGTTATTTGTGTATTAAGAGCGCAAAATGGTATATTGCCGCTCGGTTAAAAATGTTGACGCGCGACGCCGCCAGTCGGAGCGCATTAATTTTATGAGAGCGGCAATATGATTTTGTGCTCGAATGACACACAAAATTTTTTCTACAATCTTATAAAATGTATTTTTATTTAAAAGATACTTAAAAAAATAATAATGAACGTTAATATTTACTTTAATGTTTTGCAGCCTCAGAAATATTTGAAGGTGTACTTGAGAAATCACTGTCACAATTATATATTTCCATCATATATGTGTAGATTTCTTAAAATTTTTTATTCTTATTTTTTATTAATTATATAGTCATTTTTTATTTTTAATTAATATTTTCTAGTTATTTTGAAATTGAATAAAATTAATATTTCACTTGATTACCATAAAACTAATGATTTTAGAATCTGTTTATTTGTTACCATAGAAAATATAGACAACGCCTACCCGATTTGTAATTAAATATACGTTGAGCGAGCGACAAACTATTACTTTACGCTTTAAAGCGCAAAGTAGTACTTCGTTGCTCGGCAACGACAGTCTTCGGCAAATAGCCATTTTGCGCTCTCTTCACAGAGCGCAAAAGCCTTCTTTCCACGAAGATTGTAGAAAAATGTTTTTTATTTGAAATGAATCTTGTGTGATCATTAATTACCTACATTATTAATGAAATAATAAAAATTTACATTTTCAAAAATGAATACTATAAACGCTGTGTCACAAAGTAACGTTGGAAAAGTTCGCCCATATTATACTTCCGGTCTAAATTTATCGACGACATTTTTTCTTGAAACTTCTGAACTGTTATATCAAATTTCAAGTAAATTTTCATGTTTAACAAAACCTATATCAATCTAATGATAATATAGTATGTTATTTAATATATTATGGAGTATACTAGTAGGTACATTCTATATATAAATTTGAATAAACAGACGTAGCACAAGTGTACACTGTGCGGTTGACCACTTGAAGATACTAAACAACTAATATACACCAAATAACTTTGACTGACAACTAAAGTTTGCCAAACCAAAAGTGAAGACAAATGGTCTCTGCAAACTGGACAAAACATAACTTTGAATCAAACGTACAACAGCTATCACGTACAGATAATTCCTGTTGTACGGCGTTTCATTTAGACACGCATTAAACCAGGATTTCGCATAGATTAGTAGCTAGAGTTTGTATAATAATTCTCCGCATAAATTATATCTTGCTTTTAAGGTGGAACACTAGTGTGACATTTTGAAAAAATGGAAAATTTTGTTTGCATGCTTCGATAGTCTAGACCTTTAAAAATAACATACTAAAATTTCAAATGCGTATCTCAAATAGTTTTTAAGTTACAGCCATCTGAAGAGCGAATTCTGATTTTCATTGTTAACTTTAAGGTATTGAAAAATGTATGAAGGACATGAAGGTTAAGAGTTCGGTTTTCTTTTTGGACGTGGCTGCCAGTCACATGTTGTAGAGCATCTAGATCCTGGCACATTTAAACGACTCATCTAGTTTTACTATGAACGTTATAGTGAGTACATCATAAAAAATTTTAGTAAAAATTCTCGGTGATTAAAACTAAAAGATAAACTACATTTTTCAAATTTGCTGCAGTTATAACTCGAAGACAAATCATCCGATCGATTTGATTCTTATTGCAGCTTCTTTTATATATGTTTCTTCGTGCCATGAACTTCCAGTTTTCCGATCGAATAAAAAATGTAATTTTTTCAGGTCAAAAATCATCAATTTTTCGCGCAAAATTTGAAACTTTTTTTTTTAAACTCCGCCATTTTGTTAAGTTTTAACTTTTTTTTCGATTGAGGTTCACAGCACGGGCAATACCTTCTAGTTTAATAGGCTTTTTGGTTTTTTTGATTTCAGGCACTGTGAAGGTCGCTATCACTGCAGCAGTAAGGGAACCTTTTTTTGAGTCTTGAAAGATCTCGAATAACTCTATTATATATCAACGAATATCCTTAAAATATTAAAACATTCCATACAGTATTTTTCTTTAAAAAAATTCCCAAAAATCACCTTTTTTCAGGCGGTCGCACTAGTGGTCCCCTTTAATATGAAAAATAGCCTTTTTATTTGTTAATAATATAATTATGTAAATCTTTGACATTCTACACAAGTTAAAAAATTTTAATAAGAGTTTTAAAAAACAATACAGTATGTTTAATTGCGTAAAATACGACACTGACTATTGCAAAGTAGTCAAGTATGAGTAGACCATCTGATGCGATGACAGAAATCACTATTTCATAAGGATTTCAGGAAGTTATCATTGAAAATAATTCATTAAAATTGTTTAAAATCTTCCTTGGTTACAAGTTTTTTGTCCTATATAATTTTTTGGAATTGATAATCCCTCGTGGTTAGAAATCTACATCTTAAGGAAACAATGACACGACGTCTTCATACTAACCTCTCCATTGTACCGTAAGTAAATATCAAGGCTGATTACTTCACCATAATAAAATGGTGCATCGGCCGGGAAGAATCCGATACAAACGTCAACTTGTACGAAATTCTGTGATACTGGAGCGGAAATTACGGTCTAATCTAGTGACCTTGGACTGTTATACCACAGTTTAAATAATAGTTTGTTTCACAAACAGTTACGAAGCGAGATGACGTAAGAGTGTCATTTGGAATTCAAAAATTCTAAAGGGTTATCCATGTTATGTACCTAAATAATGTATAACATTATGCATACTAATACAGTGAAAATATCATCACTAAAGTAAATTTTATTTAGAAAAATTAATTTGCAGGTCAAATTATTTTGTGAAAATTTACAGTTGATAATTTTGTAAATTATATAATTTTGTCTAAGTTTCACTGACTTTTTTAAAATTTTTAACAACGATGGCAGTGGAATTTTAACTGTCATTAAATTTTTTTATTTAAAACTTGTCATCAGTTATTTTTGATATTTCCTTGTAATTTTAGTGTGTTTTGTGATCTGTAAGATATTTCTGATATGTATTTAATTATTATGGTGGCTTAAAATGTCTGGTGATAACTCTTGTGCTGCTAAATTTTGTTTAAATCATTCAAAACAAAATTTCAATTTATGTTTTTTCTGAGTGCCGTTTGATGCAAATTTGTAAGTATTATTATAATTTGAATGATTTATTATAATCTGAATAATTCAGTTAATATTTTCGATTTCGACAGTGGTTGGTGCTAATAGGTCGTGACGATCTAAATTCTCGTGTTGAATACTGTCATCAGTTTCGCGATTGCTCGATTCATTTTGAAGAAAGTTGCTTTTAGTTGTTCATATAATTTAACATGACCATTATCAACCCTCAATCTCACATGTACAAACACATACAATCACATAAGTAAAAAAGGACATACATAATTGTTTTTACTTATATCAAAAAAGGATAGAAAGTGCGTTTCGCTACTGCCTATGGTAATAATCTTTTATTTATACTGTGGTTATACTTAAATACGACACCATAATCGCTCAATTAGAAGTTCGACATAGATCTTCTAAAAACTTTAATTTGGATGTGTTCATTTGTCATTATAAATATAAACATTATTTTCCGGTGAGTCACAAGAAATCCACATTGGAAGCAGCAACTACAAACAAAATCACGTATTTTTGTTTGAGATATATATACTTTCACCTAAAAATATTCCGAAAAATGTAGCTTGCCGTAAAAGTGAGAGCTACCTGTACCCATCATAAATCTTCTACATTTTATAAATAAATACACAATATATACCTACCATGATCTCACCATCCCCCGGCACAAGTTTTCGTCCATAATTTGATCCCCTTTTTCATGTGGTCCCTTCCTTTTGTATTAATCATTATTAGATGCAGTATACAGAGAGAGAGAGTTTTCGGGCACAGATGATGATGATGATAACGATTATGTATAATGTGTGTCGTCTTTTGAGTGGTACCAGTAGGTACCAACTTTGGTCCATTCGTCGAATCAAATGTCGATTCCATTTAATTCAGTTATTCATTATGTGTTGTGCGTATATTGATCAACTTAATGAAATACATATTTTGAAAAGATCATCAACTTGGGTTGGTTTGATACATGTTGTTAATATAATTAAATTTGATATTATAAACTCATCGAATGGGCAAAAATAAATTATATATGACTTTTTGGAATTAATTAATGAATAGAAAAATAAATTGAAATTTAATTTCGTAAAGTAAGGGTGCTGATTGTTTGAGTTTGAAAGAACTAAAATTTTGTTTGGATTCCGTAATCAAAAGCTTGGAATTTTTATATTTGCGCCAAATCCTTTCGTCGGTTCGCCGTGCCTCTTATGGATTGCAGATTTTTGCACCGATGCAGATTAATTTTTGCATGAGTCGCTAGAAAGAAAATGTATTGAAATTGTTTTACCATTTTTGATTGTTAAGTCCATATGTGGAATACTGAGATTCGAAGTAAGGATTTTCTGGTTCCAGCTTGTAACTTTGTAACGTTCGTTTGCAAATTTCATTCATTGCGTTACCAAAATACAATAGGTTTAATACTGGCGACTTTGGTCTATATTTTTTGAGGTATTTTCCTACATATATAAATAACTGAGGTTTTGAAACTGCTCAAGTTGAATTTGGCGCCCCATTTAATAGCATATTACTTACCGAGAATCGTAAATGTTATTTTTGTGACCTTGGATCTGAAAATCAGAAGCTGTAAGCCGAAGATTCTTAAGCATCCATGGTCACAAAAATGAGATACGAGTAAGTTATTTTTTCAATCAAAAATTTCTGAATAAATTTTCCTGAAGAATAAAAATAAAAAAATTTATTAAAAATGTAATTTTACTAAAAGAACCGATAAGCCATAAACGACTACTTACGTGCCTAGGAAGATAAGTAAACATTTATGACCTGTTATTTTTTGTAACTATAGTAATAGTTACGCATCAAATTACCTATTATGCAAACGATTACAAACTTACGACTCAAATAATACCAAATACGTAGTATATTACGTGATTGAGGTTGTAAGTTGTATATTACAGGGAGTATGCATATAGTCTAAATAAATTTTAAATATTTTTTTTTATATTCTAGTAGAATATGGAAAATTAATGGTGACAGTAAAAAATCTTTTAATTTGTTAATTTTAATAAAAAAGAATATTTTAAAACATAATATTTTAAATGAATTTTAAACGAAACTGAACCCGCTATGACGTAACTCGGCATGGAAATGCCCATTCAATAGTAACCACGGAAATAGAGAAAAAAACTTCGTTTCGTTGTTTACTTGTAAATATCAAATAATTAATTGTGCATACTGATTGTTTTAATTGTGCTTGAAGTTTCTCTATTTTTTCTTTTTATTATTGTCTTTAAACATTTATTTATAATTTAAATATCGTAAATTATAATAACGAACGCTGGATTTGTATACTGAAGTCTCCTGAATCTATACCAAATCTGTAATCTGTTCAAATCGTCTGAAATCTCTAATTAACAGGAAATGGGATTGAGAATGAAATGACAGAACCGAAGAATGGGTATCCTACTGAATTGATCTCCCAGATGCAGGTCATGGATGATTATTGCTACTTTAATTGTTGTTGTTTGGTGTCATAACACATGAAATAACAAGTAATGTCATGTTGCAAAGCTGTAATTTACGTCAGCTGCTATCGTATTTGTGTCAACAATTCATGTTTCTTTATATTTTGTAATCTTATTAATAAATTACATACAATTAATAAAAGAAATCGTTTTTTTACCTTGCATAGTATGGTCTAATCTGTCATATCAAAATACCCAATGACCTTGATTGCAATTGATCCTAAAACAAATTAGACCTAAGTAATGGATTCTTCGCATCCTAGAACATATAAAAAGTGGTATTACTCAATGGCGGGCATATTTAATTTATAGTAAACAGGCCACCATCGTAGCGGTCTCGTACAAGTTGCTTGCGATGGTTCCCTAAAACTTTAAGACCGTACCTAAGACTATACCAAATTTCAAAGACTTGGCACAAAGTGCACGATTCTAATGAATTCCCCCTATTCTCATTTGTCTGTTTGAAATAGGAATTTTATTGTCAAAAATTCCTAAAATAAAGGGTTAAATGTAATAAAATAGTATATTGTGCAATAAGTGCGGGAAATTGTCGATTGCCCACGAAAGCGAAGTTGAGCGCACTCACTACGTTCGTGCGCTCATTCGCTTGAGTGGGGCAATCGACAATCCCGCACGAGTTGCACATACTATTTTTATTACGAATTTCACACACTTTTTGTCTATTATTATCACTATTTTTGACATTTTCATTACTTTTTAAAATAATATTTTTAAGTGTTCGTCTTTTTTTTCTGAATTAATTATCGTTTAAATTACTTTGTTGGTGGTTTCTATAGAAATAATTACGAAATATTTATTAAATGAAAAATTAAGAGGCGGCTTTGCTCGTTTTGATTAAATTTTGCGTATTTTATTGTCAATTTGCGTGTGGAAAGTTACTTTCCACACGCAAAAAAAGTATGCGGGAAGAGTACAGTGGGCACTGGGCACTTCTCCCGCATGAGTAATAAAAAATAAATAAATAATAATAATCTTCGTAATTATATAATTTACCGTTACTATCGTTACTATCATTAAAAATTCTAGTGTCAAGATTGGGGTACTAGTCATGCCAAAATACGTTACACCCAGCGCGATTTCGTTTGTATTAGCTTATAACAATAAAAAAAATAATTTTTTTAAATTATATAAGAATACTGATATTTTTTAAAATATTTTTTTAGAGTTATTATTAGTTCCTCTAACGATTTAGTTAATAAAAAAAAACATGCATATTCTCTAATTGTACGAGTGTGTAATATCTACGACTTTATCTACGACTAACATGAAATTTACAATAAGTGATAAAAATTTGGTACAAATACAATACATTAAGTTATATAGAATTTGAAATTTATTAAAAACATACAATATAAGAGTTAATAAAAGTGTAGTTAGCTATGGTATTTTACGCATACGTGCGTGTAAAAAGCCATTTTTTGTACAGCTGTATGTAAGACCTAGCTTACCTAGATAGTATTTTGTACAATAAACAAGCAATTTCAAGGTAGTCGTCGATAAAAATTTTTTGTAGTCCGCACTTACATACTAAACGCCCATATGGCATGTGTCTCGAAATAGAAGGTCCTCTATACTGATGTATATTTTGTATCAAATAAAATTGTTTGTTAAACCATGTGTGCCCTCTGGAATCTATTCATAAATCCTTGCATGTCTCGTTTGGTTATTGTCTAGTTAACAAACAGTAAGTTAAAAGATGTAATGTATCATTTAATGGCATTTCATACATGAATTATTTTAATGTCATAATACTCATCATAATGCTATAGTTGGATTTTCTTTTTTTGATGTACATACGACGGTATATTATTATCATCCATGAAGCAGCAGGAAAACGACGAATGTTCGCCAATAAATAAAGAAAAAGATATTAAGCTGAACGAACCTTTAGTCCCCTACTGATCTTTACTTACATTCCTCATGGGATGCTATTATGGTTTGTTTCAGTGGAAAAAGTATACTACATAGTTTGGTAATTTGATTTTTTTGTTGTTGTTGCTGCTGTATATGAGCTTTGTGGATACTGTTGTACACACATGTGTCTGTTAAACAATTGACAAAGCTTTTAAGCCAACTGATAAATTGATAAATGAACAGATATCTTTTTTTGTATAGAATTAAATTACATATTATTATTGGTTCATTAAAGTTTAATATAAAGATTATTTTATATTTGGGAACCGGTAATTTCTAAATAATTACAAATTTTGATTTGTTACAGGCTTTGATTGTTTTGCAAATTCCTAAAAGGAATATACGCAGGGGCGTAGCTACCGCCGTATCAGCCGTATCAATGATACGGGGCCCCCAGGCTACAGAGGCCCCTAACGGGTGTAAGCAAAAATTAGTAAAATATTATCCATAATGTCACTTAATCTCGTGCTTTCCGGGAAAAAAACATGTAAAAAAACTGTCATACGTGCCTATAGAGTTTTCACTTCAGAAATGACAAAAGTCAAAAAAGCAATTTCTTTTTTTCCCGGGTTAATTGCTCTGAAAACATGCTAAAAATCTGAAATTCAAAATATTCATTCCATTAAGGACTCATGGAATTATTTCTGATAAAATTCAATAGCCTTGCATCCAATTTTCCGGAGGTAATAATAGCATGCTTTCTATTCTTGACACTATTAGTTACAACCACAACAGTTGAAAGAAGTTTTTCAAAATTAAAGCTGATAAAAAATTACCTAAGAACTTCGATGGGGCAGGAACGGCTATCAGATTTGTCACTATTGTCTATAGAGGCAGAAATTTTAGGAAAACTGAAACCGTCTTCAGCTATAGATGATTTATTAAATCAATTTACCGTAAAAAAGGCAAGAAAAGTGTATATTTAATTTGAATTGTTGGGCTAGTTCAAATTCTAGGATGAAGCGATAACTTATAATCAATAAATATTTATTTTAATTTAATGCAAACATTTTTGTTTCTTTTGTGAGAACTCTTTACCCTTCATTTGGGCCCCGCAACTATTTTTGATACAGGGCCTCTCCAAGGCACGCTACGCCACTGAATATGCGCCTGATATACACTAATGATTTATATAGAAGTGTATAGTTATAACCAAATATGACTACAACAAATATACTGCCAGTAGGAAGGGGCATAGAGCTTCCTCGTATGCCTAACGGGCGCTCATACAGTCTTTTTTGTGCGTAAACTGCATCTTATCTAAAATTTCGTGTCTTATCATATTATTCATGTCATGTTTGAAACAAGAATAAGTTTAAGACAAAAATAGGGTGAACTTCTTCTCGTTTCAATATCAAGTAATTTCGTAGAAAAAATTAGCGAAACCAATAGACATTATTTGACGTTTTGAAATCTCAAATAATTGCAAAAATTTTAAATTAAGTTTATGGGTTTTCATAATAACAAGAAAAAAACAAGGAGTTATATACCCAGCGTTAACATATTTTACGTCTATGAATGCACAGTAACTATTATTAATCTGATTTTATTGAATTTTATAGGAAACCGTATATGATCCGACATTCAAATACTTTAATTTTAGTGAAATGGGACACTTGATCGGATTTTTGGACACACCAGCAGACAGACCGATGTACCGACCGATAGAGATGAAACCAGAATTGTCCAGTAAGCTCTAAATCATGTTCATATTTTAAAAGTAACCACAAAACTCACTATTCCAGTAGTCTAGGAAGTAATATATTTGAATTTGAATGTGTGTATGTGTGTGTTATGGGGATATATGGAATCACAGAACAATAGAAGGAATACAACTATCTCTTTTCTGTAATCACTCATGAGCATTTATTATAGTAGTCATTCATTCGGTAGCACTCATACGTGTGTAGTATTATGTATATACGTATGCAAAACAGGTTACCTCACCCATACACACAACATACTTCGCACTAACACACACTAAACCGAGTACACATATATAACATATTAGTGGGATATTTCCTAACCTTTGTGGTTACACTGGTTTCAATAGTATAGAGATTCAAATTGTACCTCTATCCTCTGTGTATGGAATAAAGTTGGTCGAGAACCTTCATCAGATGAATCAAACATTATAAAAATGTTCTAAGTGTTCGGATGTTGACTTCTGGCGTTTTGCTTAATATTTAGGTGCTAAACGATCGTCAAAATGTGTGTGCAGCATCCTACAGTCCCCAAACAAATAAATTCGATTAAGTGTAAATAGTATTTACACAAGTAATGTTCCATGAAACTCTATTTAAATTTTCTTTTGGCACTTTAAATTTGGCACACAAGTTACCGACCAACTCTGTGCTCTTTAAAGTAAAAAGATCGAAAATTTTGTAATATAGACATTTTCCTCGTTTTTCGAAAACATGAAAAATTGACTCAGAGGTGGTACGAGGTCCAGGTTTGTCTTAAAGTTTAAAATATCCTTGAAACAATGACAATTTGTCCAATTGCTCTGATTTTTTTTTAAAAGCCTTTATTTTACTTGCTATGTTAGTATGTTAGTTTAGATCAAATCTTGGAATCAAAATTTAGACAGGTTCTAATTGAGCTAGAGGTTTCAAATTTTGCATACGTTTCTAACCTTGATGACAATGCAATATTGTATAATTAGTTTTTCCCTAAATTGCCCCAAACCAAAATTGTTGATTTTTAGTCCTATGCAACATTTTGACATTTCGAATTGTCAAATATTGTCCATTGATTTTACATTGCAATTTTAGTCTGATTAGGGTAAATTAATCGAGTAAAATATAGGTAAAAAAATTACTTCTTTATTTTTTTTTAAATTAATTGTAATCAGACTAAAGAGTAGAAAATAAAATAAAGTAAAAAAAATGTTTTTTAAGAAAAAGCTTTTATTTAAAAATGGGCTAAAAGAAATCAAATAACTACTGAGTGAAGTTTGAAGCAATATGCAACATAATTTATAAAAGCTTGAGGCGTTTAATCAAGTTTGGTTAATACTGAAAAGTAAAATAGCTACACTTATATCCAAAACAGAAATAATTAATGATAAACCCTCAAGCTTTTATAAATTATGTTACATATTGCTTCAAACTTCACTCAGTAGTTATTCCATTTTTTTTAGCCCATTTTTAAATAAAAGCGTTTTCTTAAAAAACATTTTTTTTACTTTATTTTATTGAGGAATCATAACTGAGTAATTACTCTGTATAGGTACTAAGGAAAATGATATTACTAAAAATACTAAAAAATATCTTTCTTTTCTTTCCACACCTGTATTACCAGACGAACTGATACTGTAACTATTAGAAAATTTACCTTGATGGTATCGTAGGCACATCTACTTAAATAAAATTCGATTAATACCTTATAAATATGATTCAATAATAATACCTATAAAAATAACTAAATATACCAGAATGGATTCAAAAGGTAACGCACACTGACATTTCATAAAAAACGGAATTATTCAAAACGAAAAGTTATACCCATCTACCATCATTTTTTCTTCTTAAATTCATCATCTCGCGTGACAGAAATAAATGTTTTCATTATAGTCAACTTTTCTGAAATGTTAGATATGTAAGAAAACTGAACATTTCAAGGATAACATTCTCTTCTCCCTTGCCACTGCTGCGACTTAACAACAAAATGGAATGTGAGGTTTGGATAGTACAATATTTATGTGTATATAAATTACTTTCTTTTGAACAATATGGTAACAGTATCGAGAAAGTAAGTCAGTGGCAGCCACAGCTGAGTCTCAAAACTATATCCTCCTTTTGTATGAATTTGCATCTTATTCCAACAAAAACTTTGTTATATACAATAATAAAAAAAAATCAGATATAATTCATAAGCGTCTCAACTAGTTTTTTTATTTCAGAAGTAGTTTAAAATACGATATTTTTAAGAGAATTATCTTTGACTTCATTTCGGTAAGAATTCCAATTATCAAGAATGATTCAAAAAAGTGAAAAAAAAATAAGTTCAACTCAAGTTCAGATGGATGATAGCACCGTTGCTTTGTTGCTTTGTTGCTTTCTTACACCCATATTCCAAAATTTACAATTTATAAATAAAAACCAGACATATGATAGTTTCGCTGACAGCTCCATTCTCCATAGTCCATATCCATTAATTTTTGGGTCCGTTTTGTATTTAAGAGGCATCTATGAACATTAAGTAATACTTACTACCTCTTTTATATTTCGGTTTATTTTTAACAAATACTGTACCAAAATTAAAGGTCGAGTAGATATTTTGCGAAATGTCAGAAATAGTAGGTATAAGCGACTGATTTCTTATAAAAAATCAAAAGTACAAAAACCCCAAATTTCAAATTTTAGTTAAATTATTATTTTCACATTAAAATGGCATAATAAATGAATATTGCAATAAAAAGTTAGTAAAATATTATAATTTATCAACATTTTTAAATTAAAATTCTTAAATAGACTAGTTTTCTTGTGTATCTAATCTAGAATCGGTAAATTTACGTTTTGTCCAAATTTCGTCAATGAGTATTGGAAGAATATTATTTCAAAAAAAAAAAAAAAAAAAATTCAGAATAGAAGTAAGCAGAAGAGGAAAAAAACAAAAAAGTGAAAAAACGTGGAAAGAAAAAGCAATAAAATAAGAACGTGATTAAAATTACGGGATCCAGTCTCGAATAAAAGTAACAGTGTGAGTAAAAAACAATCTGCTAAAACACACGCGTAAGGAATGATTTTTTTATATTAGCGTAACTTGGAAAAATACATTATTAACTAATATATACGTGTAATAAATAAAGCAGTTTTTCAATAAATTTTACTTAAATGCATCTTTATCATATTATTTTTTTTTTATTTGAGCTAAAACGTTGATAGTCCAAATTATCGACAACAACTGTTGAATTTAAAAACACTGTCGAAAATAAGTTTAAAAGCGTGTCAAATTTAGAGCTAAGTTTTTACGGTAGATGTCGAAATTAGGTGTCATTGCAGTAGTACAAAAATTCTTATTTTTTGTATTTTATCCTTCTATTTTTCTATTTTTCTTAAATGATAATCTAAAGTAAATATTTTGATCTGGTTGCTGACAAAAGACTTTTAGCCTTTCCAACGATTTTTAAATTATTCTACTATTAAAATATGCTTGGTTGCTTCCTTAAAGCGTCGAAATTTGGAACATTTACCTTATATAAAATTGAACTTAACGAAGTGAATTATGATTCCATTTTAGTCTCCATTTTTAATATGTCTTTGCTTCAAAGCCTGAACGGAAATTGCAATTCAACAACATCAACGCTACTAGATTCTTCGTCTTGTGTTTCAAGCACTCCCACCACATTATTTCAAAATTGAAAACCACTTCGTTATTGGGTGACATTATAAAAAAAATTATATTAGTTGACACCAATGCATTCTATTGCGGTATATATTGTAAAAAATACAAGTGAACTTCAGTCAAGAATATTGTTGAGAAGCGCCCGCGAATGGGGGGGGGGGTTATGTAACTTGCATGATACATCATCCATTGACTAGGCCCGCACGATGTAGATACATATATATTCACGTAATACAGCTTTATATGGACGTATATATACACACAAATCTCTTCACCTCCTGGAGCCCCTTTTCCCTTTTATGGAGGAATTATAATAATAATAATAATGTAGTGAAGACTAGTGCGCCATTCATTGTCATATTTCGTTAGTATCTACCAAATGGCACAATGCCTCAGTTAATTCGACTAGAGATTTGGTTGACGGTAGATAAAGAAGAAATCCACCTTGTACGTCAACATTTCATTTCATTTTTTTTTTTTGTTTCCGAGCACAGCACATTAATTTTATTTATGTGACAACATTATTAAAAAAAAATTGTGCCACATTTTTTTTATTATCAGAATTTTAATTTTATTCTTTTTTATTTGAATATTGTTAATAAATATACAATACATTTTTCAGGGAAATTGTTATGACGTAATAAAATTTAATAAGATTTGGATTATTTTGCCTAATGCGCGAAGGAAGTTTCATATTATGCCTAAATTGCTCTCTTAAAATCAACTCTGAAGAAGTATTTTTCTCATCAAACTTCTTCTAAGTATATGCAAGCGACAATACAGAACGTATATTTGATTACCTATATTTTGTAATTACTTTAATTTTTAGGTGATTTTATTATGCAATGATTATATATTTTAACGACGTTTTCTATGGGTTTGTTTCAACCACCTCTTTTTGGATTGTACATGGAACGATTTGTGAATCGTTGTGTGCGCAAGTTCGTACCGTGAATTGTGCACTGAGTGATAAAAAAAATCTATGGTTGACATGGTTTCATGTACGAGTAAATATCAAAAATGTCAAATTTTTTTATTGCAAACTACAGTTCCGAAATCTTAGAAAAGAATCTGCAGTGGAAAATTAATGGATAAAAATATTTTTGTTAAGAAAAAATACAAAATACGCCTAAAATACTTTATTATAAAGAATTACATTTCGAAATTATTCGCAAAAATTTTGCTAGTAGTTTTCAGTTCTTGGTCTTTGACCATTAATTTCAAATTTTAATTAATCTTGGTCATATCTGCTTTAAAGAAATTATTCTCCCAGTCAATACCACTCATTTTAAAT
Source organism: Brachynemurus nebulosus (assembly GCA_035578155.1). Taxonomy (NCBI): domain Eukaryota; kingdom Metazoa; phylum Arthropoda; class Insecta; order Neuroptera; family Myrmeleontidae; genus Brachynemurus; species Brachynemurus nebulosus. The sequence continues at coordinate 61,046,868 of JAPWDM010000002.1, forward strand.
TTTATTCTATATATTTATTTAAAATTATACAAAAAGTACTGAATAACTTTATCACCAATAATAATAAACATTTGAATTTTAAATTTTAGCGCTCTGTTATGCAATACAATCCAAACGATACCTACGCTTCGCTGTGTATCGAATTAATGATACATGAATTGGTTTCTATATAATCAAAAGTAAGTTGAAACGCTACATGTGTCGTGCATGCACTGTCAAAATAGAGCTTGAACCACATTTTTAGGGAGTTGAAACAAACCTTATTAGTTTTCTTAGGGCAACTTTTCAAATCTTGTGTAACTATTATTCAGTATGAGGATAAAGAATTTCGATGTAAAAGTGTGCGTTTAAAGTCGCTACTTCATTTGAATTATGTTTATAGTTGGAATTACTTATACTTCATGTTATATAAAAATAAGATAACTTCAGTTACACATTAGAACATATTTGTTATGTATCATATATTCTAATATTTTTGTACCCCAACTAAAAGTCGCTACTATGAAATGACTTTGATTTACTTTCAAGTTTCTTTTTTAAAACAGTCTTGTAGAAAATATAATTTTTGAAAAATAACATAGTAAATTGGTTTTGATATTTTCTTATTTAGTCAAGAAACTGATCTAAGCTAATACATATCTCTTTTACTTACCTATATCATTTAATATTTTTTCATTAATTATTAAACAGTCAAACAGTGCATGGTACAAAGTATAATTTCAGTACCATTTGAAATATTAACTTATTTTAGATTAACTAATGATTTACTGCAAAAGGAAATCCATTTAGAAATATTATGTCTTCACTCAGGAGTAATGGAAACTAAGAGAGCTTAATTTCTTCTATTTGAACCAAGGAAAATAATTCGATTTCGTTGAATGCATGTTAAAATTGCAAGTAACATAAATGATGAAAAACTAAAGAAACTAAAGCTACAAAATTTAAAAGAAACGTAGGATTACTGACATAATTATAATAAGAATTTAATAATGTTTGCTGCAAAAAAAGTAATTACACTATGCTTCCAAAACTTTTTTGAGCTGGTACAACTAAGTTTCGAACTGGAGTAATGTAACCCCGTTTTTCTCTAAATAGCAATCTCAAAATCACAATGGATAATAGATTGATAGATATGGAGATAATTACTGTTTAGATCAGTGGTTCCCAAAGTGGTCCCTACGGACCCCCAGGGGTCCCCGGGATCATTCAGGGGGTCCGTGGAAAACTAAAATTGATTTGGGGATCCCTGAACAACGTTAGGGGGTCCGTGCAAGGTTTAATATAAAATGAAAACATTATGACAAATTTTTATTAATATGGAAGCTAAATAACAATGAACAAATTATTGGCGATTTTTATGTCCTAAGTAAAGTATAAAAGAAAAGTTATACTCTTGTTTAAGTTGATTAAAAAAATTATATATCAATACAGTAAGCCCTTAACATTCATTGAAAATTTCTTTTTTTATTAAAAACCGAAGAAGGGATTGTAAGTTTTTTTAACACATATGTGTCTCTAAAGAATATACATATTATTAATGATCAGAGATGAGGCTTATTTAAGATACAAGTATTTGAAATACAAATACAAGATACAAAATACGTATTTTCATCTTGTATCTTTGTATCTTGTAATGTATCATTATGGGTTATTCTACAGAAGCTGTTGATTACTTTTCCGTCATCCTATTTGGTAAAACGTGGATTCACTGCCGTTATAATCCTCATCACAAAAAAAAAACCGACCAGAAATTAGTACTCGTGGGGATTTGCTGTTGCTACAAACAAACATTGAGCCGGACATAAATACACTCATAACATCCCATCAGGTTTATCCAAGCCATTTTTTTTTTGTATTTTGAAAAAAAGTTATAATTTCGATAAATACTTCTTCAACAAAATGTTTTATTTATATTTTATTTTTACGCCACCATTTACCATTCAAAACATCAAAGTTAAATTTGTGTTTTTTTTTTTTTATTATGCATCTATATAGTTTTTTATCCAGAGTCCCTAAGCAAGTTTTGCGTATGAAAAGGGGCCCGTGAGCAAGTTTTGACTATGAAAAGGGCTCCGTGGGCCAAAAGAGTTTGGAAGTCACTGGTTTAGATGAAATAATCTAAAAAATATCTAATTTCTCTACGTAGATAGGCCACATTTGACTTTATATGATGTCTTCTTCTAAGAACAAACAATACCTTTTGTTTAAATAAAAATTTTAGAAGATATAAAGATATTTCCAAATGCCATCAAAAATAGTGAAGAGAATATTCATTTTCATAAGAGCTGCGACGGACGGTATTACCAAGCGCAAACTATGAAAATTATTCGAAAATGATTATTAGTTTGTCCACTAGATGGAGTTAAATCTTTTTACGGTCCAGTTTTACGGTACCTTTATCCTGTTGTTACTGTTAACAGTACCTATGTTATATAGGTATGTTCGAACTACACATGGCCAAATCATTAGTCGTATAGGGTATTTCTAAGGTAATATATTAGCCATAACACAAATTAAGGACTTAGTCTAGTAATATCATTTATGTTACCGCAAAATATATTTCAGTTAAGTATGCATACATACGTATATACGGTTATTTATAAATAAATATCACCCAAAGGAATATTAAGAGGCTTCCTTTTAAACACAAATAACAATCTTCAAATCCTTTTGTTTAACAAAATGCCTACAAAACCTACACCCATATCTTAGTTGATGTTCATATCGATACCTGATGTGAACAACATTGTAATTGTAACGTTTAAAGTTTTGTAAATAAACGATTACCTGAGACAAAATGAATTACAATGTTATTCGAATCAGGTGTCATATATATATAATTATGTAGTCTTATATATTTTGTTTATATCTATTATAACATATAATTATAAATCTCCTACTTAATTATATCAAAATTTTATTATAAAATGTAGTTACATGATTTATTTAAAATTAAAATAAAATATTATTACGTTTTTGCCTATGCGAAAACATAATTTTGAACACAAGTATTGAGGAAATTGTGAGGTAAATAGTTCCTTAATATTTCATCCTAAAAGAAATTACTTTCATAAATGAAAACAGTCAGTGCTGAATTCACAAAAGGAGCATGCGGGGCTAGTGTCCCGGGCGGAAAATTTGTAAGAGGGCGGCCAAAAAATTTGGTATTTGATGTTTTTTCCTCTTTTTTTGCTAGTTAGTACGGGCGAAATTTTTACGGTGCCCACTGCGGCACTTACAAGGAATGGTTCTGGAAGGTCAATTCGCAATTTTTGTCTAAATCTGTCCTGCTGATTGTATGTAAAATTTAGGATTCGCACCTTGAAATAGCTGTCCAGTTTTAAGACTTTAAACTTTCAATTACAACTTTGAACAAAAATAGGTAAACCAGTATTTTTCATGTAGTTTCCATTTATACTATTCAAATTTTAATATACCCAAGCATTTCCACACAATTTCAAAATTTACCCACAATTTTACCTGAACAACCCCTCCAATAGGTCCAACCCTGAATTTATATACATCATTAAAAAGCTTCCTAAAAATAAAGCATTGTGTCAAGTTTTTGTCTATCTGCCGTAGTTTCCAAGTAATCAAGCAAGATCGAAATTTTATCCTAACTTTGAGGGGTGATTTCACCCCGTAAATAGCTACTGTGGCAGATAAAGGAAAATATGTGTCCTTTATTTTTACTTGTACTATATTTATACCAAGTTTCATCAAAATTGCGAACTAACCTTTCAGAACCTTTCCGTGTTAGGTTAAATCCGGCCCTGGAAACAGTCAATGAAATATTTAAAATCTACTGAAATGGGGTACAAAAATTCAAAAATTTTCACATCATTTTAACACACTAATTGTTCATCCTAAAAGGTTGAAATAAAAACAATTTTAATGGTACTAAATTTCTCTTTAAGTTATGTCCATATTTGGCTTATTTTCGTCGATTCCACAAGAAAACTTCATCTAAAGTTGGATATCAAAATTTAGAAAAATTCACTTTTAGAATATTTTTTGTCTTTTTTATTTTTCTTTATGCAAGGAGTGTTTTAAACAGCTTAGTATTTTTTATGGAAATAGTTGTATATGGGTGCAATTACCCAAAAAAATTTCAATTGTGAAACTTGTAACCTTTAATTTTTACAAACTTCTAAAAATTGACTTTTTTTCAAATTTTGAAACTTTTTTAGCCTCTATATCTCTGATGGGGCTGATGATAAAAATCGGAAATTTGCGCAACGTGTTTTTGGAGTAGGTTTATTAAAATAAAAAATCAACTTTGATCCTTTACGAAACCCTTAACTTTTACCATTGTCGCAATGGGAAATATAGGAATTTTGTAAAGGACTTGTGAGTTTTTTAAAAATTTATCTCAAACACTGGTGAGAGGGGGCGTCACTATCAAGTTTCTGCCCCGGTTTTAAAAAATCGTAGATCCGGGGCTGTGTGTAACGTCAAGTAAAACCTAACTAATTCCGATATAACGCTGTACACCCTCAACAATTCCATACATAAAGTGTATTAGTTGTCAAAATAGTGTACCTATTGGTCGTTTCGTTCTTATAGGTTATGACCTATAACGTGTTAAGTATTTAGTTTATGCAGCTTATATTATATTATACCAAAGTGGGAATTACAACCTAATAAAATAGTTTTCGAACCATGTTAATTTATAATAACGTACAAAATTATCGAGAAATCTTGAACTTTTAACATTTGAATCAACGTTGATTTTTCAACTCGCTTGTAAATTTGTTCGCCTATAAAACTGTTGGAAACTTTTCATATCGCCATACATTTTACATATATGTATTACATTTTTATCGTACGATATCGAACTATATGTAGTTATAACATACACATCAGTACCATATTTGGTGACATATTGTAAATGGAGATCAAGTTTAAAAAGTCAAATTAAAATGATTGATGATAAAAGTGTAACATAAAAACTTAATAACTTACAACAAACAAAATATATTGCAGCTACCAAGGGTATGGTTGATGGTTATACGGAATAAAGGTACGTTCATCTATACAGACACTGAACGTAATAGACATGCATCGTAGCTGATACGTAATTTTTTTTTTTATTTAAGACACTCGGAAAAAAATTCTAAAAAATTATATATTGTATTGGTCATAGCAGGAAACCTGCAAAAAAAGTTTGAGAGATTGTATCGTAGCTAGAAGTTGAGATAATCGAGAAACCAAAAGTCGAGATAATTCTTACTTTAATTTAAAGTCGACTTTTACACTAACGGTGCTTTAAATTTGATTGTAAAACAGTACCAAAATAAAATCAGTTTTAAAGTTGGCTGTAGTGTTAAAGTCGGCTTTAAATGTGAATGTAAAACCGGCCGTTAATTGTATACATAAGAAAAGCGTTAAGCAATTTTTGTCGTATCTGCCACGATACGTGTCTGGGTTGTAAGATGTGAACAAACCTTTATGATGTGTGTGACACGAGCAATGTTTACGATGGTAGCTTTTAGTTTTACCAGAATTTTGTTTTTCATTATATGAAAATCTATTAAAATATGAATTATAGATGGTTTTCAAAGGGAATGTCAATGAACTTGTCAGAAAGTATACATGGTGTAGCGAAAGAGTTTTTCTACTTTTCAGAATTGTATTTATATTTTGAACTAGCTGTACTCGCGACGTCGTTCGCGCATAAAATCAATGAGACGTATATAAGTATAATAAAGCATTTGCATAGAACAATAGTTTTGCATAATGCATGCGCATGCTCAAAATGGTTTTTGAATTTTCCCGCGGGAAAGAAACATTTTTTTTTGTAATAAAAAGTATCCTAATTGATAATGCAGGTAATAAGTTATTACCATACCAAATTTCATAAAAATCCGTTCAATAATTTTGACGTAATGTGTATACAAACTCAAAATGATTTTTCTAATTTTCCGTGGGAATGAGACATTGTCAGAGAGTAAAAAGTACCTTAGATGTTGACCCAGGTAATAAGTTATCACCACACTAAATTTCATTAAAATCCATTCAATAGTTTTTGCGTGATGCGTGACCAGACAAACAGACAGACAAACAAAAATTTTAAAAATCACTGTTTTGATATCTACATCGATAACTATTTACAATACCAGTACAATTTTCAAAAAATAATCTATGTACAGAAACGGTCTCGTTACAGTTTTATTATATGTATAAATTAAAGACTTTCAGTACCTGAAATTGGAATGATGTTAACCAGTTTAAACTAGCAGTATCTGATAGCTTTTAAAATAAAAAATTTGCTTGAGAAAGTTTATACTGGTTAGGATTAGAAAAAGTGTTATTGGATAAGTATTCTTTGAATAAATCAATTATCAACCTAAAATCTGGCAGCATCTGATAATGTCACGTTAAATGAGTGAAAGTTCAACGAGAAGAACTAACAAAATAGCAGTTCAGTACAAAAAATTTTTCCAAAAACCTTTGTTTTTAACTGGCTATACAATAATTCAGATTGTATGGACTTAATATCGTTAAAATGTAAATATCCTAATAATTTTGTAAATATCATAGTAATTTTCTATAAATCCGCAATTCTTCAATGGAAAAGTATTTATCAGACTCAAATTACTTATTCGAGAGATTTCGATTAAGAAAATTTAAAAAAGGTTAAAATCCCGTGTAATTCCTATAAATCTTTTTAAGAAATAAATAGGTTGTCAAAGGGGATAATTACTTATTCGTAGAGAGATGAAAATTTTTGCAAAACATTTGAAGTTTAAAATTTTGCTACGTCACGCGACATGGGAAAAACTTCCTCCATAAGTACCATCCTCCGTCCAAGCCAGGAAAATCTCAAATAAGTCTTTTGGGGAAGATATTAAACTCCCTATATATCTAATTCAATAGAAAGAAAGAAGAAATTAAACTCCCTATATATCTAATTCAATATGTTTTTTTCTTTTTAAAATGATTTCCACAAAAAAACTTGATTTAGTACAGTTAAAATATTCTAATTCTTGTAAAAAAAAACTATTTTCATAAATTTCACGTTGGCTGATAAGAATAATATCAAAGTTTCTCACGATTATTATAATGAAACCCAAATGTATATACAAAATACACGAAAAAAAAAAATTCACCATTATAAAAATAAACAAACAATTCATGTAAAAAAAAGTTATTCGGCATCCATTAAAACGATTAAAACATTACAACACTCGACAGTGCCATAAAAATCTAGACGTTCGACTCTCCTAAGATTAATAAAATTCAAAATAAAGAAACTTTATCGTATTATAATTGAATTTAATTCTAACTGGAAACTCGAACTAAAGTACTTACTAAAAAACATTTCGAGAAATACGAAAGAAAGTACAGGACAAAAAAGTGAGTGAGATAAACATTTATGCAAATTGCAATTAAAAACATTAATTAAGATTTTAAATTATGTTAAAAAATGTAATTTATTTAAAATAATAAATGGTTGTAAGATTTCTTGTATTTATTCTTTTTTTCAGTATTTATGTTACGGCAAGGTAAAAGAAAAAATTTGGAATAGAAACATTCGTCGATGTTTATTTGTCTACTTATATAGAGGAATGGTAGACAACCTTTGAACTTCGAAATATTTTTATCCAGCCCGAGTATATTTGCCCCAGTTGTGATTATATATACGGGTACCATTAAAAAAAAAAAAAACAACTCAATAACCAGGTGGGTTCCTTCAAGTGAGGATTTGATTCAAACAATTTTTATCTATTTAAAATAAATATTATCAAAGCTGTAATAATATAATCATTTCTGTCTGATTCGAGTATGTTGTCATGAAGTCTAATTGTACGGTGTAGATCTGTTGTGAGTTGTACGATATGTACATATTTAAACCAATTGATTTGTTGAAATAACACTTCTATTGTGCGCAACGCCTTAAAAAATTTTTTTTAAAGTAAGGCTAAGGTCACATTGAAAGCGGGTACGTACGACTTAATTTGTCTGATGTAGTTGTGAGACTATTGTCGTCAGATAAAGTGGTCACACTGTTAATCCGTTAACAGATTATTTGTTTCTCGAATTAATTATTATTTGATGAAAAAAGCGAATTGAATTTTTTGGTTTCATGAATTTACAGCAGAAGATCTACTGAAAGTGAATTTAGGAAATTATTTCCACATTTGGAAATAGATAAAAACAAGTTTTTTCAATAGCTTCGTATAAATGAAGGGACATTTAATGTCTCGGCAACCTCTAACCAAAGTTTTCTACAAATTTCTCTGTTATGGTACTTTTTTTTCTCTTTGGTTCCCTAATGGTTTCCTTTCAAATATCAGAATTATTAATTTTTCTATATTCATTTAAATATATCCTTATTAATATATCAAATAATAAGTTTTAAAAAAAATTGTAGTTTGGTGCTACAAAAATTGTAACAAATGAAAATATTCGTTAAAATTCAAATAATATTCATAAATTGTTTTACTTTTACTTAAGTTGCCTATGTTCTTTATCTTCTACACGTACGACTAGTGCGAAAAAACAAACTTTTTTGTTTCAATTTTTAACACTGACGACTACGTAAGTGCGCGCAAGAATAACTCGTATCTAGTGTGATCAACTTCATTCATTTGCATTGTTTGTTTCAATCTGACGTGTACGTACAAGTACGCGCCAAAATTTCAGCTCCCCCTCCCCTCCATAGGGGGTCCTATAGAGTCATGTTCTACGGGTCCGAAAACGGATAGCGCCCCTACTCTTGCCTCGTGCCGTTCTTATTGTATAGGCTGTATAAGTCTAATTTTTTCAGTTGACAAAATTCGACTAAAAACTTTTTTAAAAATATTTGCCACTTCTAAAATATACCGTCTCGAGCTACAGCCTTCTTAGTTTCGTTGTAAATACACTATTGATCAGAAAGCAATTCAAATACGAATTTTTGATTCTTTTTTTTGGCGTAAAATCAGAACTGGAAAATATTTTTATACTAATACCTATTAAAATATTCTTTCCTAAAAACTGTCCCAGGAATTTTGGGTGCGACTTATTGTCCGAAAAATACGGTAATAAATTTATTCATAGTGTACTGAATGTCATATTACTCCATTCAATTTTTTTTGTTATTTAGTTTCTAAGAGGTATACAAAGAATCAGGATAGCTAACATCGTTTACTATAAAAATTTCGCTGCAACCATAGGCCTGTCTATGTGGGTAAGACATGTTTGCATTTTTTAGATATGCTGTCGGTAAAATGGGGAAAAATTGTACAAATATTCTATAGCAATTTTCTTAACGAAATAAAAATTTTTGTAAATATCTACTTTGTCAAACATTAAAAGATGGCATATTTTCGCTGCTTTAAAACAAACAAAATATTTTGAACACATAACAATTAGTATTCCCTGGAAAAACTAATTAAACTTTTTTGGCGTTCACTGATAAGAAAACACCAGACAGACGAAGGCGAAGAAGAATGAATAGAATTGAATTCTTTACTTGTAAATTGGAAAATTTAATTAACTAAAGATGATAACATGTATGACCATAACGTAAACAAACCTAAATGTGTTCACTACATTGCTATAATATGTATAACGTAGACACAGATCCCTGTATATCCTAAACAAGTCCTTCGTATATTATTGTGGCAAAGTTCAGTACAAACAAAGAAAGTAAGTTTTGTTTAATCATCATCCACACAATAAAGAAAAGGAGATGGTTTACCGGAAACGCATTATGAGTCTATTATTTTATATATAGAGGAATAAACCTCCATTTAATGTAACCAAGCGCAATGTAATATATGTTTTGTAATACACGTATTATCAGTGAGTTTATACTACTACCCCACTAGTGAAGTGTATATAATACAGTAGTGTAGTGCAAAGTGTATAGTGAGCAGTGAGGCTATACAATATATAGTCTTTGCGTCATGTTTTACATCTTCTTGAAGATGAATGTGGTTGAATTGCTCTAAACAACTGATATATTATGGTTGGTAGGATAGTAGAGAGTGTTACAGAAGTAAACACTTGAAAATTAAAATTCACATAGTGTTTGAAAAATTATCAAAACTGGATCGGCTGGGACTCCAACCCGGATCTCTTGGTTGCTGGCTAAGCGCCTTACCAATTAGGCCACCGACCGTTCGTTCGAGTGCCACTCCAATTTCGATAATCAATCAAACACATCCACTCTTTAATGCGAGATGCAGTTACATTTTTAATTTCAAATGTTATCGACTGCCTGTGAAACATTATTAATGTATGGCGAACTTTTGTCCGTATTTACACACACACCAATATTCATATATTCACTCGATGTCCAGCTTTAGCTGATACTTGAACTCCCGATTTACTTTGGTATGTATGACCAATTTTAATTTTAATTGGTCATACATACCAAAGTAAATCGGGTGTTCAAGTATCAGCTAAAGCTGGACGTCAAGTGAACATATGAATATTGGTGTGTGCGTAAATACGGACAAAAGTCCGCCATACATTAATAATGTTTCACAGGCACTTGATAACATTTGAAATTAAAAATGTAACTGCATCTCGCATTAAGGAGAGGATGTGTTTGATTGATTATCGAAATTGGAGTGGCACTCGAACGAACGGTCGGTGGCCTAATTGGTAAGGCGCTTGGCTAGCAACCAAGAGATCCGGGTTGGAGTCCCAGCCGATCCAGTATAAGGTATCGGGTCCTTTTAGTCACGGCAGATCTGTACTCTTGTAACACCCTGTAAACATTAAAATTTTCCAACATATATTTTACTTGTGTATGTGCGACCATCAAAACAATACCAGAGGAAGTTTAAGAAATACACATAAATAAATACGAAGACGATCTTTTCATGAAAATTCTATCTCTAAATGAGTTTGTTATGATAACACGATACACGCTACTCAACTAACACAATATTCATTCACACATTTTGGTTTTCAAATTTATTTACGAATATTCCCACTTACGAAAATTATACAATACTTATTCAAAATACACAGACATTTTTAAATATATACCTACATATTACATAGACTTCATATAGGAGAGTACAACTTTTAGAAAACAAAGAAATAATAACTTCATTAATGTAGTTGATCGGTAAAATGATTTTTTCAAAGGATTTTAAGGAAACTTCTCTAGATATTTATTTAATCCAATACCAATAATTCGAGCCCTTACCGAAAAAAAATTGACCACCTCAATTTTGATAAAAACGATTTCCCAGTTTTGTAATTTTAACATCGGCTCTTATGGAAAAACTCTATTTTTTTTAATAAAATGGAAACGTAACAAAGGAATTTGATAAAAATTTAATATGTTATGTAATACAATGTTACAAACCATATTTAATAAGAAATAAAAATTATTGACCACGCCATTTTTGAAATATAATTTAAAAACATCATTTTACAACATTTTTACAACGCTTTTTCAACAATTCTTTTAAATTGCTAGAACACAAGCGCGCTGAAATTAAAAAAAAAAAACAAGTGGTATACAAATATAATAACTGAAGAACATTAATACATTGTTTAATTTTTGTGTTTTGTACCTGACTATCTCGGAGCAACTACGTTAATCATTCAAAGAGATGCATTTATAATAACTAAACTTGAAAATAATATTGCATATAGTTAACCAAGTAATAGAGCAAAATTCAATTTTTATTCAATTGGGACTTCAAGTTTTAACTGTAGCTTAATAAGGGTCTTATCTAAAAATAAGAAATTCTCTTTAAATTGACGCTATTTTTTGGAAAATCAATCAATCGAAAAAATCCAACGATTTTCTCTATATAGAAGCTCATGATTTAAAATTTAAAGGCAATCGATTAAAAACTGAAGCAACTAGAGGTTCGGTAAGCTAGAAAAATGTGCTTTTTTGTGAAAACTGTTATGTTGGCGTTTTGTTTTTAAAAAATATGTAGGTATATAAAAATTTTGATTTTTACCTTAGGACTTATATTTCCATCTTTTTGGCTAACACAAGAGAATATTATCCCTTAAGAAAAAATCAACTTTTAAAATGATTATGGCCATTTTTTTTATTTCTAAGCAACTTTTTGGGAATGAGTTGCTCGCCTAACGGCCTATTAGCTATCATTTATGATATTATCACTGAAATTGGCGTATTCTGGAAAAAGTTGCCTCACCTGAGTCTAAAAAGTTAGAAATATCTTTCTACTCTCTATTCGTTCAATGATATACAATTAAAACAATAATATATTTCAGTCTTCTAGCTTTTAAAATTTTATTTTTTATTTTTGTTAAATTATGATACAGAATTTGCAGTTTTGCAATAAATGTTAATAAAATTATAAGTAAAGATACAGAAGATTATTTTCATTTCTCGCTAAGCGTTTGTATATCGTAAAAATAAATAATCATACACCTGTACTAAATATTATGTCAAATAGCTACGTTTAATCACAAACTGTACCTATATATTTAAGGTGGATTCACACTTAACGAACGAACACGAACAAATATGGTTCGATAAAAACCATCTAAGAGTCTTTAGAAGAATAATTTGGTTGCTTTGGAAGTGAAATAAGAAAAAATATGGCATTACAATCTCTACAACTAAAAATTGCAAGGTAGCCCTAATTCTTTTTTTAACAGGAATAGCTAATCTGACCATTCCAATTAAGATTTCTAAATCTGATGGTGACAACTTTGTAAAATGTTCATCAAATCTGGAATTTTCACAAATTAAATCGATTAGTAAATTAGAAGCATTATAAGGAGTTTTTCCTCTAAAAAAGCGAAACCATGCATCAATGTCGTCTTGATATTTTGGTTTTCAGAGATCGCATGATAAAGTAAGCAGCGCTTGCAACAAAAATGTTATTACGATATCTTTTGATTTTAAAATTTTTAAACTGGAACATAAACGAACATCAACGAATTAACATCAATTGTTCAATCGCATTCGTTTGCATTCGCTTGTTTTCGCTCATTATATGTGAACCCGGCTTTATACACTACACAAAAAGATATTTACTTATTCGTATGTGTACGTGCTTTAACTAGTATTAATAAATTTATTTACTTCTTTTCTACTTACTTGTAGTGTAAAATTTTGTTTAACAACGCTCGTTCAGCTCAACTTAACTAATTTACATAAATTTCAAAGGAGTAATAGCAGAAAGAAAATATTGCAGAACATGATTTATTATCCTTACTATAGCTTCATAGATTTTGAACAAACACATGTACATAGGTATATAAGAGTATTAAGGTATCTAACACAACTGAAATATTTGAAAAACGCTATAGGTATACCTAGTCAAGAAGATTCGAAGAAAAATGTTTTAAAACGTATTGCAAAAGATATGTACAGGTCGTTTATTTTATTCATCTGTTACACATTTAATAATAATTACACTTACGCTCCTTTCACATTATACAGTTTTTGCCGTACGGCAAAAAACCGTACGGTTACATTTTTTTTAGTGGAGTAAAGAAGAGCATTGGACCTTTCACATTACACGGTCACGGAAAAATGCCGTTGCCGTGCTGTGTAGCAGCTGTCTCTTGCCACTGCACTTGACGGTTGTCGTATGGTGTTTTTAACTCAGTAGTGTATGTAATTAAATTAATGCTTGCACATTTGACGGTTTTTTAATGTACGGCAGTAACAATACTTTGTTGAATTTTATGTTAATTATTAATTTTATTTGTGAAATGGATGAAACTAATGTTGAATGTGGTAACAAGCATTTTAATAGATTGTATGTAATTTCCAAATTGCGTGTTTTTACGTTAAGTTCGCCAAGAGATTAATCAAAGGAGCTTGTAAACGTCCGAAAATAGTCAAAAAATTTATTTTCGTCATTTTTCAGGTCTTCAAAGAGTGTGGTAATAAATAATCCTACTTTATATTTCCTCTGATTTATAGGATTAACTTTAATTACATTTGTTACTTGTATGACGTTACAAATCAAATGATGATATTCAGTTTAACACGGCAAAAAACCGTGCAATGTGAAAGCAGCTACATCACGGCAAAAAGTCGTACGGTTTTTTACCGTACGGCGAAAACCGTACAATGTGAAAGGAGCGTTAAGTAACATATAAAAAGTTTGCTGCTAGAAGGGGGCGGGGGGAGTTACCTATATTGTACCGGCTCCTTAACCATACCACACCTTAAATATTTACCAACTTTAAATGAATTTTTTCGTCATAATAGCACGGACGTAAAGCGCTGCTACACAATTTTGGAACTGATGTACCCGTGTTGGTGTCGTTAAATAAACTAAAATTTTTCACTTCCGAGACTACATAGAAATAAAAACTTTCATGTAGGTACATTTTACGATCTAGAATTTCCTGAACCATTTTGGATTTATATCTCTCTGGGACATGAAACATGGGATGGAAGTTTTTAGAAATTGTGCCATTTGGTTCTATTTAATATAAGAACTATGACGGAATTTTCGAAATATATTTTTCAGTATTAATTTAGTTTTTTTTTTTAGGGTTTGAAGAGAATTAATTTTGGAAACCTACGAAAATCTAGAAATGACATTATAATTTTCAAAAATAGTAGCCATTAATTAGTATCTATTTGCGAGTTCTTTCACTGTTTAAATCTACGTTCAAAAAACATTTTTCTAAACCAAATAAACACACCGAAAAATTAAGAGAAAAACGTAGACTTGTTGTATTAAGTGAGGATATAGGGATTCAATTTCCACAATATTTACTGGTATCAGAACTAAATGTGTGGGGCTTAACATTTTGAAGCTGGTACACGACATTTCGTAGAAACAAATTAGAAACCACAAGGTACAATTAAGGAGAATATATTTCCATAATTGTATCAATGGGAGCTTTTATAAAAAAGTTTAATAAAAATAACTAAATATAATTTTTTGCTTTTAAAACTCAGTAAAAAAGACTAAGAAATATTCTTTCTATTACATAAAATCAACTCTTCGTAACTTCTTTATTTTAATTTTTCTTTTTTTAATGAATTCGAATAAAACACTAGAGGGTACAATATAGACAACTTTCCCCTACGTGAATGTTTTGTTTTAATTATTAATAATACTATAATACATTAGATTGTTAAGTACAACTTTTTCTTATTTAGATAAATAAGGAAAAGATAAACTTTATCTCAACAGTAGTTTCGTTGAATAGAAACTAGTTTTATGTAATGTTCATTTTAAAACAAACACGAATATAGTTACAGTAACAGTTCTCAATACTGATCTTTTTAATATCGTCGCGATTAAATTTGTCAACACCACTATAGCACGCCATTTCACGAAGTTAAGGAAAAACAGGAGGAGTTGGGAGTGCGGCCCGGTACCTACTACATTACAGTGAGGGAAGCGAAGAGTGCGATATGTTTGTGCAATAATATGATAACAAGCCCTGTTTCTTCTTAATTTAATTATTTTCACTTTTGAAACAAAACGCTACTAGAGGACTTTTCCAAATATGATCAAAATAGTTGGCCTAATGGAAAAAGTGCCACCTTAAAATTTTTCTTGTGTCTCCCCCAAAGAAAATACAGAAAAGTGAGTTCTGGTGCGGTTTTTCAATTTTTACCCTTTACTCGAGGTACGAGAACTCTTATTAATATTTTCTAGTAATCCTAGCACTCGTAAGATTTTATACTAAAATTTTCAACCATACTAAAAAAAAAACCATTTCAACACTATGCGACTGAACCAACTTTTGTATGACGTAGACTCTTATTTAACAGAATAAATAATATTTTCCTATTTTCATAGATAGGTACCTATCTATGAAAGTAAGCATATAGTATACCTATGTATATAGAAAATTCAGCAAATGCACCTGTTTTATCAAATTAACGTTCAAATAGTATTATGTAGGTACCTACGTTCATTGTACTGGACTTTTTTTTTTTAAGACACATTGGAAACGAACCAAAAGTGAACATCTGTGATCTGATTTGATGCCACTTGGAAGCAAATAGTTTATTTCACTTTTTGTTTTAATTTTTTTGAATCTTAAAAATAACTTGTAAATTATGATTAAATGAAATATCATTATGATAAATGAGTTAAATCACATTGCGTCTTAAATTATTACCTGGCATATGGTATACTTGCCATTTTATTTATTTTTTCTCAATTGTAGTTAAACTGGATGAAAATATTTTGCATTTCTTTCAGTTATTGATCAAATAGCCATGTAATTCTTTTATGTAGATACCATATTTATGTTAGACGATACAGAGGAGACTGAATAAGTAAATTAACATTAACAAAAAAATTTTATTCATGAAGTAAGTCATTTAGACAAATTTTAGTGCTCACTATCTCGAAAACGAAGCGAAACATCGATTTTTTTTATTCTTGAAAAAGTGTTTATTTTGCTGGGCTCTATCATAATATACACTCAAATGCTCACAGATACACATACACTCAAATTAAAAAAATAAAAAAGAAATAAAAATAAAAATTTAAATTTTTCAAATTTGACTATAGTTTCCAGCCTTTCCAGTATCGGCATCTAGTTGTAGCATTTTTTTAACTAATCCACCGTAATGCCGAACATTTAAAAGAATCACTAAAATCAGATCTTTATAGTTTTCCTTTACATCCAAAATTAGGTGAAGCGCCGTGTCTCTCCATAATTATCAAAAAGGCAATTATAACTTTTTTATATGAATTTTCTTTTAAGATCTATCACTAATTTTCGACACATAATTTTCTATCACCACCTTAAAATTTATATTTATTAGAGATGTTATGGATATATGAAATTTCGGGTACGGATACGGATACGGATATTTAAAAACATTTTTTTCGGTTTTGGTTTCGGCTTCAGTTACGGTTTTGTAATAATATCGGATAATGTTTAGGATACGGTTACTGTTACGGATAATTTCATTTAGTGAAATTTTTATTTTTTTGTCAAAAGGGGAAAATTTTACTCCAAAAAGTGAACATCGATTTAAACTCAGTTTTTCAACGGTAGTTGTCTATCATTATCCGAAACAAATCCGAAACTTTTATTTTCGGATACGGTTTTGGTTTTGGATATTTAATTATAACGGATATCCGATAGTTTCGTTCACGGTTACCGATATCCATAACATCCCTATATAAGTTGGAAGTTCATTAAACGCTATGTTTCCATAAAAATAATTTGCTTTGATATCGTTTTAAAATCTAGATACATATTATAACCTAACAATATCCCCCGTACCACCAGCAACACAATATCCCAACATTTATTTCCTTCATTTAAAATAAAAAGGAAAAAAAGAAGGGAAATAAATTATAATGTATTGTTTCTTCTCGTTTACTGTTTATTAGAAATGGATAATAGATGATAGCTACAAAATAATATTTATGTTCCACTATTCACCAGGAAAAAATAAATGTTTATTTGCTGCCTGCGTTTGCTTCGTTTTTGGTAAACAACAAGGTAGAACAAAAAAAAAAAAGAATTTAAATATATTAAAACATTTGTTCCTTTCAGCGACTTTCATTTTAGCGCAGAGAAGGAGAAAAATAACACACACTAAAAAAAAAAAATATTTATTACATTGTTTAAAGTTAATAATACACATTGGCTTTTCTCTCTCGCATCTTTATTCAATATTCACAATTTGACGGCATTTGTGTCTTTGTTCGACATACAATGAGTATTCGCCGAAGAAAAAATACTTTGTTACTCGAAGACTACGTTTCATTTCCAATCAAATACAGACAGACAGACCAACAACAAAACATTGGTAGAGATACCGAAATATGTATACCTATATTGAACAAAAGGGATTTTTTACTGTCACTGATAATGGTTGTTATTTCAAGCAATTTTCATTTATTTAAATGTTGCTGTATGCGTATATATTTAAAACATATTTTCTTTTAAAACAAATTTATATTTTTCCACCATCATCGGTGGGTTGGTATTTTTCAACGTGTGCTCAAGTCAATATTTTAACAAAAAGGTCAATTGTAAATTTGTTAATTTTAAAGAATGTTAACCTTTGGTTTTTGTCCCTGTATTAACTTTTACGTACATTGAATTGGTTTTTACTAGACACTAAGCTAACAGACAAATTTTAATATATATGGTGATGATAAAAATGTACACCAAGATAAAATCAAAATATATTTATAACTGGCATCTATCCGCGGCTTCACACACGTGATTGAAATTATAACATCAAGTTAACACCTGCAGAGTTTACTTACAGCGTGCCACCTACCAAAAAACAATGTCTTCAGGGCCTGTGATTACGTGGGGGGAGTAAACTTTGCTTTTGGCGCCCTCCCCGAGAAAAACGCCAAATTAAACATTTTGGCGCACTGATATTTTTTAAATCTTTCCCTGCAAAAAGTAAGTCACGAGCAAAAAAAAAACCTCCGATTCACCGTTTTGGCGCCTCTCAACTTACGTTTTGGGTGCCCATAAAACCTAGCAGGGGGATACGTGCCCCAGCTGCCCGTCTAGATACGGTCCTTAATATATTTTCGGGGTAAAAAGTGGCCTATAACCGTAGCCTATGTAATGTTTGACGTCGATTGTTAAAGCTTTTGAAGCGTGGAAACAAAATAAAGAAGCAAACTCACTTTGGCATTTATATTATTAATAAGAATATCCAGCAAAACTTGTAGGCACAATGGTATACCCCGTTTCAAATACAAATGAGCATGTGTCATAGTTAAAAAATTAAATAATTCTTATATTCAAAACAAATCAATCAATCTTCTATTCTTTTCTAAAAATAAACTGCAATTTTAAAATTTACACATTTGCAACAATGAAAGAGATAAAGCTAAGAACCGGAATTCATTAAATTCGTAAGTAATGAATGCTGCTTAGTGCCGATGCACACATGCGTTTTTTTACCGCTGCGTGCACGCTGCGCCGCCGCACGGCACTGCAAGTATGTGTGCATCACACAATTTAACTCAATGTACTTTATCACCGCTGCGGCACCGCACCTTGCACCGTACAAAAACAGCGTGCAAAACCGTATGTATGCATCACATTTTGCGGTGCCGCTGCGTGCACGCAGCGGTAAAAACACGCATGTGTATATCGGCGCTTAATAAGTATATTAAGTTATAACTTAATTTACTTAAAATTCAAAAAAATCGAAAACTTGACCAATACATAGAATGTGACTATCGAATAACATAACAAATAATAGTTGGTGCTAAAAAACGATTTTTAACGGTGAAACGTCCTCAGAATTAGTACTCCGACGAAAATTAGAATTACACAACCGAACAGTCTAAAAATATTATAATAATAATAATAAATAAAAATAATAGAGATAGAAAACTGAAATAAGTTCATACCATTTTTAGTTGATAAACAAAATTTTTATTTTAATTTTTAAGTTCGCACTTGAAGGGATTATTTTACCCCCATAAGTAACTTTGCGCATCACTAACATAGTTATATTCACATATTATTATAGAAAGAAATTAGTTACAATTTAGAAAAGATTGTACATACATGAATAAAAAAATGTCAACTATAGAAATATTTGTGTAAAAATGTCGCCACAAAATGATTTAGCCATTTCGAATAAGTATCCCTCAATGACCACCTAAATTTATAAACAAAAATTCCTTAAGTATATAATAATATTCGAAAAATGGAATGAATTTCATTGTGTTCATAAGGAAGGTCAATTGGAATGTAGAATATTCGATGACAAAATGTTATCGTTATATTTTTATATAAACTTAGCTTCTTACGAACCACTTCATTTACAGGATGATTCAGAGTAAACAAAAATTATTTGATATTAGAAAGTTACATTTAACTGCAGTATTATGGATTTTAAATAATTTATAATTACGTGATGTGTTTTATAACGTTGTTCTTATATTTAAATATAAACCAGCGCTCACAAAGAATACAACAAAAACATCGGATGCAAGGATTTCTCATTATTAACAGTCTGATAAATTTTTATATGCATATTTAGGAAGTTAATTAATTATTTATACCAACTTCGAAATTTTTTACTTCTTTCCTTTAGATGTTCTGTAGATGTACTATCCACTAGATGTTCCGCAGATGCGGATACGGGTGCGAATTATCTGCAACAGTCCTGATAAAGATAAACAAATATTTTTGGAAGACAATTCTCAGAACTTTTCTTGTCTGAAAACGACTTCAACGATAACACAGGCCTGCAAAATTAGGGCCATAAAAAACTTTTCTAATGTTAATAGGTGATCTTTATATTTTTTTGGGTGCTAAATCTAAATTTGAATTTCATTATTTTGTATCGTCCACAGTTTTGTCCCATTTTGGCTATGTCAGATTTAATGAAATATACTAATACTCTATAGGAGTGGAAAAAAATAACTTGTACAAGACAAACAGAACTTTATTTTAACACATAAAATATATTTTCAATCCTAATACTAAGTTTTATGAAGGTTTTAAGAGTCCATGGACTTATATAATATTTTCTGTCTCTCTTTTCTTTGAAGCTTCGGATATGGCTTTTTCTTCTGTGTGCCGCTTGCTGACTTTCTCGGTAAAAGGACCAACAGTAATCTCCCATCATCCTGGTGTTCCAACGTCCCTGATAGCGTTTTTCCATTATGTTGATATACTGGTGGAAACGTTCTCCTGGTTCCTCACTAACAGCTCCTGAATTGTACAGAAAGCAGTCTAGCTGGCTGTTTAAAAAATGAACCTTTAAGCTATTAAGCATATTAAATACAATGATTATATTATAGTCTGGGTCTTTTTTGTTACCCAAAAACTTGTTAACAACTTCCTTGAAAGCAATCCAAGCCTCTTTCTCTTTCACTGTTATATGTAATTCAAATTTCAGAGTCAAATATCATTTTTATTATATCAGGGTCAATGAAGACGCCCTTTTGTAACTTTGCTTCTGATAAATGCGGAAACTTTGCGCAAAGATATTGGAATTATAAGATATTATATTCATTATAAGATATTGTATCGCTGGCTTTCGCATATTTAGTATTATATTGATTGCATTAATTTTCTGAACTATTTTTTGGAATATAAAGGTTTATGATGTAAAATGTAGGGAAATGGTGGGTGGTACAGCAATTTTATTGTTATTTTCAGATTCAGCACACCAAGATCCATAAAATATGGTTAAGGTATTAAAAAAGTTTTTTAGTCGTTGGCCTTTGTAATCTTTAGATAAATTAAGAAGAGTTATACTGGTTAGGGTTTTTTTATTTATTTTTCGCTACGTACGTTTCGAAACCATATAATCTCATCATCAGGCCTTAAATAATAATATACAAGAGTTGTATTGTAACTGGATTACTAATCGTATCTAATTTTCCACGGAAACATCATGAGATTGAGGGAAAATTCACTTTATCGCAAATATAAATACTTCAAGTGTTCATTACTAGGCCCTGAAGATGATAGAATATTTACCCTGAGAGTCTGAAAATATATCTAATTTTCATCAAACTGTATTGGATACTGTTATCGACTTTTTCTGGTGATCCATATTGTCAACTCATGAGATTTTAGTACATGAGAATTTTGTGCGCCAGTAATTAATCTGTTTCATTGTGTATAGGTACCAGAAGATATTATACACATATGAATTCTATTTCTTCGTCTCTGTTACAGGACTGATATGCATGTATGTTACTCACGAAGTACAAACTTGTATGCATACATAAATATGTATGTGTGTATCTAGGAAAATGTAATCTAAGTTGTTTGGATTTAGAAACAAATACAAAACAGCAAAGCTTGTGGCAACTTACATACATATATAATATGTTGCAGCTATATTGCAAAAACCGTTTTATTATAATAACTCTAGTCAAATTGTAAAAAAAAAAACGAATTATTCTCAACGGATGATATTCCTTAAAATTCAGTGTTATCATTCGCTAGACACTTTTAGAGAAATTGTGAAGTGAATAACAAATTAATTTGTATCAAAACTACTAAACCGATCTCAATAAAAATTAGTAGAAATATTTATATGACTTAAAATAACTGAAAAGGATAATTTACATGTTGTGAAGGTTCCTGTGGGATATTAGTACCAAACTAATTAGTGTAAAAACAGCAAAACCGATTTCAATCGAATTTAGTAAGGGGCACTTTTACGTTTTGAAATAACAGATAGGAAAATCTGTGTCCCGATTAAAGGCTCGCGAGGGATACAAAATAAATTTTTCAGTCAGATCAAAATTATTGAGCGACTTCAGTCTGATTTCGTGTATAAACTTATACATTTTCATATCAAATTTGATTCCAAATTAGTTTCATATTCCTATCTCTTAGGAAACTTCAATCGGGATATAAACTATCCCATCAGTTATTTTAAGTATATAAATATACAAATTAAATTTAATTAAAATCTGTTCAATAGTTCTGACATGACTGAATAATTTTTTGAATAGTCTTGTTTCCCGTGGGAATCCTTAGTCCAGATGAAAATTTTCGTGTATGTTGTTCCATAGTATTATAAGCATCCATAATAAAACTCACTGAAATCGTTTAATTTGTTTCCTTTGGGACCTTTAATTGGGATAAAAATTTCCCTTTCTGTTTTTCCAAAGCATAAGAGTAAGTATTCATATCAAATTTGATTCAAATCGGTTTTGTAGTTTTGATACTGATTAGTTTCGTATTCATACCCCGCAGAAATCTTCAACCAGGATATAAATTATCCTGTTAATTATTCTAAGCCATATATATGTAAGTATCCCAACTTATGGAAATGGATTTAGTATAGTTAGACACTATTTATTATTATTTTAGTATTCACATCCCACGGGTACCTTTAATCGAGATAAAAATTTCTTGTCGGTTAGTCTAAAGCATATAAATATCTAAATTAAATTTGATTGAAATTGGTTCAATAGTTTTGACATTGTTAGTTTCGTATCTATATAATGTTTATTTTTACAATATTTCCCTGTATGCTGATTTAGTTATATTGTCAAAAAGCATTACTATACTTAACAATTTTTCTAGATGTGTCTAACGAAATTATAATAACACTGAAATTTGCTAGATTTATTGTAAGAAACATAATGAATTGACAATATTTCGTTTCATTATAATTTAACTAGTGTTATTATAATAAAACGGTTTTTACAATATCGCTGCAACATATTATACACTTATATGTAATATGTGTGAACCGCAAAACGAGAGAATATAGAGAGAATACTGTAGAAAATGTATTTATGTATGTATTACACTAGGGTTCCGATTTCGAAAAGTTTCTGAGAGTATCAGATTGGTGAACATCACTTCTGGAAATCTGAGTACCAAAAATGTCAAGTAGATATTATCATGTTGCTGTAGTACGATAATATTATATTATTTGAAGCATTGACATGTTTTTCATGATAAGCAAAGACGCCAAATCCGCCCCTCTTTCTAAAAAAAATGTACCATTATTATGAGTTTAAAAAAAAAGTTATAAAATAATAAAAAGATTACATATCTGTACAGAATACACTAAAGTGACCACAACAAGTGCTTATAGTTACCAACCAAACCAATTTTGGATGAGTATTTGACAGCTAAAAATTTTGTTACTTTTGGAAGCTGATTCGTTACCATTCGGCCACTCTTTTAAATGGGATTTTTATAAACCCAATGTAGTAAAACTCATAGTATCACTATTTAAACTTTCTTCATCTTTTCCACGTTTTATAAAATAAGCAGCTGGGAGAATTTTCTCAATACCTGCCTATAAAAATTTTTTGAGCTTGATTCCAACCAGCCTAGTTGAACGTTCAAATTCAGCATAACATAATTTAGATTAAATATTTAGTTTCACACAATATTAACCATATTTTTTTAGTCCCGCCCTCATGTCAGTTCCCAATACAACTTTCAAGTTGTTAACAAAATAAAAAATAATTTGTAATAAAGCAAATATCTGTTTTTATTTATGCGAAAATGCGAATTATAATTTTAATATATCTATATACAGGGTGTAGAACAAATAACTCTCGTCGTTTTGAGGGTCGCCCTCATAGTACCCTATAGACACTAAAACCACGGGAATTTTTTCGGAATTAACAGCTTGAGAAAATCGAAAATTAACTGGCTACATGATGTTTCAAAATTTTTCTAAGTACGGTTCTCATTATACATATATGTCTTCTTAATAACATGTTTAGGTCGTAAACGTGTTTCCCAGATGTGTTTTTTTTTTTTTTTTAAACAGAATGTGACCCATATTTAGTATCAAATTTATTCTGTTAAAAGACAGTTTTGGTCCAAATTTATTGGCAAATATTAATTACATGGGTGAGATCTACCCACAGTTTTCGTAGCGAGATTTATTTACTTGACACCCTGTATACTTACCAAGCGCTCTTCACTATTTGAGAATCCATTTTCTTTACAATATTGGTACCGTACTGTATTCGAATTCAAATGTAGCTAGAAATTCTAACCAAATAGCAGTGCATAGTACATAGTGTTAGAATATTGTTGCATCGTTCGCTTTGTACAAGTATAAGTAAGTATATGGTAAAATATTGAATATCTACGTATCATAGGCAAGTAAACTACAGGCATGGATGGTTATGCGACGACATAGCATTGTGTATATTCAATATACTTATTGTAAAAGGACATTCCACTTTATTATTATATAAGAGAAATATAAGTAGGGGAGACTGGGGTAAAGTGGTCATTGGCCCTTACTCACCGGAAACTACCTCAATCTTGTTGGGAAGCTGAATACTAGCTTGTAGACAAGTCATTAGTATGCTATTAAAACGTCAATGATCAGTTCCCTAAATTGTATGAATTATAACGAATTTTCTGGATTTTCGAGTGTCAATGTAAAGTAAATTTTAAATTGTATTCTCATTAATTTTTTTATAAATTACGAATACAATTTTTTAATTGGGATAGCTAAAAACTCTGTCCAATTATCTTTAAAATAGTACAGTTACCGATGAATCAGAAAATTCTTTGTTGAAATTAGTTGCAGTTTGCCAAAATGGCGTCTAATGGAGTAAAGTGGCCAGGCTTATAGTGGGACAAAGTGGTCAGTGTCTCCGATCGCTGCCCAAGTTGAATTCTTAGAATATTTTAACAAATTAAATTCAGAACTTTTATTTAGTTCTTTATATTTTATGAACAAAAGAATTGTCTGAAATCAGTTTTTAGGGTTCCGAGAAAAAGTGTGAAAAAGAAACCCTTATGATGAGACTTCAATGTCCATCCGTCCGTTCATATATAATAATTAATGATACAAACATAGTTTGATTTTGTATATAAACATATTTATTACTTCAAGATTTCTTTTTGTTTTAGAATGGGTACCCCTAGCCACATTACCCAACATAGTGGGGTAAAATGGTCACTGCACATGTTGCGAAAAACAAAAATTGCAAAAATACCTTTCAAGATATTGTTGATATATTGATGGTTATTGGTTCTACACTAAACCAGCTATATGCTAAATACTTATTAAGCTGTATTTCCTTTTGAATAAAGAAACTAAAGAGCGTTTTGTCTTAGGGTGGTCACTTTAGCCCAGTCTCCCCTATATATGTATAGTAGGTATTTGTATTATAATGTACTGTGCATACGACATAAACCATTATTTAATATTAACCTATTTCATAACGTAATATAATAATATTGATTTAACATTATATAATATGTATGTATTGGAGGTACTTACATGTATGTGTTTATGTGTTTATTTACTTTTATAATGGTAAAATTCGAAGTCTTCATCAAAAATGCGCTTGAGTGTCTAAACAAGGAACTAATATCTTGGGGTTACTTGACGAAGAAGTATAAAAAAATTCGCCCAAGAGCGAGTTGGGCTCGTACAATATTGTAATTCCGTACAGTAAGTAACGAGCTAGTAATGATAGCTATTACTCATCCGAAAATGAAATTGTGACACGAGCCGAGTTTACGAGGTGGGTGTCGTAATGCATCTGAGTGAGTAATAGCCATTGCAAGCGAATAGAATACTATAGTTTTTTTACGACTTTCTTCCTTTTTGATATAAATAATAAAATTGAATATAAATTTTAATTTAAAAGAATAATATTTTTAATACATCTTTAATTTCACTAAATATTTGTATATGTATCTATGGAAATGATCAAAATAAAATTCAAAATGTTTTGTTTACTTACACGTTACTACGCAACATATATTATTCACAAAACAATCGCAAACCCATTGAATAATGGTTAATACGGTGATTTCATTGGTCGAACGGTATTGAGTAATGATCATTCCGCCACACCTTTGACAAATGCACAATTTCTCAATATTAACGGATATGTAATGAGTGTGTTCTTCAACAGGATAGTATTTACATCTTTTCCAAATTTATTTGTGACAACTGAAAAAAAAATGTATTCAGCCAAAACGTCCCCATTCATAAATAATCATTTTGGGTTTCTTCTATTCCACTATATTGAAGATAGGAAGTTTATGTTATATTTTAATCATAAATTTACTTAGTAAACTTATTAACGTAATATTGAAGGTTTATACAATAAACAAATATTTTACTTTGGAAAATACCACTTTTATTTTTGAAACTGTGACAATATTGTTTCAAACAGATATACATTTTAAACTGCTAAAATCAATTTGCTACGTCTGTTGAAGCCTGGAAATTATTCTAGAAGTTATCATTAAGGGGGGAGTTCACGCCAGAAACGGCTAATAAACTAATTATTTTCGAATCTGGTTTTTTGTTTTTATTTCGTTCTATGGTCCTTTACAAACGCGGCGATATATAAAACATGGCCAAAAAAAATATTTTTTTCAAGTCGAAAAGTATTTGTGAGCCGCTGCACAGCCAAGTTACTGGTCCTGTGCAGATAACGCTCGCCCCCCCTCGCGATTTGATCAGTAATATTTAGTTTTGGTGTGTACACTAGTTATAGTATGCATTGAGATAATGTTCTTTTATTTGTATGCCTTTGTAGACGTTTTAATAAACAGTGAGTAAACTGCCTTTTTTAGCGAATTTCCAAAACTGGAAATTCAGCTTTTACGCCAGGTGTCATGGTGCGACCTAAGCCCGAGACCATATCAGAAATATGTTTTGAGGTCCCTAGAATACGAAAATGATATTCACTAAAATTTATATATATATATATATATATATATATATATATATATATATATATATATATATATATATGTATCCGCGCGATAACTCTCGAACGAAACGTTTAATGCTTATGAAATTTTGTGTGCGAATTCGATTTTCCAAATCGTTGGATGAGTTCGTTAGCCAGACACGTCGGATGCCCAGAAGTAGGTTTTCCGGGCGTTTTTTGTCAACAAAATGAGTTTTTTGCCAGAATTAAGCAATTTTTCAAATTTTTTTTTACACTAAGCCATTGTAAAAGGTAAAACGCATAAAAAATGTTTTTATACCGTTGCTCTAAATTACTTACTTTTCGAGAAAAACTAGGAAATATGTCGTTCTCCATTTCACTCGCACTCGCATTCTTTTTTTTTCTGTCTCATTTTTTGCGAGCTAAATTCGAAAAAAGCCGCTTTATAAGTAGCGTGTCATGATTTTTTTAATCCAATTTAACGATTCGGCTATATTCTATTTCTCTGTCAGTTAAATGTTTTTATAATGTATCTCTGTTCCATTTTTTTTTACAAAAAAAATCCCGACGATATCTGTTATGTGATATGATCAGAATTTAGATTATATTTACACCTTCCTAAAATTAATAAGAGTTTGCTTCAATCGTATAAAAATTACGTTAAATCATATTCAAACAATAATATTTTTACGTAATTTTTTATCCAATTGACAATACAGTTATGATTAGAATTGTATAATCAGAGCATTCTAATATTAAATAATTTTGCACATTCAATTTTTTTTTTTTAACAAAGAAAAATTTTTTTAAATTTTGACACATTCTTTTATGAAATTTCGATTAAGAAATATTAAAAAATTTTAAAGTGAATCATTTAAAAAGAGTTAAAAATAAATTAAAAAGGAAACATTTCTCTATTTTAACATATTTGTAAAGAAAATTTTACAGTTTACTTACAGTTTTTTGAAAAAATGTAATAACACTTTTACATACAATAAAGATTATATTTGAACGGTAGGAAATCCACAAATTTTTTTTTATTTCTTTAATTAATTATTAAATTTGGTTTTAGAAGAAAATCTTCGTCTAATTCGCTCCAAGCCGAAAGTATAGCCACTAATAAGGACATTCCACTGTTAAAATAAATGGAAAATATATTGAAATTTATTTAATGAAAGCCATTCATACACATTTTTAAAATATCCTTTTGAATTATATAACAAATAAAATCTGTGTAAAAAAATCTAATTGACGTGTTTTTTCT
This sequence comes from Brachynemurus nebulosus, assembly GCA_035578155.1. Lineage (NCBI taxonomy): Eukaryota > Metazoa > Arthropoda > Insecta > Neuroptera > Myrmeleontidae > Brachynemurus > Brachynemurus nebulosus. The sequence continues at coordinate 61,075,164 of JAPWDM010000002.1, forward strand.
CAATTTGCTAATATTAAGTAAGGCTCGTTAATTAGGGAGTGATTGTGTTAAAATTTTAATATAAAATATGGTAATTTTAACCCTCTTTAAAAGAACATTTCGATTTTAACAATAAAAAAATTTTAAAAAGTGTTTTCGTTTTTCCCGGATTACCAAAAACTGTTCATAGGCATATCTGTGACTAAAGTTGCCTCCCTTTCTTAAGAAAATAAAGTATTTTTAAAATTTTGTGCAAAAGAATAAAACACAATTAACGAAAAAAAAGTACGCGTTTCCATATTTTTAAGATTTTGTAGTACAAGAAAATCCTTATAAATTCATCATATCTGTTATTGCATTTACTAGCTTTTACGCAATTTAATAAACAAAAGTCTGAAAATGGACGTAGAATCTCACTGTTATTAATTATTATGTCTTAGTCTTTTGAAAAATTATTTTTTGAACTAAAATAAGAATAGGAGGAATATAAACTTAGGGGTAAACGACAGGAGTATATAAACTTTATTTTAGATTCTACGTTTATTTTTACAGAAAATCATCAAGTACCTATTATTTCTTTTTTGAATGTATAAATACAAAAAGTTCGAAATTATTTTTTTTAGAATTTCAATTTTGGTCGACCCTACGGGTTGTCCCCATTTACTCTTTTCTCGTCTCTTTTGACCCCAATTTTTCATAGAGAAGAAATTATACGATTTTTGTTAATTTTTCAAAAACCACCGATATTTTTAAATTTTTTTGGATACTGCTGATAAAGTGACCATCTTCGCGTAAATTTTTAATATATTAAAGATTAGGTACTCATAAAATAAATACAAAAAAATACGGTGTGAAATCGGAATGCGTACCTATTCATCCTTGTCTACGGTAGCACATTTTTTATTGACATAAATATTAGAAACGCAGGAAAAGAGACCAGGAATCAACATAGAAGTGGATTATGGTACGATATATTTTCTGAAAAAAGTGCTTAGGACCAAAGTTATAGAGTTCAAAGTGATGCACTTGATGATCTTGAAGCACTTGACTCTCGTGATGCACTTGACTTTGAAGTTGACCTTGAGGTCAATTTCCAAAGTCATTTGAAAATCATTTAATATTTTTCAAAAGGAGTAGTTTACTTTTCATCCCTAAATGGTTCAAAGTATATTCGAACGAATTTCACATGCAAGATAGAAAATAAGTGATCAAGAAGTAATTTTGAAAAATACTTGCTCAATCGCAATCGGAAAAATAATAGTTAATCATATGTTGAATTGAATTCCTAATATGATAATTATAGAGTAGCAATAAAAATTTTAAAAAATTTTGAAAATTTCTAATATAACATAAAGTTAATGTTTAACTTACAATTGGAGTGATATTAAATCTTTTCTTAACTTCTAAAATTACTTGCAAAAATGTTTTCTTCTAATTTTTTCTATAAATTTGCGCCTATTTTTTCATTTCGTCAGGTTTTTATTTTTTTTATTTTAGAAAAATAACGCAACAAATCAATTTTGAAGATAGATTGAGTCAATACATGAAATTACTGCTTATAGGTACAGGATATGGTCAAAGTTCGGCAATGGCTAATCATTTTCAACTGACCTTGAAAATCGATTTCAGGGTCACTATCAAGTGCATCGCTTTAAATTCTACAAATTTGGTACTCAGCCCTTTTTTCAAAAAATATGCCGTTTCAAAAATATTTAGCTATAACTGTTTTCATCTACAGAGGTTGAATGGTGTGTTCTACCCCTAAAAAGCGTATTTAGCCGAAATAAAAAAACACGTATTTAATATTTTTCGCTGTTTAATAAGTATGTTAAGTTTCATTCAAATTGGCAAGTATTAGTTGGGTAGTGTTATTTGTCAGAATGTTTTGCCGATCTAGTTTTTTCAATATTTCTTTGCTCGTTTTCAGAATTTGTATTTTAATTTCTACGGACAAATAACTCATTCTTTTCTTCGATTTTAGTAACTTTTATTTGCTGATGTTGACCATTAATTGATCGAAACATATCAAATATTTTTCAATGATTTTTTTAGCGAATGTCGAAAATTTTGAAAATTTTTTCACCGTTAGTAAGTTAAAGTATTTGAATTCATTAAGTAATTAAATGATGTCCACAAGAACCTTACGAACTACCATAAGTTATATGAGATCCCTAGGACCCGTTTTTTACTGTTAGGATAAACTTTTTACTAAAATTATTTTAGATGAATAAAGGTTATGTTGTATGATTTCCGCCAGGGTTTACTGTTCCCATTATTGTAAAAAATAAACTAACCGACCGATTTTGAAAATTTTTTCACTGTTAGAGAACTAAATTATTTTAGATGGATACAACTATGCTGCACAAAGTCCGTTCGGGTTCTTGGGTTCCAAAAATATCAAAACTAATTACCCAGCCGATTTTAAAAAATCTTTTACTCTTAGAAAGCTAAACTATTTTAAATAGGTACAGTTCTTAGATGAGATCCGCCAGTTCCCAAAATTTGGAAATTCGCTATGTTATGCAGATGCTGCGACAGGGGTATTGTTATTATTTTTGTTTTTTACCGATTTCCGAAACTTGTGTTTTTCCTGGCAAGGAAAATCATATCTCAAGTTCTAGAAAAGATAGGGACTTAATTTTTTTTTATTTTGTTCATAAACATATTGCGCATAAAGTGGAGTATGGTTTTTCCATTTGAACAATTGTAACTATTTTTAAACAATTTTTTTAATAAAAATGGGTTTTATAATTTTTAGAACTTTGGGATTACAATTTTATAATTAATTTTTAAAATTACCTGAAACCCGTACTCAGCTTTATGGATAGATCCTTTAGGAATAAAATAATGAAAAAATATTTAAAAAATATTCATTACTTTTTGAGATATGACGTTCCTTGTAAACGCTTAAAAACTTGTGAAAAAGGGCCCCCTCTCCCTACAAGGAAGAGTAATGAATGTTTCAAAAGCAAAATTTTCTATTTGAAACCATCCCTAATTTGAAAAAAAATTTAAACAAACAAAATAATCATAAATAAAAAATTTGCTTTTTTATTTGAACTCCTCCCTTAAGCCACAATCTAGTGAATAACAACAAATTTACCAAAAGTCGATGGTTAATTGTATCTCACTTCATCGCAGTTCAGTGAGTGCTCCTCTGAATCGAAGAATCTCAGCAACTTTTCAACTTGTGTAGAAAATTAATTGATTTCCCCGTACAATTTATCCCCGTACGTATTTTTAGCGCTGGTCTGTAAATGCTACGAATTACCACGGCTACGCCTACAACATCACTGAGCTAGTGAAATGACGTCACAAAGTGATATATTTAACAATATTATAATATTCTTTTATTTAAATAAGTACAAATCTCTAAAGCTAACAAGTTAATTAAAATACCCCTGTCGCAGCATCTGCATAACATAGCGAATTTCCAAATCTTGGGCACTGGCGGATCTCATCTAAGACCTGTACCTATTTAAAATAGTTTAGCTTTCTAAGAGTAAAAGAATTTTTAAAATCGGTTGGGTAATTAGTTTTGGTATTTTTGGGGACCCAAGAACCCGAACGAATTTTGTGCAGCATAGTTGTATCCATCTAAAATAATTTAGTTCTCTAGCAGTGAGAAATTTTTTAGCATCTTTTCGATAGCTTATTACTGGCGTTTTCGGATCTGCAAGATCCCGGTGGACCTCATTAAAAAATCAGCTCGACCGTATATTCTAGGCGGACTTTATGTAAAATATATATATATATATATATATATATATATATATATATATATATATATATATATATATATATATATATATATACATATATATATATATATGTATATATGTATATATATATATATATATATATATATATATATATATATATATATATATATATATATATATATATATTCAAAACCCGTTGTGTAGCATTCTACGCCGCATTTGTATCCGCAGGACAGTTGTGGATCTCAGATAACACAACCTGTACCTATCTAAAATAGTTTACCTCCGTAATAGTAAAAAGGTTTCAAAATCGGTCAGTTATTTTATTTTTGACACTTTTAGGTCCTACTGACACTTCAGACCTTACATAACGTAATCTATATGTATCTAAAATAGCTTAGCTCCCCAACAGTGAAAAAATTTTCAAAATCGGTCGGCTAGTTTATTTTTGACGCTTTTGGATCCGATGGACCCTGGCAGACTTTACATAACGTAATCTATATTTATCTAAAATAGTTTAGCTCTGTAACAGTGAAAAAATTTTCAAAATCGGTCGGTTAGTTTATTTTTGACACTTTTGGATCCCATGGACCCTGGCAGACCTTACATAACGTAATCTATATTTATCTAAAATAGTTTAGCTCTGTAACAGTGAAAAAATTTTCAAAATCGGTCAGTTAGTTTATTTTTGACACTTCTGGATCCTATGGACCCTGGCAGACCTTACATAACGTAATCTATACTTATCTAAAATAGTTTAGCTCTGTAACAGTGAAAAAATTTTCAAAATCGGTCAGTTAGTTTATTTTTGACACTTTTGGGTTCTATGGACCTTGGTGGACCTTACATAACGTAATTTATATTTATCTAAAATAGTTTAGCTCTGTAACAGTGAAAAAATTTTCAAAATCGGTCAGTTAGTTTATTTTTGACACTTCTGGATCCTATGGACCCTGGCAGACCTTACATAACGGAATCTATATTTATCTAAAACAGTTTAGCTCTGTAACAGCGAAAAAATTTTCAAAATCGATCAGGCAGTTTATTTTTGACACTTTTTCGGGTCCTATGGACCCAGGCGGACCTTACATAACGTAATCGATATTTATCTAAAATAGTTTAGCTCTGTAACAGTGAAAAAATTTTCAAAATCGGTCAGTTAGTTTATTTTTGACACTTTTGGGTCCTGTGGACCCTGACGGACCTTACATAATGTATTCTAAATCTATCTAAAATAGTTTAGCTCTGTAACAGCGAAGAAATTTTTAAAATTGGTCGTTTAGTTTATTTTTTACAATTATGGGATCAGTAAATCCTGACGAAACTCATACAAGTCTAGTACTCTAACAGTAAGAAAAGGGTTCTAAGGATCTCATATAACTTATGGCAGTCCGTAAGCTTCTTGCGGACATCATTTAATTAATTAATTCAAATACTTTAACTTACTAACTGTGAAAAATTTTTTAAAATCGATTGGTTAATTAATTTCTGGCCTTTTTAGGTCCCGAAAACCTTGACCTCACATAAAATACCTTAAATCCATTTGAAATGGTTTAATTTTTTAACATTATTAATTATTAGTGGAAAAATTTTCAAAATCGATTCAAAATATTTTTCCGTACATACATATGTACATTGTACAGATTTTGTTTTGTTTTATATTTAATAATATTTATATCATAACATAATCTTCAATTTCTTGTTTACTTAAAAATTCAATAAAAAAAAAAAAAAATTCTTCATTACATTAGCTTAGAAAATCTGTTTAATTTACATTTTTTAACATGGAATAGAACCATACTAATTATAATGCAATAAATGAGAAACAAAACTCTATACATGTATGTGTGTTATATCTCATATATGTGAATAGTTTTCACTTGTTCTCACAAAATTTTTTAATAAAAAAGTGAAATATTTTTATACTTATTAAAAACTGAGATATAAATATAAATTACTTATTAGACTAACAAAGAAAGAATAAAAGTGAAAATTTACATTTTCTCGAAAAATACTTAAAACAGAAAGAAAATTATAAGAATATTTTCTTCATAATTTTTTTTTTCCTTTTCAACGATGTAAAAATCGAACTGCCTTATGATAGGATCGAATGATAAAAAATGGCCAGAAAACCTACTTCTGGGCATCCGACGTGTCTGGCTAACGAACTTAGCCAAGCCAATTCAGAATCCAGTCCGCACACAAAATTTCATAAGCGTTAGACGTTTCGTTCGAGAGTTATCGCGCGGATACATATATATATATATATATATATATATATATATATAAATTTTAGTGAATATCATTTTCGTATTCTAGGGACCTCAAAACATATTTCTGATATGGTCCCGGGCTTAGGTCGCACCATGACACCTGGCGTAAAAGCTGAATTTCCAGTTTTGGAAATTCGCTAAAATATTTCTTTGGCAAACAACTAGCGTATACATACGGGAAAAGAAATAAAAATCATAATCTAGTTTTCTTTTTCTATACCTACGAAAAATAATACAATGTTATGACTGAACATTTCATTCTTTGTTAAATTTTATATTTTCAACGTCAAAAATAAATTAAAAAGAACATCAGTGCCAGTGAGTGAGTAAAACGTCGGGGTACACGTCGACATTCACATTAAAAACGGCGCCTTGACGTCTAATCAACAGTACCCAGTACCACCACTACAGCATTGCTCTAGCTCTGGTGTAGTTTTAAACTGTTCAACTGTATACCATCAGTTGGGGCGAAACGAGACAGGGGGGCGAATCTAGACAGAGCTGCCTCTCGATATTTCTACGTTAGTGTTATAACCGTACAAGGTTATAGATCAATTTATGCTACTGAATTTTGTCAGTTATGAGTTAGTTATCAAAGAAAAGCGGTGAACGTGACATCTTTGTATTTTGTTAATTTACAGGCGCATTGTTTATAATTTTTAAAAATAACGCGCGTTTTGAAATCTTGTAAAGAAACTGCTGTACAAAAAAAGCAGTTATATATATATATATATATATATATATATATATATATATATATATATATATATATATATATATATATATATATATATATATCAAGTAGAAACTGGCAACAAAATGTTTGGCGGTTTTTTGACAATATATGTACCAAAAATGAAAGCTGTATTGTTCTTAATTTTTTTTTATTTATTATTAACAAAAAATTGTCTATAGGTGAGGCGAATTCATACACCATGTTGCGTCAGTATAAAAAGAAAGTGGGTATAAACTACATAAACTGTAGTCTAGATAACATAAAATGGGCTCTTTTCGACAGAGGCGCAATAACCGGGGAGGACCAAGGGGTTCGGATCCCCAAGAATTACCTGGAAATTTTCCTTCAAATTATTTTATTTATATTAAAAAGTAAAATTTTTAGTGGTTTACTAATCTTTTTTATTTGAAAATCAAATTTTCGGAGACGACATTTTATTACAACATTTTCCATTGTTATCGGAGAACTGCGTTGTCAAATAATTTGATAATTTAAATTTTTGTTTGACCCCCTGTAGATATGTAGTTGTTGCGCCCCTGCTTTCCGATATTAAAAATAAAAGAAAATCGCTTAGACCTGCTGCTGAATATTTCCATGTTCCCAAATCGACCTTGCATGATAGACTCAAAGGCAAATCGAAATAAAATTCATTTAAATCCAAAATGTTTTATTCCACCCATCAAAAGTCATTCGCCGATGCAGTTATTTAGTTTAGCGAATTTCCAGATTGGAAATTCAGCTATTTTTATCTTTTTATGTGCGATTTTACCCATATGCATGACTGAATGTGATTTATATTGCAAATAAAGCACTGTCTCGATTCGCCCCACACATAGGGGCGAATCTAGACTCTATATAACCAAAAAAAAAAAAAAAAAAAAAATTTCAGTACCAACTTTAATATTTTTATTACTGCCCTATATGCTTGTGATATTAAAGCATTTAAATTATTTTTTTAGAATTTTTTAAATAAATTCTAAACAATTTATTTCCAAAAAACTCAAAAACTCGTCTACATTCGCCCCAACTGACGGTACGTAAAATAAAAACCTAGAAACAAACACCCCATGCAACTGCATATGAATGAATGTACGTATGCAAAACAATACTGTTTTGTATAGAGCAATTTAATATTTAGTTTTTGTTTGGTTGTGCAAAATTTACTTTGAAAACATTTACGTATTTCATGGTTCATTCATTGAACTATAAAACTATTGAAAACTACTTACTTGAAATGAGTTACAATACTTGTAGTCGGAGGGAGTACAGGTACAGGTAATTAAAAATCTGTGGTTCTCACTATAAAGTTCGTGTAGTGTTTTATTTAGTAAATTGGATAATTGAACAATATATTCTTTATGAATGTAAAGGGAAAATCCAGTTAATGGCATGTAAATTCGTAATTGTTTCTTATAGATTTTCGTCCATAAGATTCAAAAATAACAGTTCAAAAAGTTAATTAAAATTCACATAGTGTTTGAAAAATTATCAAACTGGAACGGCTGGGACTCGAACTCGGATCTCCTAGTTGCTAGCTAAGCGCCTTACCGATTGGGTCACCGACCGTTTGTTCGAGTACCATTCCGATCTGGTAATCAATCAAACACATCCTCTCATCCTCTATCGAGTGCCTGTGAAACATTGTTAATGTATGGCGGACTTTTGTTCGTATTTATACATACACCAATATTCATATGTTCACTTAATGTCCAGCTTTAGCTGATACTTGAACATTCGATTTACTTTGGCTTGTATCACCAATTCATTATGTTAATTAAAATTCACTTGATAACATTTTGAATTCAAAAATACCTATAACTGCGTCTCGCATTAAAGAGAGGATGTGTTTGATTGATTATCAGATTGGAATGGCACTCGAACAAACGGTTGGTAGTCTAATTGGTAAGGCGCTTGGCTAGCAACCTAGAGATCCGGGTTCGAGTCCCAGCCGACCCAGTTTGATAATTTTTCAAATACTATGTGAATTTTAATTAACATAATTAATTGCTCATCCATGCTAAAGTAAATCGAGTGGTCAAGTGTCAGCTAAAGCTGGACATTCAGTGAACATATGAATATTGGTGTATGTATAAATACGAACAAAAGTCCGCCATACATTAATAATGTTTTACAGGCACTCGATAACATATAAAATTAAAAAAATTCAAAAAGTGTAAATTGAGGGGACATTCTGAAAATTAGGGAGAGAACTCCGCAGACTATTAAGGAGTAGGTAATATGATCTTGCGTTTAGGAATACTCAATATTCTCAAACTTTATTTAAAATGAGCGAAAAATGATGGGGTGATTCGTACAGGAATCTTAGGGTACAAAAGATTTTTTTTAATATAAAATAACAGTGCAGAAGGCCCTTGTAAAGAAACAAATTTTCATCCTTGCTGAACCTCGGGTTTCTCTAAATTATGGTTTTATAATAAGTTTCTCTAGTGAACACCGTAGAATTTTTTAGATTGATTTTTTACAAAATGACGTCGTTTTAAGGGAAAAATTTTCTTTGTCGAAAAATTGGTAGAAAGACTTATTGTTAAGCTACAGTTGAAATTTAAAGTCAACCAAACAACAATTAAAAAAGTTCGAGATCCAGGAAAGGAGAAAAATCTTGTTTTGTTGTAATAGTGTTTGCGACGCCATTTTGTTTTTAAAATATATATAAAAAAAATTTATTATGTACGTTAAGTCTTGTACTTGTAATGTGTAGCAAACCGAATACCACTAAGTCTTTTCATTTCTTTTAAATAAATTTAGGAATATTACTATATTTGAACTTCCAAAATATTCATTTTTGACTTAGGGAAACCTGAAAAAGTAGAGTTCAAAATTTTCTATTTAATGGTGTCGAAATACCTATATACTTATTTCGACTTAACTTTGTTTTACAACATGCAATGATTTTTAAAGGCGAAATTTGTAATCATTATTATAAAACTGCAAATTGAAATGGTAATGTTTACCTACAGGTATATCTTCCAACATGATAGAACAAGTAATGTTAAGATTGCGATAATTGTTAAAAAATCACGTTTTACTTTACTGAAAGAGGACAGTGTCAGTTTTCAATTACTATTGGAAACCAGTTTCTTCAAAATATTCGCCAAACTTCTTAAACTCGATAATTTTCGCGGTAAACTTTTAAAAACTATTGCCATTTTTCACTATTAATTTATTAGAACCTCTATCTTTCAGTCATCTTTTCTCTCTTTAAAATAATAAGGTTCAACATAAAATTTTAGTAAATTCTAGAAGTCTGAAAATCAAATACGAGCTTCATTACTGATATTAGTGAGCTTATTGCTAACTTAAATCTATCTAACATTTTGAATACAATAATAATTTCCCAGCTATCCCACCATTACATCTTATATATAACACAACTTTGTTGAGATATATAAAATGAATTCTGTTTACAGGCGACTTTTAAATTTTAGTAGTAGTAGGATTGTAATTATAAATTTTTCCTTCAAAATTCGCCATAACCCACCACAGAATCCGACACAAATAGAGAAAAGACATAGGGGAGATCCTTGTACCTCGGGACAAGCCCATAATTTGAGAACCAATGTATTGTAAAATGATTAGTAGTGAAATTTAATGAGCATTTGACACAAATACTCAAAACACACGCAGTAAAGTCAGCCATTTTGACTCGTTTCTGCTAGGTGCAAGGTTGCGAGATTTTTACCGTGTTTTTTTTTTTTGTAATCCATATAAATCCTCATTTTATTCGAAGTATTTTGAGGCGAGTAAATAATTAAAGATACAAATAGTTATTATACACATTCGTAACTATTTATTTTGACGTATATCATTGGAGTTCCCTAATTAAAAAATATAACCATACTTTATTGTATGCAATTGAAATTTGCACCTTGGGACAGTAAACTTTTTGTACCTTGGAACGCTTCTAAGGTACAAGGCATTGCTTTTTTTACAGAGATTTATAGGTAAGTTTGCTTTCAATATTTGCTTTTATCTATCCAGATGCCGCGGAGTAAGGACAAAGTCATCCGGCCGAAGCCCAATGAAGAAAACATCAAAAATGACATTAAAATGGTCATTTTTTCTATAATAAAAATGATTGCAAGTAAAACCAAACAATTTTTATTGCTCTTAAAAAAATAGTATATATATTTTGCTTTCAGGGCTTAAAATGTCTTGCATAGTTTGTTCCAAGGTACAACAATTGATGTCCCAAGGTACAAGCTGTGATTGTACCTTCCCGAGTCAAGATTTTAAGACTGTATTGACCCTTCTAACATCTAAATGAGCCTATATTCACCCTAAGTGAACCTATATCGACTCTTAATGAACCTACAAACACAATGTTTACAAATAATAACCCTACATTGAAGCTACTTAACCGTCCATAAACCTATCTTAATGCTATTTAACACTTTATAAATAATTAAATAGTAGGTCTGAGCAGGTTCGATGTAGTCTCAAAACATTTTATTAGTTTAAAAAAATATATGCGAAAAAATAATATACATATATACAGTGTCTCTCATAGAGTACGCATGATATGGGAAACAATTTTATTATTGATTTCTTGAAAAACATCCTAGTGGGCTTAGTTGGTGCATCAGTTTAAATGAGATACTAGCTAAACACATCTTACCGCCCGCTTAATATTTGACAAAAAACCGGAAATTTCAAATTTGTGAATTATGAAAAATGATAATCCTTTGAAAGTTATTGATTACCTCCTGATGAAATTTTGGCATCGTATCAAAATTAGGCATAGTAAATATATTCCGAAAGCTAAATATCACAGTTTGCAAAAATAAAGCCCAAAAATCTGCTTTTCCAAAATACGAATTTAACTGACCCTAAATTCAAAATAATTGTACGAATTCTAGCAAAATAAAACTTACACCATTCGTTGAGATCTGCGTATTTATAAAATCACAATTATCATCAAAATATTGCTACAGACATCGGTCTTTCAATAGAAAAATTTAACTTGGTCACAAAAAGACACGCTCTGTAATATTGGAATTTTAACAAGCATGAATAATTGTTATTTCTTTATTTTCTTTGCAGTTAGTAGTCAAAATACTCGTTACGCAAATCTCATTTCATTGATGACAATTGTGATTTTATGAATAAACAGATCTCAAAGAACGGTATGATTTGTATTTTGCTAGAATTCATAAAATTTTTTGAATCTAGGGGTACTTAAAGCCGTATTTTCAAAAAACAGATTTTTGAGCTTTATTCTTGCAGACTATAATATTTAGCTATCAGAATATGTTTACTACACTTAAATTGCCTATAGTCTGCATATTCATAAAATCACAATTATCATCAAAATATTGCCGTAGACATTGGTCTTTCAATAGAAAAATTTAATTTGGTCACAAAAAGACGTGCTTTGTAACATTTTTAGTTTTAACAAGCATGAACAATTGTTATTGCTTTATTTTCTTTGCAGTAAGTAGTCAAGATACCTTCTCATTACGAAAATTTCATTTCATTGATGACAGTTGTGACTTTATGAATAAACATATCTCAAAGAATGGCATAATTTTTATTTTGCTAGAATTCACCAACTTTTTTGTATTTAGGGCCACTTAAAGTCGTATTTTGGAATAGCAGATTTTTGACCTTTATTTTTGCAGACTGTAATACGTTTATCATGCCAAATTTTGATACGATGTCAAAATTTCCTTAATATTTCAAAGGACACAATGTTATTGTTTATATATCACAGATTTGAAATTTCCGGTTTCCTGTCAAATTGCAAACTGGGATAAGATAAGTATAGCTATTTTTTCATTTTAACTGATGCAATAACTAACCCTGCTAGAATATTTTTCAAAAAATTTTATTAGTAAAAAAGTTTCCCATACTGTGCGAACTTTATAAAAGACACTGTATATATGTATGCATATACATTATATACCGGAATGATTGACAAAGATGAACAATAGACATAAACGAAACTTTACGACACAGACGACGGAAATGCCCGATCAGGCATGTGAATATGTTTCAGTTATTTGAAGAAATGCCGAACTAGTTTTCTTTAAAACGAATTTAATAAAGTGTATCAAATTTATTATCAAATATGTATAGTAATTATTTCTTTATTTTGTATCAATTTAAATGTAAACAACCTCACAAAGTATTACGTAAATCATTTGATAATTAAAATTGAATCAATGTTAAGTGTAAATTTTAATTTGAACCGGGTAAACGAACTCTACAATTTATAAGGTGAAAAATTAAAATTTTGTGTTTATATGAAGAAACTGAGATGAACTAGAAGTGAAAACTGTGAAAAAATTAAAAAAAAAAACGTTACATTTTAATTGTTAAAAATTGAGGTGCATTTAAAATAATTGTTAGCTTGTTATGGTGACGTTCCAAACAGAAGTGGCTTGCAAGCGGTATACAAGCCCTGGAGTGAGATGAAAAATTAAAATTTTGTGTTTATATGAAAAAACTGAGATGAACTAAAAATGATAATTGTGAAAGAACTGAAAAACCATTACATTTTAATTGTTTATATTTGAATAACAAGAATCAAATAGTTAAATTAATTTTATTGTCAAATATACATAGAATTATTATTATTAAAAAATAATATTAGAAAGAAATTATTACCATTTAAATGGTGTTTAAAATATGTAAAACATGGGTTAAATGATTTTAATTTGAATTGTACTTAATGTATATACTTAAAATTAATAAACGTAAAATAATAAAATACTTTTGTATTCATTTTAAATATCTATACGCATGCGTGCATGCATACATCCATACGCGTGCGAATGTACACATATATGTATGTATGAATGTATGTATGTACGTATGCGTATATGTATTAGTGTATTGTATGTATACGATTAAGAATCTCTTTTCAGCCTCACAACATCTGATTTTAAGGGTCAAGGAGCAGTATTGTAGGGTCAGTAGAGATACTACTTTGACACTATAAGTGGAGAATCTGTCATTTTGCGACAACATGTAGGTTTAATGTAGGCTTTTTTTACATGTAATTCTGAAACTACTTTAACCCTATTTAATTCAATTAAAAGGAATAATGTAGGTTTAATGCAGGTTCAATATTTCGACGCGGGTTGGGACAAATATCCTCGATTATTCAATTAAGGTTTTCGCAAAAATGAAACACAATATCATAATATTAAGATGTTATCGTGTGCTTACAGAATTTTCAATTTTCGAAGTCATACATCAATTTTTACTCAAGCTATACAGTTTTAAACGAAAGTGTCTCCCCTCCCCTAGGTACAAGGATCTCCCCTACATAGTACATACCAATAACTGGATTGAGATTTCCAAAAATTTATCAAATATTTGTACCATAATGTGTACAAGCAGAATAGTTTATTATCTCTGTATGTGTGTGCGTAAGTGCATCAAACTTGTCTACTGGGAGTCTGAGAGTAAGTTAATAAAAAAATCTCAAACAACAAAATTATTTTTCTGAAGTTTATTCTAATTTGCTCTTTTCTAATAATATTAAAGTAGGAATTATATTAGTATAACCAAAACTGCGTATAAATTTTACTAAATAATAAATTTCAAACAAAATTTTACTGAAAGAATAAAAAGCATGAAAAGGCAAACTTAAACATACAAATTGCCTTTAGTAATATTGTTGGCTGAAATACGTTACTGCAATATTGTATACCCCCTATTTGCATTTTATACTATATATTGTGTAACCTATACAGATTTAGAAACTGTTTACCTAATCTCCATCTACGATTGCTTTACGAAAGCTACAAAACTTCATGTCTGCCTTTAGTGACAACTATGTACGATAGGTGTCAATTTCAATGAAGTTTCACAGAATATCATTAGCAAGGACAAATAATTTTACAATGACTTCTTTTTGAAAGTTCTATCCTCAAAAATTTTTTTTTAATTGGTAATTGTGCAAAAGCACGGCTCCACCTATTTTTGGCTCTAAAAGGAAAACTAATGATCCGATTTTCATAATTTTTTTTTTAAAATGTTCGTTGCCACGGCGGATTAGTTAAAAAAAATACTACAAATCGATACCTATAATGGAAATGCTGGGAAACTGTAGTTAAATTTGAAAAAATTCAATTTTTTCTAGGTTTTCTATTTTTATTTTGTATGCATGTGTGTCAAAGTCGAAGTATATTGTCAAAACTAACTAAACTAACCTAACATCACCACCTAGTTTTTATATCAAAGTCGAAATATATTGTAAAAACTAACTAAGCTAACCTAACCTTAACTAACCTCACCACCTAGTTTTTATATCAAAGTCGAAATATATTGTAAAAACGAACTAAACTAACCTAACCTTAACTAACTACACCACCTAGTTTTTATACCAAAGTCGAAATATATTGTCAAAACTAACTAAGCTAACCTAACCTTAACTAACTTCACCACCTAGTTTTTATATCATCTACTCTTATTTATTTTGATCAATCTTACCAGAATATGCACTCAAATCATGGCGTTGAGATAATCGTAGTTTACAAAATTAAGTCAATTTTTCTAACTTCCACGCTTAATATTTCGAAAATGCAACGAGATACTGATTTTTTTATTCTTGAAAAAGTATTTATTTTGGTCAGTTTTATTAGACTATGCACTCAGACACATATATAAACGCACACACACTAAATGACAAAAGAAAATTTGAAAAAATTGAATTTTGTTAAGTTTTAAAACAGTTTCCCAGCCTTTCCATTATCGGTATCGATTTGTAGTATTTTTTTTAACTAATCCGCCGTGGCAACGAACATTTTAAAAAAAAAATCATTAAAATCGGATCATTAGTTTTCCTTTTAGAGCCAAAAATAGGTGGAGCCGTGCTTCTGCATAATTACCTTTTAATTTATCTCTGTAAAGGTACCATTACCCAAATACAATACTAGATAGTTCATTAGTATCTTCAATATACTTATTGTAAAAGGACATTCCACTTTATTATTATATAAGAGAAATATATTATGTAGGGGAAACTGGGGTAAAGTGGCCAGTGGAAGTAAAGTGGTCATTGGCATGGGCGCCCATCCCTATGGGCAGAGGGGGGCCATGGCCCCCCCCTAGCTAGTCAGGATTGAAAGAAAATTAGAAAAAAGGATTTCGAAGAGAGCAAAACGACGTTGTTAATGGTATTTTTTGTGGGTTATATATAGTATGGCCCCCGCGATTTGTGGGGGGAAAAAAGATCGAAAAAAAATGTTCCGAAATTTTCTCTGGAAGTTCACTTTTCACCCTTCGGGCCCCCCCCTTAGAACCCATCATATGGGCGCCCATGGTCATTGGCCTTTACTCACCGAAAACTACTTCAATCTTGTTGCGAAGCTGAATACTAGCTTGTAGACAAATCATTAGTATTCTATTAAATGGCCAATGATTAATTCCCTAAATTGTATGTATTATAACGAATTTTCTGAATTTTCGAGTGTCGATGTAAAGTAAATTTTAAATTGTATTCTCACTATTATATTTTTTTTTTTTTATTAGTTACGAATACAATTTTTTAATTGGGATAGCTAAAAACTCTGTTCAATTATCTTTAAAATAGTACAGTTATCGATGAATCAGAAAATTCTTTGTTGAAATTAGTTGTAGTTTGCCAAAATGGCGTCTAACGGAGTAAAGTGGCCAGGCTTATCATGGGGCAAAGTTGTCAGTGTCTCCGATCGCTGCTCAAATTGAATTCTTAGAATATTTTAACAAATTATATTAAATTCAGAACTTTTATTTAGTTCTTTATATTTTATGAACAAAATAATTGCCTGAAATCAGTTTTTAGGGTTCCGAGAAAAAGTGTGAAAAAGAAACCCTTATGATGAGACTTCAATGTCCGTCCGTCCGTCCGTACGTTGTCATCTGTGTACTAGATAGTACACAGAAAACAATTTTTAGTTATTTCAGCCGAAAAGCGATATCAACAACTTCCAAACTAGTATCTTAAAACGTCATAGTTTTAGATACACGGAGTTTATTATGTACACAATTGTATATAAAGTAACTTTAAAGTTGTCATTTCTCAGTTAAGTTAAAACTTACGTAAGGCAGCAGTAGTAATTCTATTTTAATTGACATTTGTCTAGTATAAACTACCACTTTTAGTGTTGAAAATAATTAATTTAATAGCAATGACAATTATATTTAGTCAGACTGCGAAATAATACATACTTATATATAAATGTA
This sequence comes from Brachynemurus nebulosus, assembly GCA_035578155.1. Lineage (NCBI taxonomy): Eukaryota > Metazoa > Arthropoda > Insecta > Neuroptera > Myrmeleontidae > Brachynemurus > Brachynemurus nebulosus. The sequence goes on from JAPWDM010000002.1 coordinate 61,092,068, forward strand.
AAACGTTTCAAATCAAAAACAAAAGTTAGCTGCATAAAAGTTTTAAATATATTTAAACATTTTCATTAAAATTTTTGATAAATAAACGCAACGCATATAAAAATGAGTTTCTTTTCATTCGTTACAGGTATAGACGTCGTCACTTTCAAAACATCTACGACCGTAGAAACGATGCAGCTCTTGTTATAGCATATCGTTTTATGCAAGCAATTTATGGATCGGGACCGCATAAAAAAAGTTTCATAGAAAATACATAACTCAAAACCCTCAAAACCTAACGGCTCTTTAGAAGCTACTTTTCTAAACAGATAAAACATTAATTTATACATGAGAACCACTTATTTCATATTTATAATATTCCAAAAATTGTAATAAATGCATATGTAAGAAAATTTAATGATACAATAGCTTATAATATTATTTAATGTACTGACTAAATGCTTAAAAACAGCCAATAAGTGACTTTATCGCAAATTAATGTTTAAACTTCTTCAACTGTCCTTTTTCATTGTACACTTTGATCCACTAATAAAAAACTTGCATGAAAAAGACCGCATAAAAACAGTCTTTGCAGTAATCTTAAACAAATATTTCAAGATACAAGAACAAAAGTAGAATTTCTAATATTTACAAGTATACATAACGTAATAGCTCCTGTATTCGAACGCGATTCAATACTCAAACAGTTTTAATATTTATCGGTTTCATTCAGAAATAACATCATTAATATATACAATATCAAAACTGTTCGAGTGTTGAATCGCGTTCGAGTACAGGAGCTTTTACCCAAACAACAATAAAATTTTATTTTTTTCTTATTTCATCAACTGCACATGTACTTATGTATAACTTTTCGATTTTGATTATTTCTGTATTTATACTGAAAAGAAAAAAGAAAAAATTACCCAATAAAAATCAATTTTGTGCAAGAACATGTTTTGATAATCGTGTTGTATATCAAACATTTAGGTATAAATAATACATAATAGGTACGCATAAATTTTATAGTGCCTCAGTGTTGCTTAAGGTGTTTTACTTTGATCTTTAAAATTATATTTTTGATAAAAATATCTCTATGTTTAAAAAAATTGTAAGATATCAAGGGAATGTCAAAAACAATTTTTTTTTGTTTTGTATTTCTGTTGTATTTGTTAAGGGAATTACTTAATGTAAAAATCGTTTTCTTTTTTTTTTTTTTTTTTTTAAATAAAAAGCAACTTTAAAATTGATGAAATGATGTACAAAATTATATAGGTAATAGAAAGACTACAGTGTATTCGAAAGATTTTTAAGCACACAAATTTTTTACTTTTTGTTGTTTAAAATATATACATTGTTACAATAATATCACTATAGTATTTTAAAAACTATTCTGTTAAATGAGGCTCTATTAACCTTAATTATTCAATGGTTTAATAAATATATTACAATACGTGTTCCAAAAATCCCTTTTAACAAGCGTTTTACAATTTCGTTTTCATTATCAAAATATTTAATTAAATTTCATAATTAAAGAGCAAAATGATCTATACAAACTATTCATTGAAACCTTAGAAAAACGGGTGTTGGTGCCACCCAAAAGGTCCAGACTACCAGCTGCTTAGTAGATCTATGCATAGTTAATTAGGTAGATATTTATAGAACATAGTTAATAGGATAAGTATGGTTAAAATAGAGTATGATTCATTAATGTTTAGTCCGTTTTCGTTTATTTTTTTATGAACAAAAAAAAAATTATCTGAATTTAATGGAAATCTAATATGGTGTTCATCATGTAATTGCACGTCAAATGAAACCGATCTATCTGGTCTAGAGTCAATATTATCTTATTTTTTGTTGTCCACATATGCGAGACTAAAAAAATTTTTACAATCCAATTTCAAAAAATATTGATTTTTTCGAAAACTAAATTTGGAAAAATTCAAACAACAAAAAAATAAAATACTAAATTATAAAAAAGAAAAAAAAAATATTACAAAAATTTCCGATCACTTACTTGATGGAATCATCTAGATTCTTACTTCAAATAATCCCATAATTTCCTCATTCTCAAACAATCTTTAGCTATTACCATTTCTCAGGGATGGGATAAAAATGGGACAAAGTGGAGGGTGGTATTTTTCAATCACTTGTAATTAGTACAAAATTTATAGACAAAATAGAGAAATTAGTTTTGATTTTATTCCGAGATTGATATACGAAAATTGATTACGATTTATGAAGATAAGAATAAAATACGATTTCCAAAACAACTGAAAAATGTTTAAATTATTATAACTGAAAAGACGCTGAAAAAATGCTGATTGCTAACTGAAAAAACTGGAGAAAATTAAAAATGTCTGACTAGTGGCTTATACTAGAATGAGATTAATGCCTGTTCAACAAATTTTCTTTTTTTAGGCTACCCACAATCGAAAGATTATTATTAAAACCAACAATATAATTGACATCAACAAAAAGAAACTGAAATTGAAACTGATTTAACTGACTTATAAATCTTTCATTAAAATATATACACAAAATATAATACAAATTTACATTACCTTATCTAATTTAAACATACTTCCTTCTAGTTTATCAAGTTTATCATATTGTTTAAAAATTTCGCATTCTTTTGGGAATTTCATTTTGAAAAGAATTCTCTCGAAAAGTTTTTAATAATAACTTTATTATTGTATTAAAAATGTTCTTTTTCATTTGCTTAGTAAAAATTTATTTTCTTTATCGTGTCAATGTTGTGTTTTCTTATAAACGAAAAAAAAAAAACACGAGGCACAAGATAAGAGAAAAAAAAAAACAGTTACAACGTGTTTGTTGTATCTCATGTAAAAATTTATTTCTCAAGTTCGTATTGTATATTATGCATCTATATTTCAATTCAAGAAAGAAAAAAAAAACACGAAAAAGAAACGGGAGAGTGGAAACTTGAATCTTGGAACGGAAACCTACACTTCTACTAACTTGTTGAAAAGTTTTATAAGTTTTTCATGACTGTAGGAACCTTATTATTGTTAGAAATTATGCGCATATATAGATAGATGTATATAAGGGGGACGAATGTGCTATATAGATGTTTGTATGTATGTAAGTTTTCATTTGCCTAAAAAGTCAGTTCAACTTATGAATTGTTTGCCAATCTAAAGTTCACGTATTTGTTTATTTGTCTTTGTTCAATTTTCTCTTCTATATTGACCATGTACTTATATATTTTATTGGTATTTTTGAATTGAGTCAAGCTTGTTGCTATCTCTGATTTTCAGTGGGTTTCGAAGGTGACAAATTTAAAGATTATCCGGTATTCGCTTAAGGGAAAATTCGCTAAAAAAAAAAGACAAAATTGATTTTTTTTTCTCCATAATTTTGTTTTTTAAGGTGTTGAAAATATTATCCTAAAATTTTATTTAAAAAAATGATAAATCAAAAAGTTGTGGACATTTTGTGTGCACTATAATTCAATTAAAAAAAAAAAAAAAACTAAATACTTTTTTCTTGAAAGTATGTTTTCTGGCATGGTTCCTCGTGTATCTTAAAAAGTATTTGAGGTATGGACATAAATCAAAGTGCATAGGGGAAGGTCGCCCAAAGCGGGTACCCCTCTTAAAGCGGGTAAGCGCTTGTATATCGTTGTATCGAATGTTTTTGTCAGGTCGTGTGTATACCGAGATTAACCGAATATCAACCAATATCAATCAGCTGCACTTGAACGCTTGTGTCGTTTAATGTCCTACTTAAGCTTCATCAATTTTTTTTGTTGGTTTTGTTAAAAATTTTGACGATAAATATTTTGTGTCTAGTCACAAACCTTTTTATTTGTAATCTTTTCGGTATTACCATATTATGTTATCATCATTTGACTTTTAATGTAGAAAAAGGTAGACATGTATCGGCTTTCATTTTGAAATTATTCTAACATAACAAAATTAAGTCTTTTCGGGCAAAGCGGGTATGGGCAAAGCGGGTAGACAAAATAGAAGCATCTTAATGGAAAAAACTGTTGCAAAGGGAAAAAAAATAAAAAAATCTTCTTTTTACGACGGAATGAGGGAAAAAGCTTAAAAAAATATTTCTGCCTTGTTTGTGGTGATTTTGATGTGGAACCACCTGAAGTAATATACTCCAATATGGAGGTTGTAAAGAAAGTTACAGTTAATTGTTATAAATTTATTATTTTTGTATAATATTTCTCGATACCGTTATTCTGGCAGGAACTAGGATCCTTTGGTTCCGAAATATATTCAAAATGGCGACTGTTTATAGTCGAAAAAAATCGTAATTTTTGAAAATTTTATTTCCAAAATGCGATTTCTCGGCATTTTTTTATTTTTTTTTCTTAGGTCCTAGTTAGTGCCATAACTGTATATGTATACTTTTAGAAAATTCTTGATTTTTCGATTTTAATTCACTGGGGATTTCAGAACGCGCGGAAGCATCAAGGTGGAAAAATTTCGCAGGGTCGACTTCAACGCCACTTATACAAGGCTCATTTCTGAATTTAAAAAAAATTTCTTTTGGAATCTCAAGACGTGTAGAAATAATGTTGTATATTTAGTTTTTTAATAAAATATTTATTTGTATATAAAAAAAAAATAATAAAAAGCTGCGTATGTTTAAATGCGGGCAAAAGTTCGTCATACGTAGTAATGTTTTACAAGCACATACGATAATATTTGAAATTGAAATATTGTAACTGTTTCTCGCATTAGAGAGTGTACCAATACACATAAGTGGTTGAATGGTTGTCGGATTGGGGCGGCTGTCGAACAGACGATCGTTGGTCTAGTGGCAAGACACCTGGCTAGTTACCGGGAGATCCTGAGTTCGATTCCCAGCCGATCCAATTTGATAATATTTTCAATCACTTTGTGATTTTTAATTTAAATAATTAATGAAATATTATTGTCTAGGTACAACAATGGGTCTTTACGATCTAATCTTCCCACTAAAACGCCCTTTTCTTACACATTTGAGAGACACCTATCACCATCTATCCCGGTAGAATAGGGAACTAACATTATATTGTTGCCAAAAATACCTGGGCTAAGGGGGAAGCGTCGATTATATTATATTTTTTATGTATTGTAGAAGTTGACATTATTCAAGAACAACGCTGGTGCTGAAAGGGTTAACTCATAATTTGCCATGCGATGGCAAAAGCAAAATACTTGTCTCGAAATAGCAAAATTTCAAATATACGTTTAAAAATTTTTGCCGACATGGTCCGAATCTAATTTTATTCGAACGTAAAGGGAAGGGATATATAAAAGAAAAAGGGAGCAAATCATAACATGTTTCAATCAATGAATTTCGCCTCTGTAAATTCTACTACAACCCAATAACTTTCGATTACGTATCCACTATTTTCTTAAAATAGATAATATTAATCAAACTATAAGTTCACCTTATAAATAATATGCAACTTATTGCATAACCAAAATCTCATCTATCGATAAAAGTTGAACAATATTTATTTATATTTTGTTTTTATTCCAATTCGTTACAATAAGCTTGGAACGAAATCGAAATCAATAGAGAGACATATATCGTCAAATGAAAAAGTTGTTGACCCGCAAAAATTTATGTGAAATATTTTATCTTTCTAGCTGCGGATCTATCTGGTAAATTCATAGAGAAAACTACAAAAATATATGTACAATAAAAAAAAATAATAATGTACCAAAAGTTATCCTCGATCTGATCAATCATATAAATATTCATTTATCCTTTTTTCTTTACGTGTGTACGATGTATTTCAAACTATGAGGGATATAGGATTTTTAACATGGAAAAATAGTTACTGATATCAATATGTATTTCATTTCTATCCATATATTTCAGTCAAAAAGATAAAAAATTTAAAAACTATAAAACTAGTTATTATAATATAATAAGAGAATTATAAAAATATAGTTAATACAGACGTCACGTATATAATTTATACAAGATTTATCAACATATTGTTTTAAAATAATGTAAATACTACCATACTACTTAATAAAAAAAATATTTGCATCTCAATTAGATATAAATACAAGCATGTAACCATTTTACCTTAGAAATAATAGTGGACAAAAAATTCAAATGTCTCTTAATTTTTCTTGAAAACTGGTTTACTAATAATAATGGTTCAATGAAAATCTTGTGTGCTTTTTTTAACTGCTTGAATATTAACAAAATACTTATTTTTTGTTGAAAAAGCTCACAATATCCGGTTCCAGACATGACACTGGCCTGGATAAAGAACTTATATAAATTTAAACGTAAATCATTTTCAGCCGTTAGAGGCTTCAAAACAACATTTTATCACATTTTCGAACAGAAATCCGGCATTAAAAGCCGCTGTAGTAACTAATATTTGCTTCAGGAGATACCGAAATAGCAGCTTGTAAGCGCTAACATGATTGCATGAAAACCAGAATACTTTAACAGTGTGAAATAAAATGTTTTTCGACAAAGTCTAAACAACTAAATAAACACTTATTTGCGATAATATGATCAAAATTTAAACGAAAATATTTATCTTGCAAACTGTCCGCGTAACCCTCCCCTAAAGGGGCTTGGCTGTATACGCCCCTGAATATATCCTTAGTAGCTTTAAACACACAGTATGTTGTAAAATAATGAGCGCAGGCTTAGGGACTATTCCACTAAATTTAGACGAAAAGAATCCTTTGTTGATGCACTAATGACGCGTAAAATTAGTTGATTTGATCAGTTTGATAAAAATATATTTAAGAGCTCAAAGGAAACAAAATTTGTGTGCATCTGTTTCTGTATAGGTACATACATGCGCAGATTTTATACACTCACATATGAATACTTCCGTTTCGTTAACTGGGATTATGTTTTAGTTTATATTATTATTACTATAAAATGGTGCAGAAAAATTGTCGATGATTCTATTTCTTAAATAGATCAAAGTTTATGAAATACAATTTGTATTCATTTTGAACTATAAATATAGAAACTACATATTCCAAACTGAGACTAAATCTAAATTAAATAAAGGAAAATTGAGCTAGCAAAGAAATGAATAGATATCCGTCGTTTCAATATTACAAACATTGTGTTCTATTTGTGTAATTTTTGTTACTTTCAACTGATTGAACATTCTCAATACTTCTAAGCGGCCCCTAATATACACTGAGAAAAAAATACGGTAATTTTTACGGAAATTTGTAGTAAAAAATTACGGAGCTTTCTGGTAATGCGGGCATAAGTGACAGGCAAAGGAAAAAGTACGATGAGTATATTAAAAATTACCCTATGCCTCCCTAAAAATTTCGGCGCTGTACAGGAAAAATTCTACTCTCTTACCGTATTATTTATAAGGATTTTTTTTATTTATTAATAAATAATTGAATTAAAATAGTTTAAAAAGATATTGATAGAAGAGTGAGGATTAAAATCAAATTATTAATATTGAAAAAATGTTCTGTGGTTTTTTATTATTTGTGAAAACATCAATACATAAAAAAACATACAACAATTTAAATAAAAAATAAACAACAATTCTTGAAACACAAATAACAATTCTTTGTTTTAAATGTGAAGTCCATTAAATAGTTTATTATAAAAAAAAAATGATAACACTCCTGCATGGTACACATCCACTCGCTAGCATGGGTCCACTGCTACTAAACTGATAACGGTCGCCGGTCGGACTGCTGGTGAGTTATTCAAAATGACCTTGGTGTGGTCTGTTTATGGTCAGTTTTGTGTGATGCTTGTGTGAGAGAGATGCTGAAAGACAGGTTTCAAGGAGGAAATAGTGATAACAAATAGCGTCTACCTTCTAGCTTAGTAAAAATTACAGTGTGGCTCCGTAAAAGTTCTTCTATTTCTAGTATAATTTTACAAAAATTAAGTCAATTTTCCTGGTATCCACTTGAAATTTTATTAGCCCATCGAATTTTACGGAGCTGTATAGGAAAAATTCTTAAGCTATACAGGAAAAATTTTCCAATGAATCGTAAAAAATAATGTTTGAAAGGCATTTTTTATATTTTTGCTTGATAATTTCTTACCGACTGGTCACTTGAGCCTGGTTTACCGGAGGCAGCTCCGTAATTTTTACTGTAATTTTTTGTCAGTGTACGCTTAATAATATGCAATCGGCTTGTACTAAATAAAAAAAAAATTTTCAATCGTTATTGTATGTAAACTGTTTTTCGAGAATAGTTAAATTTCGTAAACGGAAAATTCGCCACGTTTTCCAGGATGCTGCGACACTGTGATACAGTAAAAATGCCGTATGAGGTATATAGTGAAAGCTTTGGAGATGTTAAATTTTTATGAAAATAAGACTCAAAAATATTAAAAGATTCCTATTTACTCTGTTTCTAGATACCAAAACCTGTAAGTTTAGATTACACAAACCATTAAATAAACACGCAAGGTATCAAAATTAATAATTATATATAGAAACATTGAAATGAGAAAACTGATATTGAATCTTAAATTAAGTAAATTATTTGATTAAATTTCTACCAAGTTTAACAACACCAAAAATTTAATATACAGCATTTGCACCTAATACATACATATACACACACTTGTAATTATTATAATCAATATTAATATAATTATTCATATTTAATGTGAATTAAATTTCACCCAAACATATATAATTTTCGTCAAATGTGTATACATGCATGTGTCTACAGTGAAACTTCGATAATTTCAACAAGCAAAATTCTGTTTTTTGTTGAGTTTTCTACTGCATTTTTATTGACTTAATGAGTTTCAACTGCTTTTGTTACTTTTGTTTCAGTAGTTATCGTTTTGCTGAAATAAACACAATAATTATGCACTCAAGATAGAAAAAAAATAGATTATGGATTTTGAAAGAAGAGAGAGATCAATTATTTACCTTTCACCAAATACCTAAGGATGAAAAAAAAATTTACATGGAAATTATAATACCTAAAAGAAAAAGCCGCTAAGCAAATTTAATAGGCAATTCAAATTAGGAGTGGAAAAGATGTAGAAATTAGTTTTTGTTTTACAAAAAGTTTTATGAAAAATTTAATTGTTGTTTTGTATAAGATGAACAATATTAAGTATCCCTTGATTGAAATAAATTAACGGCCGGGCACATTAAAACGAGAAAAAAACTTTTAAAATACAAATAATTTGTATGAATATTTATTCAATTAAAATAGATTTTTTTTACAAAACACAATTTTTTAAAATCTCCAAAAGTTTTTAATTGTAAAAAATAACTCCATACAGATTCTAGCTTGTCAATAAAATAATAATATATTCTTTGCAATTCCGGGACGCAATAGGAAGTAAAGGGTCATTTTCAGTCCCAAGTTATAAAACTACTTGTACTTCCACTTTTAAATCAATCAGCAATGCCAGGGAAATGTGAATGGCTTATAAAATTTTTGTTTTCCATAAGAATTAGCTAAAAATTTGTGTGGTGCATCCTGAATAGTATATAATTAAAAATAAATCAACCATAATGTGATATAATATATAAAATAAAAAATACTCAAAACAAGACTTTTATCTCAATTCATGAAAACCTATTCACAATTATCCCGGTCAACCCTACGCGATTAAAATGTTTCTTTTGATTCTTCGAGTGATATTTTGTCCCCTCTCCTTTACAAGTTGTCTGAAAAATTTCACACTCGTGATCAGTCACACTTTAGTCTATTGTCGTATAATATTATATTACATTTATTGGGTTAGAACTTTTCTTATTCAAAATTCAAAAATGACTAACGTTGCTAATAAATTATAAACGCTGCAGATTAATTAAATCTATAGAGCTTTTACTGTACATAACTTTAGACTATACAGTAGAGCACCAGTTTTGTCAAGAAAAAGTAGTCTTCAAAAGTGGCGCTTGACAAAGTGATGCTTTTTGACCAGGGGCGATTCACAAATATCGTAAGATTATGTTTTGAATTAAAATTATCTTTTTTTTAAATATCAATAAAAGAAAAAAAGAAGTGAAAAATTAAAAATTATTTATCTCGGAAAATATTTTTTCATTTGTCGTTTTATTAATTTCCTTTGAAATAATTTTGTTTGCATTTTACGTATGATAAAAACCGTCACAGAACAAAATACATATAGATCAAGGGGCCAAACTACTATTATGATAGTTAGCATCCCGACTGTAATCAGAATTTTACGTCATCAGACTTGGCAGAGAGGTGGAAGGTTATATACGTATTTAGAGTTTGTGTTGGTATGTGTAAGGTAGTGGATGTTTGTGTGTGTAATACTCTGTATGTATGTAGCGGTGGTCCAAGGTGAGAATGCATACGTATACTAGAACAACCATGTGCATATACTTACCTGCTACTAGTGATGTAACAATGAACAGCCACCACTGTGGCTACGACTTAACAATGAATGTGTACGCTTGAAGAGCCGATGGACGACTAATCAGTAAGCAGTATAAATTGCTACTTACTGCAACTTTCGGAACACACTTTTTTGTATGTAGGCTTGATCTGTCTCATCTGTGATATAGATAAACATCTTTGTACAATAATTAGAATCCACATTCCCACGCTTTGAGGTCTGTTGTTGCCTGTCACTACTATTACCGGTATATTTATTTGTTTATTTTGATAAAATCATGCGTCATGTTCTATTGCAGATGGATTTAATATTTATGTACTTGATATTTTTGATGCAAGTTTCCAAAAGTGATGTTGACTAATTTGATGCTCTCAAAAAATTTTCAAAACTGTAGTTTCCATTATCGGTGCTATACTGTATTTGTACATGTATAGGTCTGTATCTTATATCAAGTTGATATTTCCTTTCTTTCATTAATCAATCTGACTTGTCCAATCTAATCTATCTTACAATCTGTACACGCGCGCGTTCATCCAAAAGTTGAAATTGCTGCTACTGCTGCTGTTCATATGATGCTAACACATACGTACGACTGCTTCATTTTGTATATATGTCTCTGTCTTTCTTCCGCTACATATACATATAAAATCTTGTCGTAATGGTAATTCTACACTTCAAATAATAAATGAACAATTTTAACTGCTCCGTTAGACAAGAAAGGGCACACACATAGGATACATGCTTGTATAAGTTCGCTGTTATGTGTGTCGCTTTTCTTCATTGTGTATCAAAAACTACATTCGTTTTTATATCATCGTTAGTAAGTTATTTCATTCAGACAAATCGTAGCTACAACTTTTTAATTCATTTCATTCTTCTTCATAAAAAGAAAGATAAATAATTTTCTGTCGATCTAATTATTTGATTTGAGTGATTTTGTTGAGCGTAATCTAATTTTACATAAATGAATGATCGATTTAATGAAAATGTTCCAAATTCGTTCCATTCTGCAGTAGGTATTTTCTTACTAATTAATCCCATGAACCAGTAACCAAGTTTATTTAAAAAGTTTGTTGTTAAAATTATAAGTTTAGATGTGGTTAATAAATTATGAAGTTTTTTCATCCAACGAGCACAACTTTTCTCCATTTTTGGAAGGGAGAAGGGGTTAAATATTATTTTCGGACCACCATAAAATTAAGAGCTATTTATAAGATTTTGAATTGATTTAGTTTCAATTTTTAAATTCATTCCTTAATGCTCAAATAACCCTTAATTGTTAGTACTCAACAAGAGCTGCTAAAGGGGCTGCAACACTATAATAAAAAACTCTGTATCTTAAAGGTTTGTTCCTGGAGTTTTATACTACATTTCAAATATAATGGTTGTTCTTCTTTTTGTAGCTCTTGTAGGAGTGCTTGAGGATTAAGGGGGTGAACTATTAGCAAATCGAAAATACATCAGTTCAAAACTCTTAAATATTTCTTAATTCTACGGCAAAGACTAATTTCAGTTTTTTTAAGTGTCAGGAGGATTGAGTCATTTCCCCATCTAAAGTATTAAATTTTTGTGCAATGTGATGGGCTCAAAATTTTCAATTTATGGAATATGAAGGCTCATACATAGCTTATAATTTTATGCTTTTTAATCATTTAATGCTAGTAGGTGAAAGCGGGACTGAATATTTATAGAATTTAATAGTCAAGTGACTTGACTGAACTTTCTAAAGTCATTTCTTGAAGAAATATTAACCTGGTAAAAATTGGCATAAAACTTTTTGTAGACAATTTTAGTGACTCAATTTTTATCCTAAACCAATTTTCCTATAAAACTAAAAAAAAGGAAAGCAAATAATTTGTCCGAAAGTAATATTTCACGCTGTGTTCGTTGAAGGGGGAAACTTTCACAATTTTTAATGACACCAAGACTAACAGTTCTATTAAAAAAAACCTTTAGTCAGAATTTCTTCGATTTAAAAACACTTGGTGCCTAGTTTACAATATACATTTTTTTGTGTAATTAATAGTTTTATCTAAAATATGTTTGGGTATATTTTTGATATTTTAGCACTTAACTCTAATCTCAAATTCCAAGTCATAATTGTGCACTCGAATCTTTCTTCTAATGGCCACTCGATAAAAATATTTAGGAAGAAAATATCCGTATTGGTCGCAAATACAAATAAATAATTTTTTTTTTAATGAAATTCCACAAATTTTTTCTTTATTGAAAGCAAAACTAATGCAATTAGAGATTTACTAAAGACACACTGTTGTTTTGAACTACAATTAATAATATATTATATTAATTTTTCAACAATTAAATTTACACTTTATTAATACGCAGATCATTTTGTATAATATTAATAATCATTATTCATAATTTATTTATAACAAAAGAAACAATAATAAAAATAGTATTACAAAAAAGAAAAAAAACACCTTATGAAATAACAATATTAGTTTTTAATATTTTTATATAGGTATATAACAAAAATTCCAATGTATATATATTTTATTAATTATTGCATGTTTGAAATGAAAGTACTTACTACTATGTCTGTATACTTACAATATGTAAAAAAAAAAAAAATAATGAAATCACGTTATAATAGTGTACGAAACTAATTTAAATAAATTATTTATACTATGTAAAAAAAAGTTATTAATTTTAAAATGTCTGTTTAAAATATTTTGCACGTGAATGACAAAGCATTCTTTATTTTTATTTTAAATATCTTTTTGATATATGGAGAAATTAAATCTTAAAATATTGCTCTTTGAGTTTAAAATGACACGGTAATATTGCAGAAGACTTATTATTTTTAAAATATTACCTAGAATTTCAAGGAAAGTAATCTCTTCAACAGAAAATATCTCTTCTTTTTTATAGAAGATTATTGGTTGTTTTTAAAAAATTACCTAGAATCATTAGAGAATATGTCTTCATTTGTACGGAAAATTATTGGCCACTTCTTGAAAACTGGAAATTGTACTTGAAAACTGGAAAACGTATGTCTGAATGCGAGGAAGGAAACTGGGCTATACTACTTAGAAATTAGTTAAACATTATTCCAAATTAAAACTTGAAAATAAAATTGCTAAAAATATATCTTTCGGTTCATTATATGCGTTGACGTAGAATCGACTCTTTGTTATAAGACTGTAACTTGAAAATATTAAATATTAGAATGCGCCAAATATTAACATTTTGAACACTTTCTTTCATAAATCTTTGTGGTACTATTTTTTTAGATTTGATTATTTTCAGTGTTGGTGACAATAATAATGGTTGAAAATATGATATATGCCATATAACGGTCAAAAGCAATAACAAACTTTAAGTTTTATTTTTTAAATTATAATTTTTTAAACGTTTAAAAATAGCAACTAAAATTGGTATAGTACAGGTCACCTTTTCACAGGCGTAAATAACACAAAACTGTGTCTAAACCGGTGGAAACTTTCGCTAATTACAATAGCTTTTGATATATGCGTTCTGGTCTTTATCGGTTCAATACCTTTAGTTCTTGCCTTTTCTTAGTTTTAATCTTCTAGCCAATTTTACAATATAATTTTTGTTGGATTTTGTTGATCAAAAAATTAGCCGTTGAAATTACGACAATTTAAATTAAATGTAACCATATAAGTCATTTTTTCCTACTTACTATCATGTGCCTTACATCTACAAAATATTTAAACAATTCATATTCTCCTTAAGAAGTATTATAAATAAGATAGAATAAAACCAAGAACAAGTAAATTTTTAGAAATTTTATTTTTGTAATAATTATAATAAAAAATCATTCTAAAACGACAACTTGCAACAAAGTAATAATTTACAAAGTAGTGAACACATATTCAACAATATATTATAACTTCAAGCTTTAACAATACATTTAAATTTTAACAATATTTACTAATTGTATTAAAAATATTATCAATAAGATTCACGCGTTTCATACGAATCTCTACTTGCGCTTCTTGACGCCCCGCTGTATCTGTAAGGTTCTTCTGATTGCGGCGACTGGTACCGGGAATACTCGTTTCGACTTTCGTAACCCCGTGGATATGCTGGCGGTGCTACGGGTTTTTGGTACTGACCTGTTTGTTTCAGTGCTTTATCACGCGCTAAGAAATGAGCTTGCTTAGCCAATTGCACTTCCGCAGTTTCGTGTGGCACTTGGGGACCGGGATAATTACTGCTAGCAACTCTAATTGGTTTCGACTCGCCATGGTACACGTTGGCATTTTGTGTGCTGCCCGCGGAACCGTGAGTATCACGTTTGTAAATATGATGGTGGTGTTCTCCGTGGTGGCCTCCGCCATGGACATGGATCACATGTGGATGTCCAAAATGTGCATTATGGTTTTGGGTGCTGTAAGCGTGCCCGTGGCCTCCATGGTGATAGGCGGCTCGCTTTCGTCGATAATGCTCATGTCCACCATGGACATGAATCGGATGGTGGTGACCAAAGTGGGCATTATGATTTTGGGTGCTGTAGGCATGTCCATGACCATGTCCGTGATGATGATGATGGTGGGCACCACGACGGAATCGTTGAAGCACCTTTGCATGAGCTTCTAGATGCGCGGCTTTTGCTCTGGCCACGTCTGGTGTGTCTAATGGAACGCCATTTTGACCAATACGTGGCACATCTTCAACTTGTACAATTCTTTCATGGGTTGGAACAGATAAATAGTTTTTAGGATTCTTAATTGTTTTAAGTTGGGCAGGTGGAGCCGATTTTATACGGGCATGGTACGATGGTCCTGAAAATGATGATTCATAATGTGAAGGGCCGGATTCGTAATTGGAGGGACCGGATTCATAATGTGCAGGACTGGATTCATAATGATATGGCGGTCTTGAATGAGTTCCCGCAGAAGGGCGTGCGGCTCCTGCATGAGACTTGGAGTATAGTCTCGAGGAATGAGGTTCTGATTTATAGGGAGCTGGATTGTATTTATCATATGATGGGCCAGAAGTGTATGGTGCAGGTTCTTTGTAAGCTTCGGAAATGTGCGGAGAACCAGAATGAGATCTGGAGGTGAATTTATTTGGTCCAGTATAATCTCTACCTTCATAAGAAGACGGCTCTCTGTATGCACCACTGAAATGTGTTGCTTTTGATGAATATCGTTCTCCAATAGGTCCCGGTCTCAGAGGTTCATTAATTCCACTTTTAAGAGGCGACTGTACATTGTGATTTACTTTAAGTTCTTCAAAGGCTGTACGTTCATTTCCGTAACTTTGCGAAGTGACGAATGCCACCAGACACGATAAAAGTATCTAGAAAATACAACGAAATTACTATTGCAACACTTTTTAACAAAGTAAACACATTTATTTTAAAACCACAACACAAAATTATTTAAACGAAAATGATACATTACCAGTAACTTCATATTAAATTGACACCGCCTGGATATGTACTAATACCAGGACCACCAGTTGTTAAATGTGATTCACATTTGCTAGATGATTGCTTTTATAGTTTGCGATACAAAAATCTGATCAAATGTGATCAGTGAATTTGCTCTCGAACTGGGAGACTGTGTATCATTTCTTAATACCTAATACAGAAATAATTTAAGTGAAAATCAATAATCAACCATAAGAGACACTGCAATAAGAATCATAGATGTAGAACGGCCTCCATTTTTTTCCAGCAATTTTTTTCGCAAAAAAAAGAAATAAGAAATTTATGTAAGAAATTATCATATTGTTGAAATATATTACGTTAAGTAATTGATTTACACAGTCAAGTTTAGTTCCTATATATGTTATGCGAATATTATTATTGAATGTACAATATGAAATCGAAAGACTTCAGTATATTAAAAAAAAAAAAACAGGCAAGGAAGTTGTAGGATTTTTCACGTTTGGTTTTTAGTTTTTTAAGCTTGCTTAAAGGGCGTTGGGGTCAGTAACTGATAAAGGATTAATACATAAGCATTTAAGGATGGTAACCCAAAAAAATCCAATGAAAAAGTTCATTACGTTCAAAGGTGTAAAGAATCAAAATTTATTTTGTTATTTCAGGGGTAACCAGCCCCGGATCTACTAGAAACTTGAAAGTGGCGTCCTCCCTCTCCAACGATTGACATAAATTGTCAAAAAAACTCATAATATACCTATAATAAGTCTTTTACCAAACTCCTATTTTTCCCGTTGGGACAATAATAAAAATTGATAGTTTTGTAAAGGATCAACAAACAAGTTGATTTTGTATTTTAATATAAAAATACAAAGACGTTTAAAACATTCCTTCTATAAGAAAAAAATGTACAAAAAGTGAATTTTGTTAAATTTTAATATGTAATTTTTGGTAAAGTTTTCTTACGGAAGGGACGAAAATAGGTCAAATATGGACATAAAATAAATTTATTACCTTTAAAATGGTTTGTATTTCAACCTTTTAGGATAAACAATTTATGAAATATGTTCGCGCAAATTGGAAAACAAAAATGGCTACCACACTCAAACAGTTCAAGATAATTTTTTTTAAAGAATTGTTCTCAATATCTCAATACAATGGAAACGATTGGAAGAATATTAATTTTTTTTTAGACCATTTGATATAGACCGACCTAGTATGATTTTGGCACTACCTGAAACTGACGCCCGGGGCAGGGGCGCTGGTCCCCCCTTAGATCCGAGGTTGGGTGTAGCTACTTATTATTTATGACGAGTTAAGAAAGAGAATTATATAAATAAAAACCAAAATACGATTAAATTCAGAAATTTGATTTCCTGCAGTTTTTTTGTGCTTCTTGTAAAATCTTACAAAATGTGAAAATTTTCATCAGCGTTTTACTGTCATAAAAAGTAACTTTTTTTATGGATTTCTGAGCAAATTTATAGTGTATGCATAAAAACTGGCATTATCACAAATAAAATTATAATTTCGAAAACTTCTTAAGTAGCTACCTTTCAACAAAATTATCTATCCAACATCCTTCAAAAAATTAGATAATAAAACAGAAAATAAGAAATTGTTGGTATGTAATTGCATATCTCCACCTGTCTATCTATGTATATAAAAGTGCTTTTTATTACACAAATTAAAACTTTCTCTTTTGCTTTTTTTGCGTCCAGAGAAATGTTATATAAAATTATTTTAATTGAATATGTAAACTTTTTTAGTTAATATTTATTTATTGTTTAATCTCAATGCAGTCCGTAGCTAATGAGAAAAAAAACTTTGAACAAACAAAGAAGTTATGATGGGTATATATTTTTTTAGAATTTCCGGATTCCGGGCTAAAATACATACTTTAGTTCCTCATAATGGGTAGTAGAGGGTCACTTTTATTCCCACTTTTAAACCAACCAGAAAGTAGAATTTATAAAACATTATCAATTAGCAAGCCAAATTTAACTTAAATAGCATTGCTAGATAATGAATTACTTAACTAAAATAATAAAAAAAATTCAAACCTGTAGATAACAACAAACATTTATATTATCGTATTGCTCAATTTGATTGATTTATTCAAATTATACTTGATGTAATATTAATTCACACAGTTTAAATGGTATTTAGGTAACTTTTTTCTTAATTTTTATAATTTTAAATTATTATATACCATCGGACTAAAGTGTTTCTTTTGACTCCTCTAAGTTTTGAATCCTAAAAGTCACACGTTAATCCATTGGTTTGCTGTACCGAGGATTACTGTAGTTAGATGAGATCAACAAAGTTTACTTATTTTCCTAGGCACGTAAGTAATTATTTACAGTCAATTAATATATTTCTTTACGGAAATTATTACTTACAGGCACGTACTATTCATATTTATTAATTTTTTTATAGTTTATCGGAGTATTTTCTTTTCTTTTCTATGGAAAAATTAACCGTACTCGTCTAATGCGCTTAAGATCGTTTGGCTCTTTGCTGCATCCGAGGTAACAGAAAAGAGCACTTCCGGGCCTCAGTAAATAGTATTATATTATTAGAAATATATTTTTTCAACCACTTGAATTGTAAGTTAAGGTTTGCGTAGCAGGTAACTTAAAACGTGAGAAACATTTACCATTCTGTTTTTTGGTTACTACCTATACACAGAGAAAAAATTCCAGTAAAAATTACTGAGCTGCCTCCGGTAAACGAGTCTTAAGTGACCAGTCCGTAGGAAATTATTAAGCAAAAATATAAAAAATGCGTTTCAAACATTATTTTTTACGATTCATTTGAAAATTTTTCCTGTACACCTTAAGAATTTTTCCTATACACCTTAAGAATTTTTCCTATACAGCTGCGTAAAATTCGATGGGGTAGTAAAATTTCAAGTGGACACCGGGAAAATTTGCTTAATTTTGTGTAAAATTTACTGAAATTATTATAATCTATACTGAGTTGTTGTGTATTTCATAGCAAGTATTGCATAGAACAGAATAAACAAAACAAGTACGCAAGCGCAACCACCACGTAACCTGCTTGAGGTCCAGAGAGCACCTTGTTAGGACAATACACGACATACAACCCATACAAGTTGGTCGGTTCGTCAGTTGTGCGTCATTATTATTTAAGTATTGGACTTTCCATTTAAAACAAAAAATTGTTGTGTTTCATGAATTTTTGGTTAGTTTTTATTTTAATTCTTGTGTTTTTTTTATATGTACCTATGTAACCTGATATGTTAATTGAAATATGTTTTTATACAAATTATTGTAATGTGCTTATTGTTAAAAATTTTTATCATGTAATATTTCAAATAAAGAATTTATATATTTTTTTCCACAAATAATAAAAAACCACAAAAAATTTTTTCTATATTAATAATTTGATTTTAATGCTTACCCTTCTATCAATATCCTTTTAAACTATTTTAATTCAATTATTTATTAATAAATAAAAAAAAAACCTTATTTATAAATAATACGGTAATTTTTACTGAGCCGTCGTGTAATTTAAAATTTTTACTATAAATTATCGTAGTTTTTACTTAGCCTGTCACTTATGTCCGCATTACCAGAGAGCTCAGTAATTTTTTACCAAAAATTTCAGTAAAAATTACTGTATTTTTTTCTCAGTGTAGTTACAAAAAATAGCAGGTCATATAAGTCTACTTTTACCTCCTTAAGCAGATAAGTAATCGTTTATCGTTAAATGAGTAAATAGGTGTAATAACTTTATTATTATTTATTCAATATTTTCTTCAATTTATTCATCGTTTTTTGGTTAAAATATAACTTACTCATACTTGGCCTGTAAGTTAATTTTTGGGGCCATGGATGCTTAAAAATTCACGGCTTTCAGTCTCGGATTCTCAAACCGCACCGAAGCCACAAAAATAATACTTCCGTTCCTCGGTAGATAATACACTATTAATAAAAAAAGATCCGATTGAAATTTTTTGATGAAACTTTTAGTAATAATGTAATCAAATTTTCTGACCTTTTCGATCATTCACATTAAAAACAAAAACAATTTCATCAGAATATGCAATGACAAAAGACAAACCAGTTCATTAAACATATTTTATTGTTTTTCGTTTTCATATTTTTATCACTCAACAGAAGCTAATCTACTTACCTATATACAGGAGCGATTTTAGGATTTTTATTTTGGGTAGGCGCGAATTTTTCTGTATTGTAAACATGTAACTTATACGTATCATTTTTCTTGAAACTGTATATTTTTTATTGCATAATTGCAAATTAAACAAAATGTAGTTTTTAGTAACATTTACAAGCCATTTCAGGTAATCACATACCACTAAGGAGAGCCTTTATATAACCGGAGACGGATTAGCCCACATTGGGACCTTAGATGTTTTCTTATTACTGGCTTCTGCCCTCACAAAGATATAGAGCACACACAAAAAAATAAAACGAAACTAAATAATGTCAAATCTCAAACTTTGATTCAAATATTCAAAATAGATAGTTTGACCAGATCCTTCAAAAAATCGGACCTTAACCATTTGTGTTGTTTGTCTATGATATGATCTAGTCAGGGCTAGGAGAAATGGTTCATAGAAACCATTTAAAATAGAAAATGGATAATGGTTTCCAAAAATGCATTTAAAATGCAAAATGGAAAATGGTTTTGTTGAACATATTTAAAATTAAAAATGGAAAATAGTTATTTACAATGGATTATAAAATGCAAAATGCTTTTTTTACTTTATTTATATACTTTTTAAAAAAATATTCTACAATTTTTTTATCATTATTTATATTAATTTCAAAAAAAGTTCAAACGTACTGAAATTAAATAAAGGAAGTAATTTGAGAAAATTTTGTAAAGTTTGCATGATATGAACACGAAACTTACTTAACTCTTCAAATATTGTTACTTAAAAATACTGTATAATTTAATTCGACCTTAATATATTCAAACCTTGATTACGCTACGACTGCAACCTCTAAATAAAATTATGAAAATCATCTACTCGAAATGCAAAACATTTCTTATCGACGTGTCTTAAAGATAATAGTACACAACTTGAGTCAGAAAAGTTTGACTTAAGAGAACTGCAACTCTAATAACAGATTTAACTCAAGTGACATTGCAACTCGAGTTATAAAAAATTTGAGTCGATTAAATCAACTTGCATTTAACTTACAATTTGTTAGACTTCAAGTCGTTCAAGTTCTATAATTAATATTGTATAGGTACACATAAATTTGAGTATACATGCATTTTCATTTTAAATGTAAAATGGATTCAAATTTCCATTTTAAATACAAAATGGAAAATGGTTTGAACGAACTTATTTGAAATAGAAAATGTAAAACGCCTTTTTGTATTTTAAATACATGTTTAAAATTAAATCATTTTAAATAGTTCTCAGCCCTGGATCTAGTGGTTATTTCTCGACTAAGTGGTCAGAAAACGACATTTCATATTATAGGACTCAATAATATTTCAGATAATGACGGAAACAATTCCGGGCTACAAGAATTATACACTGAGAAAAAAATACAGTAATTTTTACTGAAATTTCTGGTAAAAAATTACTGAGCTCTCTGGTAATGCGGACATAAGTGACAGGCTAAGCAAAAAATACGATAATTTATAGTAAAAATTTTAAATTATCCTATAGCTCAGTAAAAATTACCGTATTATTTATAAATAAGGCTTTTTTTTTATTTATTAATAAATAATTGAATTAAAATAGTTTAAAAGGATATTGATAGAAGGGTAAGCATTAAAATCAAATTATTAATATAGAAAAAAATTTTTGTGGTTTTTTATTATTTGTGGAAAAAAATATATAAATTCTTTATTTGACATAGGTATTACATGATAAAAATTTTTAACAATAAGCACATTACAATAATTTGTATAAAAACATATTTCAATTAACATATCAAAACTATACAAAAATTCATGAAACAACAATTTTTTGTTTTAAAAATTTATTATAAAAAAAAACACTATATAAACATCCAGTCACGTTGGTTATTGAACAACTAAATGAACCAGTCCTGGTTAGTTGCAGTCTGAAGTCGTGTTGGTCCTGTTATTGCGCATGCTCGGTGCTATTGCGCATGCTTGTTTTATTTATTCTCAGTTTATGTGATGCTTGGCTATGCAGTGGTGTGTGACAAATAACAAATGCACAACGACTCAGTAAAAATTATTCATATGTCCAGTATATTTTACAAAAAATTAAGTAAATTTTCCCGGTATCCACTTGAAATTTTACTTGCCCATCGAATTTTACGCAGCTGTATAGGAAAAATTCTTAAGGTGTATAGGAAAAATTCTTAAGGTGTACAGGAAAAATTTTCAAATGAATCGTAAAAAATAATGTTTGAAACGCATTTTTTATATTTTTGCTTAATAATTTCCTACGGACTAGTCACTTAAGACTCGTTTACCGGAGGCAGCTCAGTAATTTTTACTGGAATTTTTTCTCTGTGTACCTATTTCAAATTAATGAACTGCTTTCAAACATTTCCCTAATGCTTAAAAAAGTGTCGATATTTGTCTGAATTACATGGTCAGCCAACTGGTCGGAAAACGACATTTCATATTACACGATCTAATACTACTCCAGATAATGGCAAAAATGATTCCGGGGTACAAAAAATCTTTCAGAGTTAAAGTGTTGATTTAAAAAAATTCTCTAATGCTTAAAAATGTGTCAATATTTGTCTGAATTACATGGTTGGCCAAGTGGTCACAAAACGACATTTCATATTATACGATCTAATGCTATTCCAGATAATGGCGGAAATGATTGCAGGCTATAAGAAATATATTTAAAATTAAATAGTTGCTCTTAAACATTTCGGTAATGCTTAAGAAAGTGTCGATATTTGTCTGAATTTTCAAAATTTTTAGGTCAGCTCGGGCCTACCTGGCCTACCCGCTAAAATCGCCACTGCTTATATATTTCAATATTTTAAAAAAATAGTTGGTACATGTAAATTTTAATTGATTTCATAAAAAAATGATTTGGTAATTTATGTTTCTCAATTTAAAATCTTAAGGTAGTATACACACGAAGCAAATTAATTTAGCGTTTTCGTTTGTAGTCGTCTGTTATCCAAAAACTGAGTGTGGATTGTTGGTACCATATATAAATACACACCGGCATAATTAGCGGAACATGAAAAAAAATTTAAAAATCTATTTATTAACCCTTAACCGGTAAGGTGAATTTTTATAATACTCACGGTAAAGTGATGTCTGAGAGACATCAACAAATTAACATACCGAGGGCTGGTAACATAGATAGCCAAAACTGGAGACCACACGTATATGCATGTATCAAACACTCCCCTTACGCCAGCAGGGTAAAATTTGCCCTAAACCATAAAAGAATACACAAACGTTCAGTTAACAAAAACAAGCAGGGAGGAAGAAAACTGAAGGAATATATTTGTATACGACTCACAAACATCACCTTACCGGTTAAAGGTTAAACAAAGTTGTAGGTTCTTTTTCATTTTTACTTCAAATAATATTGAAGTAAGGAATCAATTGACTTTCCATAGAATTGTTTTTATTTATTATTGATGGAATTCATTTTAAGAGGTCTGTCACTTTTGAATTCAAATGCCGTTTCTTCTCAATGTGGTCGAGCTTCTCAAACTGCCCTAATTGAAGAATGGCAAAGACTGTCCCAGGAAACTATATAGATAACATCATTCTGAGTATAGAAAGACGAATGAAAGCTTTGATAAGAGCACGGGAGGAACCAGACGGTATTAAAACGCTGTGTTTAATTTTCTATTTGTTAAATAATCTTTAACGTAAATTATTCTTAGACGACATAAGATTCCGAAAATTTGCTATTTAATATGGTTACTTGTTTTTGCTACCGAAAATAAAGATATATCGACTTGTAAACATGTAATTTTAAGTGAATAATTAAATAAGATTAATATTTTCTTGAAATTAAATGATTTGTTTCATTTTTATAGATATTTTGTATGTTCCGCTAATTATGCCGGTGTGTGTAGTTGCCTTCCTTTTCTCCACTGTGTATTATAAATATTGTTATGGCATGGTTCACTGCACACTTATAATATTATTCTAATCATGCGTGCAATATTTACTTTTGATATACATAAATCAATTGTTACGAAAACTGATAATTATACGTAAAAATTTTGTTGTTTAATGTTGAATTTTTATTTTGGTCCAAAACGAGCGAGACTAGCTCCAACATGGGTGCTAATCAACAATCAATGAACGCTATTACACTATAGTAGTATAAATAAAGCATAATGCCAGTTTGTTGAATATTTTACTGAAGCACTGAACGTGTGCTATGAGGAACCTAATGTGCTGTCTATTATTTAGCAAAGAAAATCGTATTTATCGTCCGTATACAAACGCATTTTAAAAATAAAAATAATTACCATTTGTTTTTGTTTTTGTTTTTTTCAAAATATTCAAATTTTTCTCAAACAAAAAAAAAAGTTAAATTTCATGACTAAAACTATATTTTGATAATATATAATTATCCCCCCCAAAAACATAAATGTGAAAAATGGGCAAGTTCTTTTTATTGTGTTAGCCTGAAAAACAATTGAAATCAAAATAAACTGTCAAGTGCCAAACACATTTTTCGTGCAGAATCGGAATAAAATAAATTGTTTTAAGAAATACACGTCAAGCTTTTTTAAAGAAAATAATAGAAATTTTTCATTAGAACTTGGGCAGTTTTCAACATCAAGTTTAATATACATGATAAATGAGTAAAAACTTTCCAAGTTCTAATAAAGCTATAAATAATTATTTCTTTTTCATAGATACCGGCAACTTGTAGATTTGAATATTTAGGAAGGCTTTGAGTAATAATTTTTTTATATA
Organism: Brachynemurus nebulosus; assembly: GCA_035578155.1. Lineage (NCBI taxonomy): Eukaryota > Metazoa > Arthropoda > Insecta > Neuroptera > Myrmeleontidae > Brachynemurus > Brachynemurus nebulosus. Next base: position 61,116,675 of record JAPWDM010000002.1, read on the forward strand.
AAATTGCCCTGTATTTTTCAAAAGAAAGGGCACAAATAACGAAAATAACGAAAAATATTATGATTTTAGATTTTTCCCTTTACTGTTAGTCTAAGTTCAATATTGTGACCGAATATCAATTTCCTAGGTCCACTGGAAATAGGCCAGAGGTTTTGATGATCCGTCAGTGAGTGAATGAGTGAGTGAGTGCCAAAATTATCGATTTTTGGATGCTTATAACTCAGGAACTATTAAAGTTAGATCGATGGAATTATAATTGAAAGTGACTTCAAGTGTATTATTGTGTATACAAAATTTTAATTCAATACAACAAGTAGAACTAGAGTTTTAAAGGGGTCAAAAATGGCTTGAAATGGTTCGTGTAAATATAGATAGCTTGGTGCACGTACGGCTGGTGAAAACTTACCGACGCGCTGCCGCACTTATTGATTTGAAAATATACTAACAATTGTTACTACGAATACCACGGTGATTATAGTAATCATAAAGTAGAAGGTGGTCGTATTTTGAGCGTATCTTGAAACTTTTTTCATACGTTGGTATAGGAAGTCTATAATCATTTATATATAGACGCTAATAATATAGACTTGCATCATTGAATTTTTTGTATACCATCATTATTAAAAAAAAAAAAAACTGATTTTATTGGGTGGATGAGGTAAGGGAGCTGGATGAGGTAATTACTACATGCACAGTCAGTTTATTGATGATACACAGAACACGGTGTAGTTTAATACGAACGAGTGTACTGGAAAAGAATCGATTCGGATGTAGAGGCTATGAATCGGGTTTTTTAAACGAAAATGAAGTATAATCCTATAATTATGTTTACTACATCCCAAAATGATACGAACGTTAAGAAGAGTAACACATTTCCGGTCAGGAAAATTCTAAACATTAAACTTATCTACTTTTTCCTTTAAACAGATTAAAATTTTTCTATTAATAATTCTCCTATAGGTATTTTTGTACCTACATAGAACCTTGTATTAGACTATTCTTAATTTTAATAAGTCGCCCAAAAACTCTCAATAGCATCACATTTTTAGTGATTAAAAAGTACTGTTGACTAAACATTACAACAAAGTTAAGTCAATTGCATACAAAGTAATTAAATTAACTTTGTTGTAATAAGTTCTGTCCGTTACTTGGGTTGATTTTAAGTACAATTTGTACTTTACTATGGATCTTTCCCACTACATCTTTATGATACTGGCGAATTATTCGTGATAAAGAAGAAATTGTTATGAAAGGGATAGGTATCAAAGTGTTAATACACAGAAATACAGTTAACAGAGCTGTTATTTTCACAATTAGAAAATAAAAGTATAAATGGAAGGGTCACTGTAAAAGTGAACCAAGTCCATAATTTTTATTTTGAGAGAAATTATGGATATGGTTCATTTTTTTTACTGACCCCTCCAAATATTAGTTTTCAGCTGTTTGATTTGATTATTACATTCTAAAACTGACTTCATTGTGTAAAGATTAAAAATTTGTTTGATCTTTTTCTTTTCTGAATCAAAAAAACATTTTTTTCAGTAGTTAAAGAAATAATTCTTTACATTAAAAAATAATTTTTATGATTCAAAGAAATATTCTTTTGATTTAAAGAAAAAGAATCAAAGAAATTTTTAACCTTTGAAAAAAGAATCATTTTGAGAATGTGATTTTACTCAATTAGTTAAAGTTTGTAGCATATATGCAACCCTGGAGTTGACAAAATCCAAAAATATATTTTTGGCGTATTATGAATAACGCTCAACAGTATGTTTGCACTGGATGTATGGAAAATAAAGAAAACGTCTTCGTCATGTTCATAATAAAGTATATTATAAAAATTGAAATACAAAATTACATTAATAAAAAATAACAAGTGACAAAGAGCTTAAAGAACGAAGGAGTGCGTCAATAGATGACAGCATCCATTCCAGAAGGTCTTCTCTAATAGTATCCACGTTCGTATGACTTAGATGACGCATCGGCCAGAGCTTTGAGATGGTGTTGTCTTGCGGCAGCCACTTCAGGTGTATCTAATGGTACACCGTGTGGTCCGATGACTGGAATATGTTCTGGTCCACGGTAACGTCCATGGCCAGCATTAGCGATTTCATTATAGTGGCCGGCTCTTTCATAGCCGCCCTCATATTCACCTCCATAACCACCAGCAAAGGCACCGCCGTGTCCGTAGGCGCCGATTTGTGATCGTGCTGCAGCATGTGCTTCTAAATGTTTTGCCTTTAATGCTGCCACTTCAGGTGTATCTCTTACACGTCCATCGTGATCAAGTGGAGCTGGGGCATAGGCACCGTGGTGTCCACCATATCCGCCGCCATATCCTCCGCCATATCCTCCACCAAATCCTGCACCAATACCACTCGCATAACCACCTTGTAAACTGTTAGCTTTAGCGTGGGCAGCAAAGTGTGCAGCTTTAGCGGCTTGAACTTCTGGTGTTTCTATTGGGACACCGTTGTGACCGATGTTGTGAGCTGCGAAACCGTAGATTCCACGTCGTCTACGAGGGTGTCCATAACCACCGCCGTAACCAGCGGCAGCTGCAGCTCTATGGTAGGCAGCAAAGTGGGCGGCTTTGGCAGCTTGTACCTCAGGTGTGTCGATTGGTACGCCATTATGTCCGATGATTGGGAGACCGTGACCAGCATATCCGTATCCACCGTATCCGCCGTATCCGCCAGCATAGCCTCCAGCATAACCGCCATAACCGTATGCTCCTTGTCTTGATTTCACTGCAGCAACATGGGATAGATGAGCTTGGCGAGCGTGAACGATTTCCGGTGATTCTAGAGGGACGCCAGTGTGACCAATTACTGGAATGTGCAAGTGATAGTGAGCATGAGGATATCCAGCAATGGTGACGGCCAAGAGGCTGGCGAGTATAATCTGAAAAATAATTAAAAATTCACTGTTTATTTAAATGTTACACTTGTAATGTGATTTGAATACTTACGAAGACCTTCATGTTGAATGGATTTTTTAAAGCTTCACCTCCTAGTGATGTTCTTACTAGGACTGTTGAAGCTTGGCTGTGCTTCTGACAACAAAATTCATCGTATATATACTAATCGTAATCATTTCTTCACCATATGTATAAATCCCCACTTTATTTTTTTTTCTTTACATATATCCACTAATGAATTGGTTTTTACTGTTTGTGTGATGTTATTTTTAAAAATTATGCATAATTTCACGATCATTGATGCACAGAAATCAGACGAGTGAAACAGTTTGTGTATGTTGGCATTCCAGTACTATGCCCAGCCTATGAAAATTGTGTATATTAAACCAAACACGAAATTAAAACGAATTATTTCTGCGGTTTTTTTTGTAAATAAGTATAATACATTAAGTTATTACGTTATATTGGTAGCAAATTATAAATTACAAACTAATTGGTATTAATGACCTTATAGGTTTAATTTATATGGGTCAAGACTACTAAAGTGTAGAATAGGGTAATTGACTGAAGTTACAAAAATATTCTAAAAGCATTGCTTTTCCATATCAGTTAAGTGATTTTTTTATTTTCGACAGATTCTGTAAAAAATCATCAAAAAAAAAAAAAAAATAACCCGACAATTTTAAATGAGAAAAAGGCGGGAAAACATCTCACTATAGTGACGTCACAGTTTGAAGCAACTAAACGTCAATCTCAATATTTATAACTTCAAAATTTTGATTATATTCATAAAATGTCAAAGTAAAAGCAAGTATTTATTAGAATTTTGGCTGATTATTATTACTAGATATATCATATATAAGCTAATAGAAATATTCAAAAGAAAACACAATTTCACCTCACTGATGAAAATTATCAAAACCGACATATCTAGCTACAAAATGTTACGTCATATTCAAGAAATGGCGCGTTTTCACTAATTTGAATATTTGTTGAAAAATGGCGATTTTCAAAATAAAATTTCTAAATAGCTATCAAATTTTTTTATGTTTTATCATTAAAATTGGACATATGTAATGATAATACATAGAATTATTAAACATTTGACACAAATTTTACATACAGTGAAGTACCGTATTCATACATTAGGGTCAGTTGGGATAATTTGGGTATAATTGGGTAGTTTGGATGTAATCGTTATTTATTTTTATATATTTAATACTCAATTCTATATAAATACGAAATTAATACGTTCAATAAAAAATATAAACAAACAGCATTAGTCAAAAATTTGATCGACTAATTTGCTCTTCTTGAGAACTTGTAATTTGCAAAGTAGAAACCGAATAGCTACCAAATTAATATAATATAAACTTGTACATTACATAATTCAGTAATGTACCTATTTTAAATAAAGTTTACTGATGTATCTAAAAGTTTTTTAAATATATTAATGTTAGGTGAAAGATGGTACTGATAGGGGATAAATAGGGGATAATATAAAATATGACTACAAACGTACCCAGTTCTCTCTCTCTTTTCTTTTGTGTCATTTTTACGTATAAAAAATATAAAGAGAATCAACATAATATCTTAAATTGTCTAAAAATTAGATATTAGGTATTTTTTTAACGATGTGTTACTAGCTGAAATCTATATTTGTCACAATTCCTATACATTTTCAGTTACCGTTATTTCATACAACAGACTCGTATTCTTTCCTATATTACTTGCATTTATTTAACTGTAGGTGAGATAATTTGGTTATATATTGATTTTGAAGTAAGTTTTTAACGCTGGGTTCATATTATACCTACCCACTTCTACCCAACTCTGGTTAATATTAATAAAAGTGTATTAAAACATTAAGGAACGTCAGACTGCTAATATATACTAAAATTATTAGGGAAGCTTGTCATGGAACCTAACCTAGAAGCACTAATTTTGAAAATAATTAAATTATATACCCTGACCCTACATAAATTTTCTCAACCAGCTCTATTAGAATTTAAATATACTTTATATTGGGTGTAATAATAATAAAAATTAAAAAAAATTTAATAAAATATTTTGCGTGTGGTTTTGTAGAAATGAAAAGACTTATTAGTAACAATATACATAAATTGAAATTTAAAACTAAAATGTAATCGCTTTAGTAATAATCAGTTTTTAATATTTAACGAAATTTGCACTTTAACACTTTCATCACCACTTGCTTATTTTAATTAATCGTTATTGTTAATAAATAGTTATGGTTTTCTTATTAATAATTTTCCTGTATTGCATGTAACATTAAAAAAATTCTAAAAAATTTCTAAAAGTTAACTAACTTATATATGCGCAATGATTAAGAATGTTTGCATTTATTTAATTTTTTTATTAAAAAAAGCTTACTCCAATTACAAAATTCAGGAACTTAATAGCTCTGAATTTAATGCGTACGTTTATTTTAGGTTTCACTCTGTAACATTATTTTAAAAATATCAAAATATGGACTTTTGACGAAAACCTGAATGTCAGACTAAAACTGCTACAAATATTTGAATTTATAATAAACAAAATTATATTTCATCTTGAAAAATATAAAGCTTACTTAATTTTATCAAATCTTAACCTGCACAAAAGTTGTGTAGGTACTGATTCAAAAAACAATGAACTCTTTCGATTTTCAAACTTATTTAGAAACTAGCCGTATACACACTCGACGGGATTTACCATCGGAAACATTTCAGAATGTAAGTCAGAGTTAAAGATTTATTAAATATTATTTATTTCAATAGCCATACTAACATATTTTTTGAAATTCCGGGATAAAAGATTCACTTTTAGTCCCAAGGGACTCAGAAACTGTTTTGCTTCCGCTTTTAAATCCGCTTTTAAACCAATCAAGAAGTACAATTTACAAAAATATAACTTAAATTAAATAGCGTTGCTAGGTAATTGAAAATAATAAACAAATTCAAACTTGTAGACAGAGACAAACAGTTACATAGTATTGTACAATTCGATTGATTTATCCAAAGTATACTTGATGGAATATTATTTAATACAATTTGAATGACATTTAAGTATAATTTTTTTTTTAATTTTTATAATTTTAATTTATCCGGAAATGCAAAAAATAGTATATACGCCACAGGACTAAAGAGCTTTTTTTCATCCCGAGTGTGGAGTTTATAGCCAGAGGGCCTTTACTGGGCCCTCTGGCAACAAACTTCACACCCGGGATTAAAGTCCCTTGGTGTATAACATACTATTTATATACCTCTAACTTCAAAAATGATGAATTTCCATATGAATTTTCATCCATAATTTAACCCACTTAGGGAATGAGTTTTTAAAAATCCTTTATTAGTGCTCACCTACATTATATAAGGAACACCTGTGCAAAATATCATCCTTTTAAACCCAACGGTTCGGGTTGTACGCTATCTGTCAGTCAATCAATGTTAGAAATTTATTGAGTAGATAAAGAAATGAAAACGTGAGTGGATGCTGGTATTATGTAACATTTTTCAAAAAGTTATTATTTGCAAAATTTTAGAATATCTTACGCACAAGTCTCATCTATCACAATTTGGTTTCATTACGCCTAATATTTTTGTAGAAATTCAATAATAAACATCAGACCCGGATCTAAGAGGGAGCAAATCGGGGCCTCTGCCCCAGGCGTCAGTTTCAGGGGGCGCCAAAATCATATTAAGTCGGTGTATATCAAATGATCTAAAAAAAGTTGGTTGCTCGAGCATTTTAAAAAAAAATTAATATTCTTCGAGCTGTTTCTATGTATTATATTTGAAATATTGAGAACAATTCTTTAAAAAAATTATCTTGAACCGTTTAAGCGTGGTAGCAATTTTTGTTTTCCAATTTGTGCTGATTTTTATTTTGTGTTTGCAACCATTTATGCCAATGCACATATTTCATAAACCGTTCATCCTAAAAGGTTGAAATAAAAACCATTTTAAAGGAAATAAATATCTCTTTATTTTAAGTGATGCCTATATTTAACCTATTTTCGTCCCTTCCATAAGAAAACTTTGCCTTAAGTTGGATATCAAAATTTAGTAGAATTCACTTCTTGAATAAGAATTTTTAAGATCTAAAAGAATTTTTTTTCTTATAGAAGGAATGTTTTAAACTTTTTAGTATTTTTTATGAGAATAGCTGTATACGGGTACAACTACCCATTATGAAACAAATACACACCATTTCAATTGTGAAACTTGTATCCTTTAATTTTTGCAAACTTCCGAAAACTGACTTTTTTCCAAATTTTGGAGTTTTGGGCCTCTGTATCTCTGATACGGCTGGTGATAAAAATTTGAAATTTGCACAACTTGCAGTGCTTTCGGAGTAGATTTATTGAAATAAAAAATCACCTTGTACCTATATTGATCCTTTACAAAACCTTCAGTTTTTATCATTGCCGCCGGTTCTAAAAAATTGTAGATCCGGGGCTGATAAACATACCTATTATGTTATTGCATTGTAAAATTATAAAATTGTTACATAACACCTTCATACACTCATGTCTTTAAATTTTTTGTAAATTATTTTGTGACTAGCTGTACCGGCGACGTCGTTCACGTGACGCATTGTTATAAAATCAATGAGAAGTATAATATATAAGTGTACCTAATGAAATTATACAGAATTTGCATAGAACAGTAATTTTTGCGTAATGCATGCACATGTTTAAATGGTTTTTACCATAATAAAAAGTGCCTTATATGTTGACACAGGTAATAAATTATTACCACACCGAATTTTAATCAAAATCCGTACGATACTTTTAGCGTAATGTATAAACATGCACAAAATTATTTTTCTATTTTCCCGTGGGAATGAGACATTTTCCCGGAGTAAAAAGTAGCTTAAATGTTAACTCAGGCAATAAGTTATCACCACACCAAATTTCATTAAAATCTGTCCAGTAGCTTTTGCGTGATGCGCGAACAGGCAGACAGACAGACAAAAATTTTAAAAATCGATGTTTTGATATCTACATCGCCATCGACAACTACTTACAGTACCAGAGCAATTTTCAAAAAATATTCCTGGTACAAAAATGGTCTCAATACATTTTTATTGTAAGTATAGAGTAATATATTTCGTCATTAGTAGATCATGGGCCGCCACCTAATTTAACCGATTTGATTAAGAAAATGAATATTTTGTTGAGCGATATAGAAACTCGGGACTTCATGGTATTTTGCATGAATGGCATATTATTCATGAAAATACTTAATATTCGTAGCGAAACAGGAGAAAAAAATTGTGCAACCGAAAAACTAATTGACCAGCGTCTCCCATTCCTAATCACAACTTTCTGAGTACCCCTCGATTGACCACAATCCTGAATTTATTAATAATTAATGAAAGTCTTCCAAGAATAAATGCGTTACCTTGTGTGATTCTTATTACAGCTCTGCTCCAACTCATTTTCACTATACTGTACCTACTGTATTTACCTATCTAGTTAATTTTAATTATATCTTTTGTAGTTAACCAGAGTTCGTGACAATTTAATTTCTAAATATTTGAGGGGTTGAATGCTTGTTGCTCTAGAATCTTACCTGTAAGTATGAGCAAATTTTCTAAACACAGAAGTCTTTCAGCCTTGGATTCTCAAACTATATCCGAATCCGAGGAAACAAAATTAATACTTACAGTCCCCATTTGATAATATACCGTTAATGGCTAAATGTGTGTAGAATCCTATTTGTACGGAAGACAAGAAACAAAATTTCGTTTGTAATATGAGTGATGATGAAAATACTCTCATGAATTTAATCCTCTTTCTTTTGGGACAAAAGTTGGAATCACAAGACAAATATTTTGTTGTTTTTACATTATTTATTAAAGTAGAAAAAAATTAGTATAAAAATAAAAATAAAAATTTAATTAGCTAAGTCACAGTTAGTACTATAGAAAAAAATATAGAACTGACAGCATCCATTTTAGAAAGTCTCCCTCACTGGTAGTATCCATGGCCATAAGCTCTTTGTGCAGCTATAGCATGGCTGGCAGCGTGACGTCGTCTCCATTCAACAACTTCCGGTGTGTCAAATGGAACACCATCTTCTCGCAACAGTGGAAGATGATAACCACCGTAATAACTACCGTAAGCTCCTTGTCTGTAACCTGCACCGTATCCGTCATAACCGTAGCCACCTCCGTAACCACCCCATACTCGTGCTCGTGCTTCAGCGTGGGCTTCAAAATGTTTTGCCTTTGCTGCGGCCACTTCGGGTGTATCTATCACACGACCTTCGTGATCGAGAGGTGCACCGTAATGGTAGGCGCCTGCATAATAGCCACCGTAAGGATAACTGGCTAAGGTTACGGCTAAGAGACTAGCTAGGACAATCTGGAAAATAAAAGAAATAGAAATAATTATTAATTGTTAGCATGTACTGTTAATGTCAATTACTTACGACGACTTTCATTTTGAATGGGTGGATGATAAACCTCCTAGTGATTGATATTCTTGCTAGGACTGTTTAAGTCTACTCTGCTTTTCAGTCTCTTTTCTGGTTTTATATACGATTTTCCACTACTTCTTTATTGGAATTAGAAATACCTTGTGGAATTTTAGTTTCAAATACAAATGTCTCAATTATGAATTTTTACATAAATTATTGTTTGCTAACCGACGCATATTTGACATATTAATTATAATTATTCTACTTATCTATCAACCTGAATGCACATTTATGTATATATGAACTACTAACTGCAAAAAGGAAACATGTCCAAAATTTTTAAAATTTTTTTGTTGTTTTAAATTCAAGATGATGTATAGACTTGTACTCTATCTGCACACGGAGAGAAAATTCCTATAAAAATTACTGTGCTCAGCACTACAATCGACGTGTAAAGGACGAACATATTAAATTCTGTAAGGTAAAAATATAAAGATTATAATTAATCATAAAAAATTTAAAGGATGGAATGTTCTTTTCGTAATATTATCTCCGTAAAATTTGTAAAACAGCACAGTAAAAAGTTCCATTACCGACAAAAAAATAATTTTTAATTGTATTTATTAAAAAAATTTCCATGCTAACATGCTAATAATAGAAAGAAAAAAAACAGAAAGAAGGTTGGTTGTGTTGGGATCGCTCTAATGAAATGTACCTCAATCAGCGAGTTACATGGGTTACATGCGAACCATATAGGTGTGGACTGTGGAAGAAACTTTGTCAGACAGCTCGCACCAGGCCCGTTGATGCAGCTACTTGTCAGTTGCTTTTACACTCTCTTAGGATGATGTCATCGTTTAATTCATATTTTTGTTATTTATGTACCTATCTTTAGTATATGTATTAGAATTATATTGTTGGCCATCATTTTTGTATACATGTTTTCATAGGTTATGTGCAACCAATATAAGGTCGCGAGTCAGATGCGCAAATGAAAGAGTACGACAACAAGAATTAAACTATAATATACATGCATAAGAGTGTGATAAAAGTTGTGTTAGCACGACATTAAATTTTACCATGCTAGCACATATTTTTTATTTTGGTCGTCGATCGCGCACGGATTACAGGGAGCATAGTAATTTTTCTGAAATTTTCTCTACAAAAATTATAGGATTTTTCTCTCCGTGCAGTAAACACATAAATGAACTACTTACTATGGCCATAACAGATGATAGAAAAGTTCCCTTTCTGTTGTAAATCATCCGTCTATACATCATCTTTAGTTTGACACAAAAAACGCATTTGAAAAATTTTGGACTTGTTCCCTTTCTGCAGTTAGCAGTTCATATAGGTACTAGACATTGATGCAATTGAATTAAAAGTGATTAGGTAAATCAATAAAATAAGAAAACAACCATTTGACAAAAATCAAACGGTGGATTATTGGAAACGGTACCAAAATTGAATATTTGCAAGAGTAACAATTAACAAATTATGTATATGTACGATATTTCTATTAATTTATATATCTATCTAGCGCTGAGCACGACTCTGAATCTTATTACCGAGATAACAGACATATTTTAACCGTTTTCTACACAAAATACAGACTGTTAGTTGCCATGCAACAGATGACGTGTGGATGACGTAAGATTCCCGGGTTGACCGGGGTAATTGTGAACGATACCTATAACTCTTAAAATAACATTAATGTTGTGAAAAATCAATGTTTTTCTGTCTTTTATTTAATATGCTATTATAATTTGATAACAATTCTCCAAACATTAGTATTTTTTTTTTATTTTGAAAAACCCTTGCAAAATTTTGTGTATCTTACTTCAACCAATCCACAAAAAAAATTTCTTAATTCTTTTTCTTTTTTTTAAAAGGTAAGAAATGGGTAAAAGTACTTCGTTTATTTATTTATTCACTTTCCATAATATGTAATAAAGTAACACCAAATCAGTATCAAAAGTATAGAAAAGCTACACGAAAAATAGGAACCTGACAATCGACGTATAAAATGCATTGTGAATTTTAGTAGTATGCAAGGATAAGAGGTCTGACAGCTTTTAATTCCAATAAGTCTCTTCCATAACCATTTTTCCTCAAGTTGACCATTTGCTCGTTTTGCAGCAATAGCATAGCTAATGGCGTGACGCCGTTTTACTTCCGCAACGTCAGGTGTATCAAATGGTACACCAATATCGGGTCGTATAAGAGGAGGATGGTAACCTCCTTTATATAGATATGAAGTAGCACTGCTATAAGCTACAGGTTAATATCCAGGAAATCCATTACCATTCCAGCCATATGATCTTACTATTCCATGACCTCTCTGATAAAGAGGTGCAGCATAGTGGTAATCTCCTGCATACTCACCACCCTGAGGAATCCAAGCTAACACCACGGCCAAAGGCTTGATACGATTATCTGAAATACGGAATACTTAAAAATAAAAAGGATGCTTTTCTCTATACATTTATTATTTTATTTTATACTTACAAAGACATTCATGTTGAAAAGTTTTCTAATGATTTTAAACCTCCTAGTTTTTGTTCTTACTAGGACTGTTCAAATCCAATTTTACCTATAATTAAACGAATTTGGTTGTATATATACGAAAAATTGTCATTATCACGACTGCTTGATCAAAGACCCCACTGCCATTTAAATTCGTTTCTACATATTTTAATTAATTTTAAAGTGTTTCAAAAAAGAAAAATTAACATAATTATCAAAATATAATCACTGAACAGTGTAGGTACATACCTACATACTAGGTAAATTAAAAGTAATTATTGACGAACTTAGCAAAATTTATTATAAATTGAAAAATCAAATGGAGGCGTGCTTATTTCGTCCATTGGCAGTAGTTTCTTCAGATAACTAAAGTTGACAACAGAAAGTTGACAGTTGTTAATTTTTGGCGCTTTTAGCGGCGCATACCTATATCCATTTAAAATACTTTAACTCTTTATCGGTGAAAAAATTTTCAAATTCGGTTGGGTAGTTTATTTTTGGCGCTCTTAGGACCCCCGGTACCTGACGGACATCATATAACATAATCTATATCGATCTAAAATAACTGTAGCGGTTACACTGGATACGAATCCATCCGAAAATTCATTCGTACGAACTTATCCGAGTTAATACGAATTAAACAAATGCATACATTTAGATATGCGTGGTTACACTGCTTAGGACTCTTTCGTACGAGCTCGTACGACTTTTTGATACGACCAAAATATTTTGTTTTTTGATGCGAATTCGTACCAAAAAATGCAATGGATATAGAAAAAATAATTATTTTTCTTGAACAAAGGCGGTCTTCAAGGGATCAAAAGCATAAATATTATCATAATAGAAAGTTAAATAAAAAACTGTGGAATAAGGTAGCAGAGGAAATGTTTAGATAATTTTTTAATTAAATATATTACAATATAATAAAGCTAACCTAACCTAACAAAAACATTTTAAGTATATGTAATGAAAAATTAATTAACTAAATATTGAAGCTGAAATTCAGTAGATTTTAAAATGTAATTGAATGTGACTTGCGACATGTTCAAATATTCTAAAAATTTCTGTTTGTCTTGAAAAATTTCCTCGAAGTAATTCCAGAACTCAACTTATTTTGCTCTTGATGAATAATAAATAATCGTTTACACAGAATTGTTTGTTTTCTATAATTAGAAATTTTGAAAACGGTGATTCTAATAAATAAGATTTGGTAACTGGATCGATTCTTTGATATCATGCAATATGTACTAACGGTTTTCAATTTAAATTTAAATACGAATTCGTATTACGATTCCGTATCCGATGTAACTACACAGTCGTACGAACGAACTCGTACGAATCAATTTTTGTACGAATTCGTATCAAATGTAACCGCAGCCTTAGTCGGGTTCAAAAAGAGACTGGTCCATCAAAATTCCATCAAACGCTCCGCATCTTTCAAAATTTCTATAAATTCTTTTAAAATAGCAAATTTCAAAAACTCGAAATTCAGCTTACGAAAATGATATTCACTAAAATTTATATATATATATATATATATATATATATATATATATATATATATATATATATATTATATATAAATATATAATTTTCGTAAGCTGAATGTATATATATATATATATATATATATATATATATATATATATATATATATATATATATATATATATATATATATATACAGAAAATGTGTCTGTTATCTCGGGTAATAAAACTCAGAGTCGTGCTCAACGCTACGCAGATATATAAATTAATAGAAATATCGTACATATACGTAATTTGTTAATTGTTAGTCTTGCCAATATTCAACTTTTGGTACCATTTCAAAAAATCCACCGTTTGATTTTTGTCAAATGGTTGTTTTCTTATTTTATTGATTTATCTAATCACTTTTAACCCAATTGCATCAATGTCTAGTATATATGCATAAATGTGCATTTAGGTTGATAGATAAGTAGAATAATTATAATTAATATGTCAAATATGCGTCAGTTAGCAAACAATAATTTATGTAAAAATTCATAATTGAGACATTTGTATTTGAAACTAAAATTCCACCAGGTAACTATTTCTAATTCCAATAAAGAAGTAGTGGAAAATCGTATATAAAACCAGAAAAAAGACTGAAAAGCAGAGTAGACTTGAACAGTCCTAGCAAGAATATCAATCACTAGGAGGTTTATCATCTACCCATTCAAAATGAAAGTCGTTGTAAGTAATTAACATTAACAGTACATGCTAACAATTAATAATTATTTCTATCTCTTTTATTTTCCAGATTATCCTTGCTAGTCTCCTAGCCGTAACCTTGGCCAGTTACCCTTACGGTGGCTATTATGCAGGAGCCTATCACTACGGTGCACCTCTCGATCACGAAGGTCGTGTGATAGATACACCCGAAGTGGCTGCAGCCAAAGCAAAACATTTTGAAGCCCACGCTGAAGCACGAGCACGAGTATGGGGTGGCCATGGAGGTGGTTATGGTTATGACGGGTACGGTGCAGGCTACGGACACAGAGCTTATGGTGGTTATTACGGTGGTTATCATCTTCCACTGTTACGAGAAGATGGTGTACCATTTGATACACCGGAAGTTGTTGAATGGAGACGACGTCACGCTGCCAGCCATGCCATAGCTGCACAAAGAGCTTATGGGCATGGATACTACCAGTGAGGGAGACTTTCTAAAATGGATGCTGTCAGTTCTATATTTTTTCTATAGTTCTAACTGTGACTTAGCTAATCAAATTTTTACTTTTATCTTTATACAAATTTTTTTCTACTTTAATAAATAACGTTAAAACAATAGAATGTTTGTCTTGTGATTCCAACTTTTGTACTAGAACAGAAAGGATAAAATTTATGATAGTATTTTCGTCATCATTCAAATGAAAATTTACTCCTTTACTCCTTGTCTTCTGTACCAATAGGTATTCTACACTCAGTAGCCATTAATAGTATATTACTTAACGAGGACTGTAAGTACCTATTAATTTTGTGGCCTCGGATGCAGTTCGAGAATCCGTAATTGAAAGACTTCTAAGTTTAGAAAATTTTTCCATACTTACAAGTAACATTCAAGGGCAACAAATTGGGCATGCATTAAAAAGATATAATGAAAATAAAAGATACAAGTACATAAAACAGTGAAAATAATACGAGTTGAAACAGAGCTATAAGAATCAGCAACGTATTTACTCTTGTGTCTTCTTTTATTGACACGTAGGTATATCTTCTTTTATTTACACTTTGTCTAAATAAATTTAGGACTGAATTCAATGGAGGGGTACTCGGAAATTTGTGATTAGGAATGAGAGGTGCTTGTCAATTAGTTTTCCGGTAGCACAAAGTTTTCTTATCTTTCTCCCGGTCTGCTACCAATATTAAGTATTTTTATGAGTAGGTTAGTACATATCATTTATGCAAAATATAATGGAGTCCCAAGTTTCTAATATCACTTAAACTAAATATTAATTTTTAATTAATTCTATTAATTCGGTTCGCTACTCATAATCTATTAATGACGAAGTCTATTAATCACAAAATAATTGACTACTAATTTCTTTACTTCTAAATAAATTTTAAAATCTAACGAATTCATTGCTTTTTGAGTCAGTATATAACTTCTGTGCAGGTTTACATAAAATCAAAGTAAACTTTTTATTTTTCAACATGAAATATTATAATCTTGTTTATTATAAATTCAAATATTTGAAACAGTTTTAGTCTGATAGCCAGGCTTTTGTCGAATGTCTGTATTTTGATAGTTTTTAAATAGTTTTACGGAGTAAAAGCTAAAATATACGTATTAGGGTACATTAGGCGCGCTATGCGATGTGAGGCTTTGCTTTGCGATGCAATGCTATGAAAACAAACATTCAAGAACATATTTGAATGCCTACATTGCGGCCTATAAACAGCGATGCGTGCTATGCTAGTAGCAGCTTTTGTACGCATACCGAGAGCAAAAATATCGAATATTTACTGTGTAGCACACTAAAATGATCACAGACCAAATATTCCAAAATTATTGTTGACTTACATAGTAAAGATTAGAGTGCCAGCACTAATAATTAAATAAATTATTCCTTTTTTAGTGATGGCACTCTAATCTTTACTGTGTAAGTCAATAATAACACTAGTTTACACGATTTTTGTCCTTGAAATGAAAAATGTTTTTTCTTAACGAGTGAGGTGCACTGAATTTCAAAAAAATTATGAAAAATATCTAGCACGTCACATTTCAAAAATATTTATTACTTTTTATTTACAAGAAATGATGGTACAAAAATGTTAAAAAAAATAAAAATGAGCTACCTTAGCTTTCTCTTGTACTTGCTTGTGTCTGTGTCTCTTACATTAAACCAGCAATAGTTACTTAACATAGTTTGGTCCCAGTATCTCTCATATAATTTTGCTCAAAAATTTTCAAGTCCTAATGAAAATGCTCGCCATCCTCGCTACTGACGTTTCTGATATTTTCAGGAAAGAAATCAAGGTGTGATTGCAAGAAACGAATTTTCAGGGACGTGTTGACACCCATCCGTTGAAAATTATGTAACAAATTGGCAACTTAAGAATAAATTTAAGAATAAATTCGAAACAAGCTTGTAGGTAATCGAAAATAAAATACGTTGATAACTTTAAACTGTGACGTGATAAAAATAAAAAATATGTACTTTTTTAGTTTTTAGTTGTGTTTTTCACCTGATGATGGCGTAATGGCCGAAAGTCGACTCATCTTTGTACGATTTTGTTGTGAAAACTGACAAAGCAACGATGCCATGTTTTTAAAAAATATATATCTTTGCGGTTAATTGTTGCCGTTAAATAGGAAAATATAAAATTCACTGAAAGAACAAAATTTTTTTTTTTTTTATTTCGTAAACTAGTGTAATTTTAAAATATTTGGTTTGTGATCACTTTAATGTGTTACACACTAAACATTCGATATTTTTTCTCTCCAACAATTCAAGAATGTCTGATTTTGTAACAGCAAGTCTCTCCGTTACTGGTATTGGTTTTCTAAAGTTGGTTCTGCTTTTTTTTTACCAATGATGTTGTGCAGTGGAGTATATATTTAAATGTATCAGATGACAACATACGAAAATACTCATGAAAATTCTGCGAATTTCTTCGAAGTTCTTTAAATAGGTGCTGAAATTCCCAATATTTAAATCTGCCGTAGTTAATTTTGTTAACTCAAAATTTTATTTTTAATTTGTTCTTTAAAAACATATATCTTAACGCAAGGTTTTCCATAAAAACACACTTAATAGTAATTCTCGTTAGGGATGGGCGACATACACATGGGCGATGTTTCGACAATCGGTATATTTTTGAAGAAATATCGATGTTTTTGGTCGATTTTTTTAAAAGTCGAAACATCGATGGTCGACGGGATTTACTGAATCACCGACATAGTCAAGCCCAAAATAAATTAAATTTTTGTATTTGCAACTATTGGTAATTTATCTATAAATTTTTTTGCGTACCGTTATATATTTAATCGACATTAAAAATTTCAATGCTAAATCAAATTTATTATTGATAATTGAAAATCGCAATTGAAAATTTTGAATTATTGCTATGTATTGTATATCTATCTTAAATAAAACTTTTTCAATTTTTTTCGCTCATTTTCAACATCGACGTTAACAATCGATTTTTCAATATTTTTATAAGAACATCGATGGTTGGATGACGAAAAATTAAAAGAATCAATAAGTTCGATGTAGATGTTCTTTACCGACATCGTCCATCCCTAATTCTCATGATCATTCGCTATGAAGTAAAATGCTAGATTGAGCGAACAATGTGAACACATCTTGAAACAGCAAAAGTTAAGCTTCGTATCGTATCGTGCGCAGCGGAAATGCACCCTAATGTAGAGTTGAAAAGCATATATTCAACATTAAATGTCAAGTCCAAAGGGCTACATTTTTTTATTTGGGTAAACATCTTCCTATAATTGTTATTGGACAAAACTTTTTTTTAAATGGTTTTAAAAATTCCATTTTTGATCATTTTTTTACAATTATCCGCCTATTTAAGTAAAACATTACATTTTTTAATTAAAATGTAGGATGTAATAATTATAATAAATACATAATTTGCAAGAAATGAACTCAACTATTTTTCAATAAGAAGCCCTCCAAAATTTTAAAGTGTATAAAATTGTATCATATTAACGCCTTTATTTATTAAGTAATTAGTTACGAAATAATTAATTGTTTCTATTAATAAGATAGTGGTTAATAATGATGTTACGCATGGAAAAATCTTTATAAATAGCATGATATTCATTAAGTAAATTAGGCGATGATAGTATCAACACGAAAACAAAATAAATATTGTAAATAGTTTGTGTCTATGAGCTTGTTAAAATTTGATAAATTCATTGATAGGTATTGCATAGTTATATC
The DNA here is from genome assembly GCA_035578155.1 of Brachynemurus nebulosus. NCBI lineage: Eukaryota > Metazoa > Arthropoda > Insecta > Neuroptera > Myrmeleontidae > Brachynemurus > Brachynemurus nebulosus. Next base: position 61,134,977 of record JAPWDM010000002.1, read on the forward strand.
CGGTTTTAAGGGGGACCACTAGTGTGACGTTTTCCAAAAATTGGAAAAATTTTTTTTTGCATGTTTCGATAGTCTATTGAGAAATGTATGAAGGTTGATAGTTCGGAAGTTTCTGGACGTGACTGCCAGTCACATGTTGTGGAGCAGCTAGACCCTGGCACATTTAAACGACTCATCTAGTTTTACTAAGACCGTTATAGTGAGTACATCGTAAATAATTTTAGTAAAAATTCGCAGTGATTAAATCTAAAAGGTAAAATTACGAAAAACTACATTTTTCAAATTTGGTGCAGTTATGAATCGAAGAAAAATCATTCGATCGATTAGATTCTTATTGCAGCTTCTTTTATATATATTTTTTCGTACCATGAACCTCCAGTTTTCCGATCGAATAAAAAATGTAATTTTCCTAAGACAAAAACCATTAAATTTTCGCGCAAAAGAGTCTGGAACCATTACCATAGGTGAATTTGCCCAAGAAATGAAATTCAACGATATGTATGCGATTGCGTAGCTTAGTGAAAGAGTAAACCATACGTATGGATTTTTCCTCAATATCTTTACATTTTGCGGAGTTATAATACCAAATACTAAAAAATAGTGATCTTATTCAAACTTTTTTTTCTCGTAAACTATTATAGATAAAACGATGAAACAAAATCCATATTGTTTGGTATGTCCAGTACTTTATTATATATTTTTTTCATTTAAAATGGACATTAAATACCCTTTATAAAATATGAAAAAAAAATTCATTAGATTTTTTTAGCTACTTGTACAAGAGTGACCACTTTCTTATTACTACCAAAAGAAAGCTCGCAAGCACTTCTCTCACCTCCCTGAATTTTATTTTTGTCAAAAGGGTGGAACATACTGAAAAAAAATAAAAACATATATATTTGGTGATGTTTATGGTATGTGTATGTGCAGGTACAGGTCAACAAATCTGACTTTACCTCTTCAAGGTCATTAAAAATGCATTCTTAAAGAAGTGAGATAATACTTAATATAAAAAAAAATGACCTTGAAGCGGCAAAGTCAGATTTGTTGAACTGTACCTACTTGTTTTTGAATTATGTTTTTAAGAAATATTTTGAATGAATAAATGAATTATTGAATGTTTTTGTTTTTTGTTTTGTTTTTTTTTTTGTTTTTTTTATTACATGAGAATCTGATGCCTGCTCTACACTCTCGATCCAAGTTCCTCGACGAAGGAATCGCTAAAGTTGGCTGAAGTCGGAATACCGTTATAACACCAGCCACGAAAAACCATGAAATGACCTTCTACACTCTCGTACTCGGTCCACTTTGCGAGAATTGAGAGTAGGCATAAGGAATCTAATATGTTTTATGTTCAAAATGTAGACTCATTCCACATAGGAGTTTTAAAAAATAATCAGCTACGAATCAAGAACTAATTTTTTTCATTGCTTTTAACATACTTCTCAAGTCTACAATTTTAAATTCACTGATGAAGTTAAATACATCACTAATTGATCAAGTAAACAGTTCTAGTTTACCTAACGGGTAAGTAAAAATGTTAGTTGGATTTACTTGCGAAATAATTGTAGAACTGAGTAATACGTTAAAAACAATGAGAGAAGTTAGTTCTTTTTTCGTAACTAATTGTTTCTTAGAACTCCGATATGAAAAAAGTCTACATTTTGAAGATAAAACATATTAGATTCCTTATGCTTGCTCTCAATTCTCGCAAAGTGGACCGAGTACGAGTGTGTAAAAGGCTATTCCATGGTTCTTCCTGGCTGGTGTTATAACGGTATTTCGACTTCAGCCAACTTTAGCGATTACTTCGTCGAGGAACTTTGATCGAGAGTGTAGAGCAGGCATCAGATTCTCATGTAATAAAAAAAAAAAACATTCAATGATTCATTTATTCATTCAAAATATTTCTTAAAAACATAATTCAAAAACAAGTAGGTACAGTTCAACAAATCTGACTTTGCCGCTTCAAGGTCATTTTTTCTTTATATTAAGTACTATCTCACTTCTTTAAGAATGCATTTTTAATGACCTTGAATAGGTAAAGTCAGATTTGTTTACCTGTACCTGCACATACACATACCATGAACATCACCAAATATATATGTTCTTATTTTTTTTTCAATATGTTCCACCCTTTTGTCAAAAATAAAATTCAGGGAGATGATGGAAGTACTTGCGAGCTTTCTTTTGGTAGTAATAAGAAAGTGGTCACTCTTGTACAAGTAGCTAAAAAAATTTAATGAATTTTTTTTTCATATTTTATAAAGGGTATTTAATGTCCATTTTAAATGAAAAAAATATATAATAAAGTACTGGACATACCAAACAATATGGATTTTGTTTCATCGTTTTATCTGTAATAGTTTACGAGAAAAAAAAGTTTGAATAAGACCACTATTTTTTGGTATTTGGTATTATAACTCCGCGAAATGTAAAGATATTGAGAAAAATCCATACGTATGGTTTACTCCTTCACTAAGCTACACAATCGCATACATATCGTTGAATTTCATTTCTTGGGCAAATTCACCTATGGTAATGGTTCCAGACTCTTTAAAACTTTTTTTTAAAAACTCCGCCATTTTGTTAAATTTCAACTTTTTTTTTCGATTAAGGTTCACGGCACGGACCATACCTTCTAGTTCAATAGACTTTTTAGTTTTTTTGATTTCAGGCAGTGTGAAGGCCGCTATCAATGCAGCAGTGGGGGAACTTTTGAGCCTTGAGAAATCTCGAATAACTCACTGATTTTTGTTCAAAAATTTTATCATGAATCTATTAAATATCAACTAATATATCCTGAAAATATTAAAACATTCCATATAGTAGTTTTCTTTAAACAAATTCCCAAAAATCACTTTTTTTCAGGCGCTCACACTAGTGGTCCGCCTTAAGTTGACCGCCACTACTGTTGCAATACAACTATTGAAATATTTATGTAAAAAATTTCAGTATGATAACAAATTTTTTGGATCACTCATTATTCAGAATTTGACTTTCAAATTAAATATAAATAATTTAAGGAAAAAATTAAAGTCGGTAAATTTAATTAATTTAATTAAATTAATTTCGGTACATCGTTTGAATCAGATATGAGTACTTTTACGTTGTATTTATTCAATTTTAAGGCAAGCTTTAGAGAGTAAGTAGGCAGGAGGACCGAAAAATTACTCCACATAGCCACAAAATTGTCGATATTTATCTCAAATATATTGGTCGTCCGATTGGTCACAAAACGACATTTCATATTACACCACTCAATGCTCCTCCAACTTTTAAAATAAGTGATTCTTAACTACAAGAATTATATTTAAAAAAAAAATCGCTTCTAAATCTTCCCGTAGTTGCCATAAGACTGTCGATATTTCTCTGAAATAAATAGCCGATCTAGTGGTCGGAAAACCACACAAGAATTATATTATTTAGAAGTCAAGAGTGGCTATTAGATATTTCCGTAACGGCCGAAAAAAGTGTTAATACTTATCTAAAATAAGAGGTCGACCAAGTGGTCAGAAAACGATATTCTATGTTACTCTATAATTCTATAATTCTCTACTAACTTTTGAAAGAAATAATTCCAAGCTAAAAGAATTGCATTTAGAATTAAAGAATGACTTTTAAACTTTAAAGTGCCATTAAGGTGTCGATATTTATCTGTAGTAAATGACCAATTAAAAATAAGTTACTATCATCTACCAGCTTTAATAAGACAATTAAAAACCACTGATTGTAAAACCTTTCTACAATATTTGATATAATTGAATGTAATCGAACCCAAAAATTTTGTAAAAATTTTCGAAGAAATTAATTACTATTGCTATTGTAGTGTAACAGTTGTTTTGCTTGTAACTGTATCCATATTAACATGTACAGCAATCACCCGAAGAACACGGTCAATTGGTTCCGTGTTCTTCGAAACCGTGTTGTTCGAGACCACTTCTATTACAAGTGTGAAAATAAAAAAATATAAAAAAAAAATTCAAAGAAATAACGCCACGAAATTTGAATTACATACTTATATACACATTTGTATGTAATGCGTATTTATTTCGATTAAAATAAAATGGAATTCGGCATTCGTTAGCTCTGAAGTCGGTCTATCATAAAAATTTATTGAAAATTTGGATCGTAAATATTTCGTAAACGGTGCATCGTAGCTCAAAATTAACGAAATTTTTGAAGGCTTAAGCGAAGCAAATTGTGGGTATTCCGAACATATTGGGACTGTCAAAACCTACTTTTCGTTATCGAAAATTATCGATGTCGAAAATAATGACATTTTCAAAATTTAAATATGTATATTTCTACAGATTCGTTATCATTTCTATTATAATAGTCTCAAAGAATTTAGTAATTTTCTTTCCAACATTTTTTCTATTATAATGACAGATTCTATTTACACGATTTTTATTCGTGTAAATCAAATCCACCTGGAATTGATATATTCGCGTACATTGAAGACCGATGTAACTTTATATCAAATATATAATATACAGGGTGGACAATTTTAATCTATGCATCTAAATCTATGCATCTAATATATCGTATCTCTCCAGAGATGCCACCTATCAAAAAATGACCTTTACAAAAGTTCTTAGGTACGAAGGAGGACATTAAATGGTGATCTTAATTTTAACCTTAACCTTCATGTTCAAGGTCATTTTGAGGTCAAGTCGTATTTTTCAAATGGAATGACCTATTTTTTATTTCGGATTCTGAAAGAGCGTGAAATTTCACATCGAAAATGCTATGTTATTAAATGCTTAGTTATGAAATTTATTAGTTATGAAAAATTAATTTTTCATAACTTTTTAGTGTCATTTTTTTCTGGATTTTGATCATAGAATGACTTTTAAAGGTCATTAAAAACGAACAGAAGCTCCTATTTTATGGCTCCAAAAGATACCGACCCTTTAAAGTTAGGTTTTTCCTTTAAAATCTAATTTTTTATTGTTCTTTAGTGGCCCTTGCACCTTTTAAGGTCAATAATAAAAAAATTCATTTATAGCATTTTCGACGTGAAATTTCACGCTCTTTCAGAATTCGAAATAAAAAATAGGTCATTTCATTTGAAAAATACGACGACCTCAAAATGACCTTGAAGGTCAAATTTAAGGTCACCATTTTATGTCCCCCTTCGTACCTAACAACTTTTGTAAAGGTCATTTTTTGATAGGTGGCACCTCTGGCGAGATATTTAGATGCATAGATTAAAATGGCCACCCTGTATGTATTTTATTCATTTTCAGAAGAATTACTTAAAAATTGTGTTGTTTGAAACCGTGTAATTCGGAGGAAGGGTACCCCTTTTCTTCCAGTATCGTGTTCTTCGGGGGTTACCTGTATCTCTTGTAGTTTGTAAAATAAAATTAAATAAATACCTACATATCTGTTACACACTATTTGAATAGAAATTGATCCAATAGTGTTCTTTTCCGAAACAAAGCGAACACACCAAACCGTGTTAAATAAAACCTAAATTGTGAACATATTACTTTTATTATTACATTCCCTATATGTTAGCTGGTTAATACGTTGAATGGTGTGCCATATAATATAACACATAGACACATTCGCGCCTACTACACCTACATGCACAGACAAAAATATATTGTGCTCACATTCAAAATAGATGTAGGCATGTCTAATATCTTGTCTGTGTGTCTATGTGTGGATGTATTGGAATGGAGAATTTGTGGATAAATGTAGAATAACACAGCGAAAACAATTGAAAACGACAGACAGATGAATGATGTAATACAATCATCAATTCCGCCCGACTGATAAATTGAAACACAGAGATGCGACACATTTTCCACAATAAACCTTCAATGCTTTATATTTACTGTCAGACTATTTTATTCCGTTAGCTATACATGCATACACATACATACATATATTATTATGTACTTATATAAAGTGTGTTACAAGTCACCCAGGGTATTTCAGTTTTATGGTAGGTACACGTTTGCTTCACAATAAGGTTCCCTCACAAACTGAATACAGAGAAAGAGATGGAACGTTATTTGTTTACCGTATCACAACTTTTTTTTGTTGTCCCTTTAGATATTTTAATTCAAAATTTTTACTTACAAAAATGATATCATTATAATGCAACCTTTTAAATAAAAGAAATACGTAGATAATTTATGTATCCTCATGTAAGATATGTCATATGTATATTCTGATTTATTTAAATATTAATTGATAGACTTTTAGTCACATATGTACATATTATTTTCAAATCTTCAAATTGTCATATGTTTATGTATTTTTTATACAAAATAATAAATTAATATATTAGATAATTAAATACATATTTAGTTTTGAACAGAATATGTGCGTTTTTCACGATGTTTTTTCTCAGAAACGATATAATAACATGAATATTTAAAAATATTTTTAACTTAAAAAAAGTAAAATGGTTATTTGTACATTTATTATTACGTATCTGGTATGTACAAAACTTTTTTTATTTTTTTTATTTTTTATTTTTATCACACTTATGTTACCTTTATTGTCTTTATGTGTATATTTATATATGTGTACATTTTGAACACCCTATATAGGCTTCACTTATAGTAACATAGAAAGACACAAACCTTTCTTGGTGTGCCGTTTTGCGCGGCATTTGTGTATAGAAAAAAATATTCGGAGCCAAGTCCTTTTATGCCCGTTATAAGGGCTCAAATACGTATACAAAAAAAACTGACAACACAGTTGTGGAATTTCTCCGTCCCATTTTGAATAATATTAAAAAAAATTCCAATGAAACAGACCGTTCTGTTTAAACTTCACAAAGAACCAAAATTTATATTACCTTTATAGGGCCAGATATGCGCATTTTTAAGAGATGTCGGAAATAAAGTTGTTGAAAATTAAGATTTCTAAAAATTACATCTTATAAAATTTTCGGAAATTTTACGCCCCTCCAGGTGTAAAAATTCATATTTCAATTCATATTCCACTGTATTACCTAATACAGTGGAACTTCTATTTACCGCACAGCATTTTGACGCGAAAATTACCATTTAAATATAAAAATGGCGAATGAAGTGGTGCACTATAAGTAATTGATTTTGGGTAGAATTTTAAAAGAAACTCTCACGTGAAATTGCTGTCTGGTTAACAGAGGTTCCACTGTAGGACGCAATTTTGAAAAAATCGATTGACAATTTTATTGAAAGTATCCTGACACCTGGCAAAAAATAAAAAATGTTTAAATTCTCATAAGGAAGATAAGGATTCTTGAAAAACACAAAATTTTTAAAGGTCACGCGACAAAAATTTTTTTTTTAAAAAAGTTAAAAACGATAACCCTAAAACCACTCGCTAAGATGTATTCAAATTCTTTTCCTTTTAACACCCCATACAAAGAAAAAATTTGAATTTGATTTCATCTCTCTAGCTCTAGTAGATTTGGAGATATTCATCGATTTAAAAGCCAGCATACTATGGACGTACATGCGTAGAATATAATCCGGAGAATTTTCATCCGGGTTTTTGGTTCTCTGGGTTCCTTGGACTCTCAACGTCAACATCCAATGAAAACCTTTCCAGCACACCTTTCTCTAGCTTACCATTTTTCTCTCACCGTGTTTGATAATTTTTCCTTGACGCCGTTTTTAAAAATGCTTTCGCAGAACACTTGACGACTGCTTGTGGAACACAGTTTGGAAAACACTGGCCTAGCTCATGGAAATCGTCATTCAAACTTAAATTAAATTAAAAATCTTAAAAGGTATTTGAGAAGTTGTGGGAGATTTATAAATCTGGATTCACTTTGGTAACAATTTTTTTCTAATCTCGTTTGAAGAGCCAGGTATGCTCGGCTTCCCATCAGAAACTAATTTTGTCTTGACTACTTTAGATACAACTAACATGTTTATATTCACTTTACTATAACATGAGCGAAACTAACCCATATAATTATATACTCTGATGGAGATCCCATATAAGAAACCATATATGTTAACTTTTTGTATGTCCTTAGTAACCAGTAACATCTTGTCGATGTACACGCGGCTTTAAGGGTGTTTGTAGTTGCTTGCTTACCAGAGACAGACCCAGCAATTTCAATCATTTTGTATTCATCAAATTTTGTGAATAAAACATTCAAGTAATGGTGTAATTTTCTCTTTTTATTTCAATTTATTTGTAATGGAACAATTTGTTTTACATTTGTTTCCTTACAGACAAATAGATGGAAAGAAAAGGCAATAAAATATAATTTTTTTATTTGAAATACTATAGACAAATTTAAGTAAATAATTATACTTGAAATTGATTATTACTGGCTCTTTAAAATGTACAATCTTTTTTATTTGTTGTTTGATAAATAGTAACTACCAAAAGGATTTAGAATTTATTTATTTTCTCTAATACTTATCTACCACCAGGAATGTAGGAAACGTACTATATACATGTAATTAAATCTGATGTTGTACTGCACAGTCCTATAATTTTATAAAACATTTGGTTAAAAAATGTATAATATTTGGTTAAAAATTGATATTTGGTTAAAAAATGATTCTCTATCGATTCTATAAGACTAACAAGGAAAGGGCAAGAAGTCGAAAATTCAAAAGAATTTGCAGCTTTGTCAGTACATAGAGACTGGCTAGCTAATAACATAAAAAATATCAGTTGCTGCTAAAAACCGTTTTTAAGGGGTGAAACATCCCCTCAAATTTGGAACTCAAAAATTTAAAAATCGATGCAATTTTGTTTATACGTATCTTAAAAAGTTCTAGTAACACATATAACATTATTTTTTGCATCTACAAATTTGATGGGTTGAAACCACCCCTTAATATGTGTACTTAGAAATTTAAGAATTAATAATATTTCGTTTATAGATCCTATACAAAGCTCTAATAATAAATATAACATTATTTTTTGCATCTACAAATTTTTAGGGGTTGAAACCACCCCTTCATATGGGTACGTAAAAGTTTAAAAATTTATGATATTTTGTTTTTACACTTTATATGAAATTCTAATAATAAATATAATTTTATTTTTTGCGCCCACACATTTTTAAGGGGTGAAACCACCCCTTCAAGTGTGTGCTTAGAAAATTTAAAATTAACGCAATTTTATTTATATATACTATAAAGAATTTTAGTAATAAATTTTAGTGGTTTCACCCCTTAAAAATGTGTGGACGCAAAAAATAAAGTTGCGTGGTGTCAACCCTTAAAAATTTGTAGATACAAAAAACAATGTTATATTTATTATTAGAGCTCTGTATAGCATATATAAACAAAATATCACCAATTTTTAAATTTTTAAGTACACAGTTGAGGGGTGTTTTCAACCCTTAAAAATGTGTAAATGCAAAAAATAATGTTATATTTGTTACTAGAACTTTTTAAGGTACCTATATAGGTACAAAATTTCATCGATTTTTAAATTTTTGAATTCCAACTTTGAGGGGATGTTTGACCCCTTAAAAACGTTTTTTAGCAGCAACTGATATTTTTTATGTTATTAGGTAGCCGCCCTCTATACACTGACAAAGTTTCAGATTTTTTTGAATATTCGACTTCTTGCCCTTTCCTTGTAAGCTTGAAAAACTTTCAGTTGTATATCTCCATATATTTGTTTTTTAGAGCCGACAGTTATTCCATAAATTTGTCTTAAATGCTACGAGCTATGGAGGGTAGATATTAGGAGGACTATCTTGGCCGGAAAACAATAGAAAAATAATTCAAAAAGTGTCCCGTTTTAAGTACTAAGTAACAGTTCAAAAACTCACCAGAATAGCGCTAGAGTAGCAAAAGAATATGAAATGAACTTTGTAGTTGTCGACCGTGTGAAGTGTGTTGTTTAATAACCTACAAAAAACTCGCTGTGAAACACGTTGAAAGTGATTCATAATTACGTGAATTTTTAATGTCTGTTAGTGATTTTTTTTGTGTTGAGTTTTATAAAATTTTTTAAAATAATAAAACAATTACATATATGTAACAATTATAATAAAAAAACAATAATTACATAACAACGCGGATGTTTTTCTTTCCTTGTTTACTTTTCTAAATTTACCCTTTTGCTACAGTAGCGCCGCCACTATTTACGCCTTTCTATGGACACTTTTTGTTACAGAGATGGTCCTCCTGATATCTACCCTCCATAGCTACAAGCGATACATCTACTCAGGACTCACAATCAATATTGAAAGCAAGTCTCATAAGAATGTTGTAGTTCTTTCACTTTACAATAAATGAAATTGTCGACTCGAAAGTCGACTCGCACATAATTTCTAATTTTATTGTGAAAATTGACAAAGCAACGATCTCATATTGTTAATATGGATTTTCAAAAAAAAGTAAACCTTTCTAGTATTAATTATCTATCTTCTAATACCTAATAATATTTAATTGTCTGGAATTTTAGTTTAATATTTAGTTTTACGAAACGACAATTAACGGTTATAATTTAATTATATACATTAAGTATGTCTATTTTACAATAACACGGCCAGTTACAAATTGCCGATTATATTAATTATTCATTGTGAAACAAAAGTATGAAATTTTGTTATAAAATAGAAAATGCTATGCATTATTCCAATATTTATAATTATTTATTATTATTAATTTTTTCATATAATCCAACATTACAAATACAATAAAAAAGATTCCAGATACGACTAATAAACCATTAATTAATTAATTACTATTAGTAGGGCTGCCACCCCTTCGGGTTTAACCGGATTTAGCCTTTTTTAGAGGTGTCCGAGCGAAGTTTCCGATAAAATCCTGATTTCAAAGCTATCAAAACTAATATAAATATTAAATTTTTGTAGTGACACCCTTCTATGTCACTAAAAACTTTATGACGTTTAATATTGACGTTCTATTCGAAATAATATATTTTTATTTTTAAATACTCCTTTCTTTTCTTTTTTACCGCTTCTTTATTAAGATTTTTGGAACGGCTCGAACTCCCAGACTAAAAATATATTGTTCTATTCATTATTCTTTATACTAATATTTCCACATATTAACTACCATTTATCCTAAATGGTTTAGTATTATGATGCCTATGAGGACGCTATATAGACGTACGTTTTATTGTCTGTATACTTTGCTTACTTTACTGCAAGTATACTTATTTACTGGAAAGTAGGGCTCAAAGCTATGCGGTAAATCTCTCTACTGATATTTTGGTTAACTTTTGGCTTACGGTATTGCAAATGTATTACATTCTACATGAAAACAATTTTTCATGTGGGGTAAGTGCGGGAGAGATGCCGCGTCGGAAGAGATGCCGCAGTAACCATAGTTCGTCCGTTGATTGATAGATAGCGCTATTAATGGATTATATGTTTAAATTAAGTTTCTTATTTAAGCTGTATATGGTAACATTTTTGATTAGTCCATCAGTTTAGTAATTATCCAACTTTTTATTATTGAAAAGTAAGTTTTTTAACATAATATTTTATCAAGCATTTAATTCATTCGAATTTAAGAATATATATTTCATTGTTTTAACGAAAATGAGTTTTGTTACTAATTTAGGTATATTTTAAAAGTACTGTATAAAATTTAAGGTTAGAATTCCACACTATGCTTGCTATAGCAATATGCGGCATCTATCCCAACAAAAAGGAGAGATGCCGCATTTAAAGTTGGTATAGATGCCGCATAATATTACATATTAAAAACATAGACTTATACCTTAATTATACAATTTTTTTTGGACTGTAAATTATGCCACGTAAATATAAAAGATCCATTAATGGATCAGGAAGAGCTCTCATATCAGTGAAGATAACGAAAATAATGATGATTGCCTGTCTATTGAATGATTTGAAAAGTACTCAGAAACAAAATAATAGTTGACTGGTTAAGATGTATAAAGTGCCAAAAATGGTTACATATGGCATGCATCAAGTATGGAGATGTGTGTAAAATGCAAAATTTTTAATATGGACTATGCTGAGTCTCTCCTGCTTTGATGCGACATTTCTCCCATAGGTGTGGGAGAGACGCCGCTTTGCAGGCTCTACAAAAATGGTAATTATAAATCCTTTATTACTAAAAATTTAAAATTATTGATAAATAATTTTAAAGAACAATATTTGCATTTATTCTGTACCAAATTTCAAATCAATTAAATGCATACTTTAAGAATTATCAAGTGTTTTCTAAATGTGCGGCATATCTCCCGCAGTCACCCTAATCATTCAAAACTCCTAGCAAGATATACATTTTTACTATTTCTGAATTCAATATATTACAGTTCACTGACCATATATCCATTTTTAATTTTACTATTATATTATGATAATGTATCATTTTTAAGCTGTCGAAAGCAAACGTCATTGTAATTCAGTATAGACTAATTAAATTAAAAATAAGTGGAATGATTTCCAATACATGTATTTACCCCTGATACTTTTTGTATAAATACTACCAGTCTCGCTTGTTCAGGCACAGTCAAACTCAAACAGTCCTAGTAAGAACACCACTAGGAGGTTTAACATTATCCAACATGAAAGTCTTCGTAAGTAAACAAAGAATATCTTTTAAAAAATTAACAATTCAAAATCTTAAATTTTTTTACTTTCCAGATTGTCTTAGCAAGCCTCTTGGCCGTTACTTTAGCTTGGCATCCTCACGGTGGCTATGCTGGTGGTTACCACTATGGCGCACCACTCGATCACAGAGGTCAAGTCATTGACACACCGGAAGTGGCTATCGCAAAAGCAAAACATCTGCAAGCGCACGCGGCTGAACGAGCACGAGTATGGAGTGGACACGGTGGTGCCTATGGCTATGGTGGTTATGGCGCTGGTATTGGTGCCTATGGCTACGGTGGTTATGGAGCTGGTATTGGTGCGTATGGATACGGCGGAGCACATGGATTCCGAGGATATGTTCCTGTAGGACAAGGAGCCTATGGAGGTCACTACGGAGGTTACCATCTTCCTCTTTTACGACCCGATGGTGTACCATTTGATACACCTGACGTTGCGGAAGTAAAACGGCGTCACGCCATCAGCCATGCTATTGCCGCACAAAGAGCATGGGGCCATGGTGGATGGGGCGGATATTACTAAACCGGAAGACTTTCTTGAATGGGACTGTCAGTTCCTTACTCTCGTTGTACCTTCAATAATCAACTACCTGTATCTCTGTTAATTCTAACTGAGTTTTTGCACACCGTAACTAGTTATGTATTTTTTTTATTTCATGAAATAGAATAAACGAGTCAATTATTACTTAAGCAGATGTATTATTTTTTAAACTTTCCTTCACAGAATTTAACTATGTTAATCCATTATATGTACGTATATAGTATATGGGGGGGGGGGGCGTTCAGTGCTAGAGGCCACTCTAAAATCATCCCTATAAGAGAATCAGTTTTGCGCTTTGACCAAGATGGGGTGAAACTGATTGATAGTGGTGTTTTAAGTGTACCTACATAGATATTTCTCTAAAAAACATCTAAATTTTTTGCTGTATATCATGAACTCGTAAGTGTAAATATGAACACTATATAATTAGGTAAAAACCAAGTTAATCGAATACAGTCCAAAATTAAGGGGCAATAGATACAGGTTCGTCTTAAACTACTTACAAACCAATTGACACACTAAATTTCGGGACTTCTGATGAATGTACTCTGATGGAGTTTTCTTTTTGAAAAGCAGATACCTATAAAAAAACACTAGGCCAAGAAAAGTTTTAATTATTTAACCCTGAGCCAAAATATACTAAAAATCGATCGGGATCTCGGATCCTGATATTGAATGCTCTATTTGTATATAATTATTTTAACAACTTTGTTCAGCGTTTATGAATACAAACTATAAATAAAATAATGCCTATGATATTTATAAAAATATGGGAAATATAAACTTGATTTAGCCCCAACGGTCGGCCGACCTAACATAATATTATAAATTATTTGCCTTAGCGTCCCTGTACTAAATAGAATTGGGACAAAACAGCCATTTTTCATCAAATACGAGTAAATATTGGGAATGTCAAAGTTAATTATCACATGTTTGAGTAAATATGTTGAGTAGGTACATAATTGAAGACATGCGTGGATGAAGGTGTTATATAACATTCTTTCAAAAAGTTATTTTTTGCAAAATTTTGGAATATCCTATGCTGAAGTATCATATACACATTACAATTTGGTTTCATTATGCCTAATTGTTTTGTAGAAATTCAATAATAAACACATGCTGTTGCATGAGAAGTACCAATATTATGTAAATAAAACCTTTCGAACGTTTCTGTTGTAAAATTATAAAAATGTTACCTAACACCTTCATCTACTCATATCTTGAATTATTGTTAGTAAGTTATAGGTTAATAAACAATTAAATAGTTTTAATTTAATTGTCCTTTCTAGGTTAAATTAAGTGATTTTTTTAATATTTATTTCCCAATTTATTTTATATACGGACCTAAACTCGTGCCCCGAATCTAGTTAGTATGAGGACTCTAGTTTTCCTAAGATTTATGGATATGAGCACGGAACACTCTCGGGTCGGGGGCCCTGGGTTCTTGCCCAACGTGCCCCTTGTGTAGAGGCAGCACTGAATAAATAATTATATTAGTTGCAACAGTAGTCATTTAAAATATTCTAAGCAGTTTTCAATACATAATTTATAAAATATTGTATATATGAAACCATTTTAATTAAATAAATCTATCAGTTCTATCAGTCATTAAAGTATTGTCTTATTTTCTTTTGCTTTTTTTCTGTTTGTGTATATGTATATGTGTTTGTGTCGGATTCATCGATGACTTAAAGCTTAATGTAACTTGGAAAATTATATTCTTTCTTATTTTACTTTAATGGCATTTGTGCAGCTATTAAAATTCTGCCTATTTCAATCAAAATATTTACTGATGTATCTAGTAGTTAACTAGTGAAAAGACTGCGAAAAAGTTAAAAAATTATATATCTATTTAAGTAATAATTTATTTGTTTAATTATTTTATTTCGTGGAAAGGAAAGGACATAATTAATTACATTAGTACAAAAACTCAATAAGAATTAACAGAAATAGAGGTAGTTTATTATTGGAGGAATAGAGAAAGTAACGGATTGACAGTCTAACTCAAGAAAGTCTTCCAATTTAGTAATATCCGCCCCACCCACCATGACCATATGCTCTTTGTGCAGCAATAGTGTGGCTGATAGCATGGCGATGTCTCACTTCTGCAACATCAGGTGTATCAAATGGTACACCATCTGGTCGCAAATGAGGAAGATGGTAGCCTGCGTAATGACCTCCATAGAGTCCTTGTGCGATCGCAGCATATCCTTGGTAACCATGTGTGCCGTATCCGTACGCGCCAATACCAGCTCCATAACCGCCGTAGCCATAGGCACCACGGTGTCCACTCCATACTCGTGCTCGTTCAGCCGCGTGGGCTTGCAAATGTTTTGCCTTGGCGATAGCCACTTCCGGTGTATCAATGACTTGACCTTTGTAATCGAGTGGTGCGCCATAGTGGTAACCACCGGCATAGCCACCGTGAGGATACCAAGCTAAAGTGACGGCCAAGAGGCTTGCTAAGACAATCTGGAAAATAGAAAAAATTAAAAATTTCAAATGTACAATTTTTAAAAGTTATATTTTGGTTACTTACGAAGACTTTCATATTGAGGATGATGTTAAACCTCCTAGTGGTGTTCTTACTAGGACTGTTTAAAGCTGACTGTACCTGAATAAAAAAATATTGGTTGTATTTATACAAAAAATATCAGGGGTATCTGTCTGTATTGTAAACCATTCTACTTATTCTTAATTTAGTTGACATAATTACAATAACGTTTGGTTTTAAAAAGTTTATGATACATTAATTGGATTCACTAGTATAACTAGTAGACTGTGGCACATTACTTTTTTGTTTAAAGTATCAGAAATACTTCAGATGCATTATTTGCCAAGAGCTTAAAGCATTTTAATCAAAAAACTTAATTTTTGAAATTTTTAAAGCTTTTTAAAGAAGTAAAAAACCTCTGTTTTTCAAATCGAAATATTTAGATTTGCTTAGAAAAAATCCATTCGCATTTGTTAACAATGAAAAGACAATACCAAAAATCTAAACGTTGAGGTATACAAGTCAAAATCAATTAAAAATAGTCTGACGTCATCAAACAAATACAACAAATGAAGCAATATCAAATGTAGGTACTTAGTTTTTTGTTTTTTTTTTCTTTTTTGTTACTTTTATATTAGAGTAACTTAAGTTTGCACGTCTAATTTTGCTTCATTTATGACTGATATCAGACCAGTTTTAGTTAATTTAATGGACCTATAGCAATCTTCAACAGTAAGCATTAATATTCTACCAATCAAATTATGAATTCTATGGCCGCCTGTACATGATCAGTAATACTGTCAGTAATTACTGACAAAAATAATGAATCATTTTTATACTCCCGCGGCCGGCTATGCTCGTGAAGGTTTTCTGCAGTTTCCCTTCACAACTCCAGATGAATATCGGCATAGTTCCTTAAGAAAACGGCTGCAGACGTACAGCTTCCAAATCCTAGCCCCAGCCCCACTTTCCTTGTCCTCCACTCACATCATTAAATTATCATGTAACGTAAAATAATATGTAATGTATAAATAAAGGCATACAAATAATGATGTGGGTGGCGTCTGTTATAGATTGAAAAATCTTAAAAACGGACGTTAAACACATTATTATTATTATTATACACTCTAAGAAAAAAGGGTCAAAAACGTGTAAAATAACTTAAATTTAGAGCAAAATTACTCCTCGCTCTGAAAATATGCACTATTATTTGTGTAATATGAAAAAATTGGTGTATTTTTATATAATTTGTGTATAATTACTGTTTTTTTTTAACATTACACAAATAAAGGTGTAACTTTGGATTTTTACAACGCTTTTGGTTTACTTTTACACCACTAAATAGCAAAACCCATGCGCGCGCATATGATTTTGTGTATTTTAAAATTATCTGTTATTGAATGGCTGTAATATTTATACGTACATAAGTAATATTCTTAAAGGTTAAAAATTATGTGTTCAAATTAGCTGAATTAAACAAAAGTATTTTTTGATAGGATATAATATATAGTTAATATAATTACAACGTGTATGATAAATTAATCTTTAAATATGTTACAAAAACAGTGTTATAGCGGTGTACTGATGTTTTGTTTTTTTTATATGCATTGTGTAAAATGGATTCTGGAATAATGTGCAAAGAATACTGTAATATAAATTTGTTTGTTTCCAAAATGCTGTCCTGATGATACATTTAAAATATTTCAGGTAAGTTAATTTTTTTAATTTTGCTTCATACAAATAGTTATGTAATTTGATAAAAGTTTATTTTACAATTTGACTAATAATTTATTTTGTGGGGCTCTCAATTTCTGTGAAAATTAAAACATTATCTACAATTCAGATATCTTTTAACACACTGACAGGGGGTAATAATGTCACAATAGATCGTTCTGAAGTTAGACTATCGTATGTAAGGTTTTTATTAGGTTTCGTTATTTTAGCTGAGGTTATGTAATTTTCGGTATCGATAATTTTCGATAAGGAAAACTATAATATCCATTAAAAAACAAACCTAATAAAGACCTTACATATGATAGTCCAACTTCAGAACCACTTATTGTGACATTATTTTACCCACTATCAGTGTGTTAATAGCAAAAATTAGTGTATATAAACTAGTATGTAATTTAAGAGGGTGACTCACCCCCTCTCCAATGTTGCTCAAACTCAATTTTGAATTCGAGAATTTCATTTCTACGTTATTCTAATTGTCTTAAGCTATTTTCCATGAAGAACTCCTTGAAATACCCAAATTGTACGACTATTCGACAGAGTCACCCTCTAGTTAACTACCCCTAGACTTAATATTAGGGCATTGAGCAAAAACAGGTCAATTAGATTTTTTGACGTAGATTTCAAATCTGTAAACAAAATTTTTATATTGTTTATTTTTCACCCCCTTTTTGCAAAATTAACCCCCAAATTTTAACCCCCAACCACTCCTGTTGATGTAATATGAACAAACTGCATAGCAATAGATAGCTCTTTAAAAAAGAGCAATATCGCCAATTTAAACTTTTTCTCTATCTCTTACTGTTTTCGAGATATTTGAAAAATTAAATTTTTACCCCAATTTTTGGAGGGCGATTTCACCCCTTCAAACCGTTTTTCCGCAGATAAAAAAAAATACGTGTCCCTTAGTTTTTAGTATTCTACAATATATTTAAGTTTCATCGAAATCGATAGGTCCGGCCTCGGGACCTTTACTTGTTAGTGCGTGTCAAGAACACGCACTTAACGATTTTTTTTTTTTTTTTTGCTTTACAGTAATATAAATTCATAACAGGTTTAAATTGAAACGACGCGACGTATGGAAATCGAGTTTTTTAAGTAATAATAACAATGGTAATAATAATAATGGAATTTAACGTTCGTTTTTTAGACAATGGTATGTAACGGACGTCACTCACATCATTATTTCTCAACTTTTTCATGATGATATGGGCGGAGAACAAGAAAAGCGGTATAAAGATTTGGCAGGTGTCTGTTTGCAACCATCTTCTTAAGGACGATGTCGATATTCATCTGGAATTACGATGCGAAATAGCAGAAAACTTTCACCAGCATATAACCGGTTACGGAATTCAAACCCTCAGTCTACCAGTTCGGAAGTGCCAGTGCCTAAGCACGCCGGGTTACTTTGCTGGTGAGTTTTTTAATCAAAAATTTAATATCTGTACATTCATTAAAATAACCTAAAAGTAATTGTGTAGCAAAAACGAAATTTTTTTAATTTTAAATTGCTGTGAAATAGTTATTGAAAAAAGAAAAAATAAATAAGCAAAAATGGTTATAAAATTAAGTAACCCTTATTTTCTGATTTGTTTAGAAATCGAAATTGGTGAAGACATCTGTGAAACCGTAGCATACATTTTCCCTGAAGTTCTAGTAATTGCAAGAGTCAGCAGAATATTGGGCGGAGGACAGGAAAAGCGGTATAAGGATTTGGTAGGTGTCTGTTTGCAACCATCTTTTTAAGGACGATGTCGATATTCATCTGGAATTGCGATGGGAAATAGCAGAAAACTTTCACCAGCATATAACCGGTAACGGAATTCAAACCCTGAGTCTACCAGTTCGGAAGTGCCAGTGCCTAAGCACGCCGGGTTACTTTGCTGGTGAGTTTTTTAATCGAAAATCTAATATCTGTACATTCATTAAAATAACCTAGAAGTAATTGTGTAGCAAAAACGAAATTTTCTTAATTTTAAATTGCTGTGAAATATTTATTGAAAAAAGAAAAAATAAATAAGCAAAAATGGTTATAAAATTAAGTAACCCTTATTTTCTGATTTGTTTAGAAATCGAAATTGGTGAAGACATCTGTGAAACCGTAGCATACATTTTCCCTGAAGTTCTAGTAATTGCAAGAGTCAGCAGAATATTGGGCGGAGGACAGGAAAAGCGGTATAAGGATTTGGTAGGTGTCTGTTTGCAACCATCTTTTTAAGGACGATGTCGATATTCATCTGGAATTGCGATGGGAAATAGCAGAAAACTTTCACCAGCATATAACCGGTAACGGAATTCAAACCCTGAGTCTACCAGTTCGGAAGTGCCAGTGCCTAAGCACGCCGGGTTACTTTGCTGGTGAGTTTTTTAATCGAAAATCTAATATCTGTACATTCATTAAAATAACCTAGAAGTAATTGTGTAGCAAAAACGAAATTTTCTTAATTTTAAATTGCTGTGAAATATTTATTGAAAAAAGATAAATAAAATAAATAAACAAAAATGGTTATAAAATTAAGTAATCCTTATTTTTTGATTTGTTTAGAAAAAGGAATTGGTGAAGACATATGTGAAACCGCAGCCTACATTTTCCCTGAAGTTCTAGTAATGGCAAGAGTCAGCAGAATACTGGGCGGAGGACAAGAAAAGCGGTATAAGGATTTGGTAGGTGTCTGTTTGCAACCATCTTCTTGAGGATAATGTCGATATTCATCTGGAATTATGATGGGAAATAGCAGAAAACTTTCGCCAGCATATAACCGGCTACGGAATTCAAACCCTCCGTCTACCAGTTCGGAAGTGCCAGTGCCATAAGCACGCCGGGTCACTTTGCTGGTGAGTTTTTTAATCAAAAATCTAATATCTGTACATTCATTAAAATAGCCTAGAAGTAATTTTGTAGCGAAAGCGAAATTTTCTTAATTTTAAATTGCTGTGAAATAGTTATTAAAAAAAGAAAAAAATAATAATCAAAAATGGTTATAAAATTAAGTAATCCTTATTTTCTGATTTGTTTAGAAACTGGAATTGGTGAAGACATCTATGAAAGCACAGCATGCATTTTCTGCGAAGTTCTAAGAATGGCAAGAGTCAGCAGAATATTGTTTTTCTTATATTTAAGTATTGTTTAGTTAATTTTCTTAAACTATATTTTTGATATGATGTAACTACAATTTTAATCCATAAGTTTTTAATATTATCATTGTAATCTAATTACAATTAAATTTTTTATAAGATATTGCTTAAATAATTGTGTCTGCAAAACGTAAGCATTGTAAAAAAAAGTCATATCTCAAAATTTTGACCAGTTTAATTGGCAGTTACACTGCAAAATAAAGATTACTTACGTTCATGAAAGCAAGTAAACGTTCATAATAAAACTTTTATAATCTTACTTTTTTGGAGTGTTTATTTTAAAATTTACCAAAAGAATTATTATTTTATCATACGACACACTTATATAGAAATTTAGACATAATAAGCAAAATATTTAACATCTCGAATCTTTTTGTATATAATTCCAAATTATTCTATACGTCATATTATTATAAATATTTATGTAAAAAAAACCATCAATAATCTTTTTTGATTCGTTATTTTCAATTAAGTTGAATCAGTTTATTTTTTTCAGCACAATTGAATCACTCATACTGATTCAGTTGAATTGAATCAGAATGAGTGATTCAGTTGGATTAATATTACACTTTTCTGGGTGTAAACATTACTATATAAGTGTGTAAAATTACATTTTCAGGTGTACAGGCGTGGTTTAAAAATACATTAATATGATGTAATTTTACGTTTAACTGCGCACTACTGCGAACTAAATGTGTAAAATTACATCTTGTTGTGTAGTTAATACACAAATAAAACGTAATCTATTACACACCTGGACCGTAATTTTACGTACGACATGTGTAAAACTACACATATGAGTGAGTAATAATTACACCATGATGGTGTATTTTTCACCTTCGTACATTACGGTTTGTAATGTTACTGTCATTATAGAAGGCATTTAATTGCCTCCTATAATAGTAGTAAAACGGTACATTTTTTTCTTAGAGTGTAATATAAATTTTATATACGAATACTTTAGTATTATTAATACACGATCAATACTGACAGAATTACTGATCGTGTACAGGCAGCCTATGGCTAAAATGCTGTAGTTATTTACGCCGAAATTTGAATGTTTTCTGGTAGATCATGAAGTGTCATTCTTTTCAAAGATATATTAAACTGACGTCTAGCGCAACAATGTTTAATTATTCATATAAAATTATCAAACAATAGCTCAAGAAAGTGACTGAAAAAATTTTGGTCACGTACTGACAGCCAGGAATTCTTTTTTCGTATAAAATATCGACACTGCTTTAGTTAACCGTCATATCAAACACTTACACCAAATTATCAAATACTCCTAACTAGTATCCCAGCTAGCAATATGATGTCGTTACAAGTTTTTCAAGAGCTCTTATTAACGATTTGGACGTCTTAATTTTTTTCCAACTGAAGTCTCAAAGACGTTCTGAGAACGTCGAATGCACCGCTACAAGATTAGTGTGCAACATCGTAAAAAATTCCGAAAGGTCTCCTTTTTCTGACTTCAAAAAAGAAAAAGTTAGACACTTTTGCCTTTATTCATATAATGAAGAAATTTATTCAATTTTTCCAAAATGGATTTTTAAAATGTTTTTTATAATGGTTTTGGACAAGATTCAATGGAACTAGTTTGAATATATGGTTGGTAAAGGCGATTGGTATTTTTGCAGATGTTATTCTGTTTTAACAATTTTCTTTTGTCTTTTCTCTATTGCAAAAATTTTTCAGATGTTTGTTATTGTATATCAATAATTGTAGTTATTTAATGATATACGAATTTCCTTTTTTGCAACCAACGAGTTCTAATCTAACTGGCTTAGATCCAAACTAACAGGTTTATTTTCTTCCGTTTACTTTATTTTCATTGAGTTTTATATTCATTTTTTATATTCTTGTCTTGATAATAGTGTTTTGAGACACCGAAACCGGTTGACATGTTGTAGATTGGTTAAAATTCCTGCTTTTTGGTTTTTTGGCTGGTCTAATATTGAGTTTCATCGCCAAATAAAGTCAAATAATGAAATTTAAAGTTTAAAAAAAAGTTCTTAAAGAGCTTATTTGGCCTTCTTCAAGAACTTTTTTTATGAATTCAGAAAAAAGACTTATTTAAGCTTTTTAAATAAAGATTATAGGATACTTAGAAATATATTTATATTAACAAAAATTAAACTTATAGAAATTTAATATTAATTATTTAAATAAATACAAATATTTTAACATTTCGCCTTCCTAGAATGAAAGTGGTATATTTCGAAATTAGGAAATTTCCCCTTTTGGTACCAAGTAATAGACAGTTCAGTAACCTAGCGAATAATATGATTTATCAGTTTGCACGATTTATAATTTTTGAAGGGCATTACTTAATATCTCAATATCACTATTTATTAAATTATCTTCATTAATTATTGAATTACCGTCTACAGGGTGTAAAAGAAATAAAACCGCAGGAATCTTTTCTATTTAGGATATATTTATATTTTTAAAAATATAAATATATGCTAAAATATTTTTGTTTTAATTTATTACCACTGTATGGATTCTGTCAGCAACTATTTGAATATTATTATTATAAAGCCCGATTATGTTGTACCAAAAAGAAATTACCTCAAATTTGAGGCAGAAATTATGCCAACAGGGTATCCGACACGTTCAACAGTTGTGTTGTAAGTACATGAGCTAGTAAAAAAATTTAAGAAACATGAGCAAGGCCGGCTTTAGCCAGGTAAAAACTTGTAGGCAATGCAAATCTTGACCTCTTTTTTTCCCCACCCGATAAATTTTTAATCTAGATTTCTAATTTTTATTTATCGTCTTATACAGTGAAACCTGCCAAGTTGGACACCTCTGTACACTGGACACCTGCTCAAGTTGGACACTTTTCAATTGGCCTGGCGAAATTACATTGTTTTAAATGCATATTAATACTTATAAGTTGGACACCTCTATATGTTGGAAACCTGTCTAATTTGGACAGTTTTTTAAAATGATTTTTGATATTTTGACCTGTTTACGTTGGACATTCATGTATTTTACACGTGACCGAAACACACGTGACGAAATTTTGAAAGCTTACGAAAAGAATTGCAGCGCCGAACGAAAACGAAAAATTCGTAAAACTGGTAATGAAGCAATAAATCAAAAAGTTTATGACTTTTTTGTTAAGTGCCGTTCATCGAATCTTCCAGTATCCGGTCCTCTACTGCAAGAAAAAGCAAAAGCGATAGCCTTAAAATTAGACATTAATTTTCAAGCAAGTAATGGATGGTTAGAAAGTTTTCTAAATCGACATAATATTAAATTTAAAACTTTGTGTGGAGAGTCGAGAGTTATTCGATAGTTTATTTCAATAAATATTGATACGTAGATGTGTGTATATGTATTACTTTAAAAATAATTAATTTTGCATTATATTCTAAATTAGTGTTAACCTTAAAATTACTAAGCGTAGATGATTTTGGTATTTTGCATATGTTGGACACCTGTTTATGTTGGACAGTTTTTGATTGCACCGCGGGTGTCCAACTTAAACAGGTTCTACTGTATTTACTGTCGCCCCATGATTGATAATGATATAACTCATTTTACATGGTCCTTTGATAACCAGTTTTTACTGTATTTTAATTTATTCGGATTCCGGTGTCTCTCAGAACTTTTGGGTCCCAAGACAATTGCCCCGTTTGCCTATTTAGAAATCTAGCTCTGGGGGTCACGTCAGAATTCAGTTTTTTCTTAAATTTTAAGTTTTAAATAACCATGAAGAAAGTAAATTCGTACTCTTTTCAACACCGAATTGACTGCTCTGGTCAGGTAAAAATTTTGGTGTTCGATTTAGAGCTTTTCTAATTTTTAATAACCCCAAAGCCGTTCTATTCGAGATTATTTCAGAGTGGAAGTGATTTAATGAAGATATTTTTCATTTTGCGTTCTTGAACCGAAAAAATAACATTCCCAAAAATCCATAATATGGTGCTGAAAGCTGAAAAAGTACCAAATAACCCATAAAAAAAAAACCATAAACTAACAAAACTCAGACTCAAAACAGCTGTCGACCGGTGAAATTTACTTAACATTAATACACGTGATAAATACCAAGGTATAATGAATTACGCAAGACATTGCACTTGAATTCAATATATCATGTTCCGCTGATTATGCTTCAGTTATTATGCTAATATATCATAAACTGTTGAAAATCAAACTTCATTATAATTCTATATGGACTATGGATTAAATAATAAACAAGTGGGGTAACTTATGACAATTGAACTTATACCCCTCACAAATATTATGTTTTTGTATAAATACCACCGATATCACTTGCTGAGGTACAGTCAAACTTAAACAGTCCTAGTAAGAACACCACTAGGAGGTTTAACATCATCCAACATGAAAGTCTTCGTAAGTAAACCAAATATATTACCTTTTAAAAAGTGTACATTTTAAAATTTTCATTTTCTCTATTTTCCAGATTGTCTTAGCAAGCCTCTTGGCCGTCACTTTAGCTTGGTATCCTCACGGTGGCTATGCCGGTGGTTACCACTATGGCGCACCACTCGATCACAAAGGTCAAGTCATTGACACACCGGAAGTGGCTATCGCAAAAACAAAACATCTGCAAGCGCACGCGGCTGAACGAGCACGAGTATGGAGCGGACATGGTGGTGCCTATGGCTATGGTGGTTATGGAGCTGGTATTGGTGCCTATGGCTATGGTGGTTATGGAGCGGGTATTGGTGCGTACGGATACGGCGGAGCACATGGAAGCCAAGGATATGGACTTGTAGGACAAGGTGCTTATGGCGGCCACTACGGAGGTTACCATCTTCCTCTTATACGACCCGATGGTGTACCATATGATACACCTGATGTCGTAGAACACAGACGTCGCCACGCTATCAGCCATGCTATTGCCGCACAAAGAGCATGGGGTCATGGTGGATGGGGCGGATATTACTGAACCGGAAGACTTTCTTGAATAAAACTGTCAACGTTTTTAACTGTCACTAAACTTCATACTCTGCCTACAATAAACTACCTCCTTTTCTTTTAATTTTTGTTTCAATTTTATACTAACAATGTAGCTTTATCTTTATGGAATAGAATAAACGTATAAATTTTTCCTTTAGTGTATTATTTTTCAAGCTTGCTTCACAGCGTTTGATTATTTTCATCAAGTTATTAAATGCATCAGCAAACATTTTTGTTTTTTAAAATTTATTACGAAAGTTTTAATGGCTATGACATTAATATTAATTTAACAATAAATGAAGGCTGAACTTCAAACATAGAATAAGTACCAAAAAAATTGAGTTAGGCCCAAAAAAAGAATCTAAGAGTCATTGCCGACAATCTAGACAGTATGCTAAAATGTTATTGTTTTTTTTTTGGCGGTTAATCTGTATCTGAAGTCCAGTCTTCAAATGTTGGTTTAACCCTCAAATTACTAAAGTACTTGAAAGTACTTTACTAATTTGAGGCAATAGTTTGTTAATTAAGGTAAGCACACTTCAGTTATTAGCAGGTAGCGGGATTTTTCGGACAGGTCAGGACCGTACTTATTGGAGTAAAATTTTGTTACTAAATTACATGAAATTGTGCACATTTAAATGAATATAATTGGTCAAAAATTACATTTTTCACTATTTAGAATAGCATTTTTTATTTGACGAAAGTAAGGAAATTAAAAAAATCGGAAAAAATTTTTGTAAAATATATTGAAAAGTTGTTGAATATTTAGACGCTCCGCTATAATAGCTAAGACGTACGTATTTGCTAAGATTTTTTATTATTGAAAAACAAATTTTTAATAAGCAACTACACTTCTATCTCTCAAAATTGAAAACAATAAAAAAAAGATGAATTTATTTAATTTAAATGACATGTCACATAAATCACATACATAACATAAACAGAAATGCTTTTGATAGTCAATTAAAATAAGAGTCGCACTTCACTTGTGCAGGTAACAAATAAAAAAATTAAAAAAAAAAAGGATTTTTACATCAAATGCGTATAAATAATAGTTTGATACACTTATGTATGTGTGTGTTGTGTAACTTGTGTAAAACTTGTGTAATATGTACGTTGTTTTTACCAAAATATTTTGAACTTTTAATCACATTAAGTACAATATGTATACCTGCATATACTAAACATGAAACTGTCTGATCCGAAAAAAGTCCGATACCTGGTTATTATTTAACAAACTATGAGTAACCGTAGCCATTATTGCATTTATAGGAAAATGTAGAAATGCAAATGTCGACTCATAGATGCGCATTTAGATCAATCTCTGTAACTTAACGCCCTATAGTTATCGTCTGAGCTTATGGAACAATTTATAATACCAACTACTAAAATTTTCAAGCAATTATTGCGACGTGCGTTAGGAGACTACAATATTTTTAAATAAATTTACATTAATTCAAGAATAAGCTTTCAATATTCCTATATATATGTTTGTCGTATAACGTCTTTAAAATATTTAATACCTTTGGCGCGGCATCCCACATAAATTTCCGTTTTAAAGCTTAATATTTTGCAAAAAGAATTTAAAAATTAATCTTTCTAACGATATCCATCACCATAACGTAATCCCCACTTTTCAGTGATGATTTAAAAAAAAATTTTTTTTGATTAAAACTTACACGTAGATGTATATGCAAAATTTCATGATACTATAGGAATTTCGATATTTTCGTTTGGAACCTTAAAATAACAGAAACAATAAAATTGACATACAATAATTTATATAGAAATACCCCTAGTACATAAGAAACTCTCATTACGCAATCCACTGCGACCAAATTGCTAAATGAGAAAGTCAAAGATCATGGGCGTCAATGTTTCTGATTTATATATTTGTATGATTTACTGTTACAAACTATTACTTAGACACTAACACATTCAAACATATTTGCTTTAAAACGCGGAGGGGTGCCATTATACACATCTTGTGTGCGATGAAATTGCTAAATGGGAGCGTGCGATATGGGAGTTTCCTATGTACATGACAGTAAGCATCTAGTACATAAAGGAAATACTTTGTTCATAATAGTAAACATATTTTTTTAATTTTTACCGAAGATCCGCTTACCTAGGATAATGTGACTTAACTTAAAAACTTATATGATCTTTTCCGTTCGTTGCTAGAGCGTAAAAAAATTTTGCAAAACTTTTGAACTTTGGCTAAATTTTTCACAACACTCATTATATTGAGATTTAGAACATCGAACATATCTGACTGAAGAATTAATCTAAGAGTTTTAAATTTCTCACATTTTCGCAAAATTTCGTTAAAATAGGATGTTTAGTTCGGAAGTATCATACGGAGACATATAAACATATAAGTACATACATATATCTAAGGTTAACAAGCTTTCTGCATAAGAGGTATTTACATTAAGGGGGATCACTAGTGTGACATTTTGGAAGGATTCGAAAATTTTTTCACATGTTTGGAAAGTATATAGCTTTAAAAATAATATACTAACATTTCAAGTGCATATCTCAAATAGTTTTTGAGTTACAGCCATCTGAAGAGCGGATTCTGATTTTCA
Organism: Brachynemurus nebulosus; assembly: GCA_035578155.1. Classification (NCBI taxonomy): domain Eukaryota; kingdom Metazoa; phylum Arthropoda; class Insecta; order Neuroptera; family Myrmeleontidae; genus Brachynemurus; species Brachynemurus nebulosus. The sequence goes on from JAPWDM010000002.1 coordinate 61,162,959, forward strand.
TTGTTAACTTTGAGGTATTGAGAAATGTATGAAGGTTGTTAGTTCCTGGACTTGGCTGTCAGTCACATGTTGTGAAGCAGCTAGACCCTGGCACACTGAAACGATTCATCTAGTTTTACTATGATCGTTATAGTGGGTACATCGTAAATAATTTCAGGAACAATTCTCAGTGATTAAAACTAAAAGGTAAGGCAAAAAAAACTACGGTATTCAAATTTGCTGCAGTTTTAACTTGAAGACAAATCATCCGATCGATTTGATTTTTATTTCAGCTTCTTTTATATATGTTTCTTCGTCCCATCACCTCCAGTTTTCAGATCGAATAAAAAAAGTAATTTTTGCAGGCCAAAAATCATCAAATTTTCGCGCAAAATTTGAAACTTTTTTTTAAAAACTCCGCCATTTTGTTAAATTTCAACTTTTGTTTTCGATTGAGGTTCACGGCACGGACAATATCTTCTAGTTTAATAGGCCTTTTTGTTTTTTTGATTTTAGGCACTGTGAAGGTTGCTATCACTGCAGCAGTGGGGGACTTTTTTTGGAGCCTTGGGAGATCACGATTAACTCACTGAATTTTCAATTTTTTAGTCCAAAAGTTATATCACGAATTTATTATATATCAACGAATATAACCTTAAAATATTAAAACATTCCAAACAGTAGTTTTCTTTAAAAAAATTCCCAAAAATCACCTTTTTTTCAGGCCGTCACACTAGTGGTCGCCCTTAATTTTACCAAAACCATAATATTGATGGCAAACAACGTACTTATTAAAAGCTTTTATTTAATTTGATATGTTAGTATGTTGGTTTAAATCAAATCTTGGAATCAAAATTTAGACAGGTTCTAATTGAGCTAGAGGTTTCAGATTTTACATACGTGTCTAACCTTGATGACAATGCAATATTGTATAGTTTTGTCTGAAATCGCTCCAAACCAAAATTGTTGATTTTTAGTCCTGTGCAACTTTTTAACATTTCGAATTGTCAAATATTGTCCATTGATTTTACATTGCAATTTTTTGTTTCCATAGTTATGTCTGATTAGGGTAAATTAACCGATTAAAATATAGGTAAAAAATTACTTCTTTAATTTTTCTTTTCTAATTAGTTGTAATCAGACTAAAAAGTAGAAAATAAAATAAAGTAAAAAAAATGTTTTTTAAGAAAAAGCTTTTATTTAAAAATGAGCTAAAAATAATAAAATAACTTTTGAGTGAAGTTTGAAGCAATATGCAACAGAATTTATAAAAGCTTGAGGCGTTTAATTAAGTTTGGTAACTATACTGAAAAGTAAAATAGCTAGACTTGTATCCAAAACATCCAAAACAGAAATAATTAATGATAACGCCTCAAGCTTTTATAAATTATGTTGCATATTGGTTCAAACTTCACTCAAAAGTTATTTTATTATTTTTAGCTCATTTTTAAATAAAAGCTTTTTCTTAAAAACATTTTTTTTACTTTATTTTATTTTTATAGTTTTATTAGTTTTGTCATATCTAAAATATTTCTTTGTTGCGCTTGTATTCTTTGACTACAAGAAATAATTAAAAAATTTTAAATATTGGAATACTGCATAGTATTTCCTATTATTTCCCAACAAAATTACATACTCTTTCATAACAAATAAGTAAATTACTTAAAATGAACTAACAGTGCTTTAGTTTTCATTTCTATATAATTTGTAATTATACTTAACCAGTAAATAACTAATTTCAATTAATTATCACATACCTATCGTAAAATAAGTGTTATTTAAAATCCATGTCTTTGTAATAGACATTACGAGAGTTTCGCCAACATAATGTTTTAAAGTTTGACATCAAGTTAATATGCATAGATTATCCGTACATACTATTAGTATTGAGAATTGTTATTCTTTGCTTGAGAATTTCGCCGCTGAAATAGAATTTTTCTCGTGGTAGAAAGTATAGACTATATCCTTCTCTAAACCTCCAGCTATCTCTGTATAAAAAGTTTTAAATCGATTGTTTAAACTGTTGAGGCGTGAAAACGGGACGAGCAAACAGACTAACTCACTTTTGCGCTGATAATCCCACCTAGCAATAGGACGTTTTAAAACTTTAAAAAGAAGTATTTTTGAAGACCTTCTCACGGGTTACGAATATGATACCTTTAAGAACTCGATTAAAAACTCTTTAAGAATTCTTTTTTCTGACTTCGTAAGAACTCTTAATTAAGAGCTCTTTTAAGAAATCTTTTTTCCGAACTATGATAAACGAATTAGATTTGACGCATGCGTTTTAAAATCATTATTTCGATTATTTCTAAATTATAGCCTAGAAATTAATACAGTTGATGTTTTTATGAAATTGAAAACATGCCTTATTGAAATTTGTTCTGTGTATCACTTTATAAGATATAAATAGATCAGGTATCTATTGAATAGGTTTAAGGAATAAATTTGTGATCATTATATTTTTTATGAAGTAAAATTTTTTTAACTAGGATATGTCTTCAAGAAAAAGATTTTGTGAATTATAAAAACCAGAAGAACCGGCGTCTAAAAATACATTGTGAAACCTTAAATCCCCCTTCGTGTGTAAAAGAATTAAATGCCACTGTTTGTGCTTCGGATATACAGGAATTTTCTCGGAATTAACAGTCGCGTCACCCCTTAAGAGGATAAGAGTTATTTCCTTTACACCCTGTATATATAATATATATATATATATATATATATATATATATATAGGAATACATATATATATATATATATATATATATATATATATATATATAGGAATATTGAAAACTTATTCTTGAATTAATGTAAATTTATTTAAAAATATTTTAGTGTCCTGACGCAGGTCGCAATAATTACTTGAGAATTTTAGTAGTTGGTATTATAAATTGTTCCATAAGCTCAGACGATAATTATAAGGGGCTAAGTTACAGAGACTGATATAAATGGGTATCTATGAGTTGACATTTTCATTTCTACAGTTTCCTATAAATGCAATAATGGCTACGGTTACTCATAGTTTGTTAACTAATAACCAGATATTGGACTTTTTTCGGATCAGACAGTCATACATATTGCACTCAATGTGATTAAAATTACAAAATATTTTGGTAAAAACAACGTACACAAGTTACACAACACACACATACATATGTGTATCAAACTATTATTTATACGTATTTTATGTAAACATCCTTTTTATTTAATTCATTTATTTGTTACCTGCACAAGTGAAAAGTGCGATTCTTATTATAATTGACTATCAAAAGCATTTTTGTTTATGGTATGTATGTGATTTATGTGACATGTGATTTAAATTAAATAAATTCATCTTTTTTTATTGTTTTCAATTTTGAGAGATAGAAGTATAGTTGCTTATTAAAAATTTGTTTTTCAATAATAAAAAATCTTAGCAAATACGTACGTCTTAGCTATTATGGTGGAGCGTCTAAATATTCAACAACTTTTCAATATATTTTACAAAAATTATTTCCGATTTTTTTAATTTTTTTACTTTCGTCAAATAAAAAATGCTATTCTAAATAGTGAAAAATGTAATTTTTGACCAAATATATTCATTTAAATGTGCACAATTTCATGTATTTTAGTTACAAAATTTTACTCCAATAAGTGCGGTCCTAACCTGTCCGAAAAAACCCGCTACCTGCTAATAACTGAAGTGTGCTTACCTTAATTAACAAACTATTGCCCCAAATTAGTAAAGTACTTTCAAGTGCTTTAGTAATTTGAGGGTTAAACCAACATTTGAAGACTGGACTTCAGATACAGATATTATAACTGCCAAAAAAAAAAATTATATTTTAGCATGCTGTCTAGATTGTTGACAATGACACTTGGATTCTTTTTTCAGGCCAAACTCAATTTTTTTTTGGCACTTATTCTATGTTCGAAGTCCAGCCTTGATTTATTGTTAAATATTAATGTCATAGCCATTAAAACTTTCGTAATAAATTTTAAAAAACAAAAATGTTTGCTGATGCACTTAATAACTTGATGAACATAATCAAACGCTGTGAAGAAAGCTTGGAAAATAATACACTAAAGTAAAAATTTATACGTTTATTCTGTTTCATAAACATAAAGCTACATTATTAGTATAATAAAAATGAAATAAAAATTAAAAGAAAAGGAGGTAGTTTATTGTAGGCAGAGTATGAAGTTTAGTGACAGTTAAAAACGGTGACAGTTTTATTCAAGAAAGTCTTCCGGTTCAGTAATATCCGCCCCATCCACCATGACCCCATGCTCTTTGTGCGGCAATAGCATGGCTGATAGCGTGGCGACGTCTGTGTTCTACAACATCAGGTGTATCAAATGGTACACCATCCGGTCGTATAAGAGGAAGATGGTAACCTCCGTAGTGACCGCCATAAGCACCTTGTCCTACAAGTCCATATCCTTGGCTTCCATGTGCTCCGCCGTATCCGTACGCACCAATACCCGCTCCATAACCACCATAGCCATAGGCACCAATACCAGCTCCATGACCACCATAGCCATAGGCTCCACCATGTCCGCTCCATACTCGTGCTCGCTCAGCCGCGTGCGCTTGCAGATGTTTTGCTTTTGCGATAGCCACTTCCGGTGTGTCAATGACTTGACCTTTGTGATCGAGTGGTGCGCCATAGTGGTAACCACCAGCATAGCCACCATGCGAATACGAAGCTAAAGTGACGGCCAAGAGGCTTGCTAAGACAATCTGGAAAATAGAGAAAATTAAAATTTTAAAATGTACACTTTTTAAAAGGTAATATATTTTTTTTACTTACGAAGACTTTCATGTTGGATGATGTTAAACCTCCTAGTGGTGTTCTTACTAGGACTGTTTAAGTTTGACTGTACCTCAGCGAGTGATATCGGTGGTATTTATACAAAAAATAATATTTGTGAGGGATATAAGTTCCATTGTCATAAGTCACCCCACTTATTTATTAGTTAATAAGTCCATATAGAATTATAATGAAGTTTGATTTTCAACAATTTATGATATATTAGCATAATAACTGAAGCATAATCAGCGGAACATGATATATTGAATTCAAGTGCAATGTCTTGCATAATTCATTATACTTAGGTATTTATCACGTGTATTAATGTTAAGTAAATTTCACCGGTCGACAGCTGTTTGAGTTTGGGTTTTGCTAGTTTATGGCTTTTTTTATGGGTTATTTGGTATAAAAAATTTTCCCTTTGAATTGTTTAATTTTTCAGCTTTCAGCATCATATTATGGATTTTTGGGAATATTATTTTTTCGGTTCAAGAACGCAAAATGAAAAATATCTTCTTTAAACCACTTTCACCCTGAAATAATCTCAAATAAAACGGCCCTGGCAGTGACGTATTTGTCATTAGGTTGAGTAGTCTGGAGCCTAGGACAGATTTTAGGGGTGATAAGGTCAAAAAGGGCGGCAAAATGTAGAATTTGTTTTTTTTTTCCTTTTTTGCTCGTCACTTACGTTTTTTAAGAAGGGCGGCCGATTTTAGAATCGGCAAACTTGGCAAAGAGGGGGCAAAAATTTTTTTTTTAGCTTTTCAGGGGTGGCATTTTTTACTGAGCTTAGAGGCACATAGGGTAAATCCGCCACTGGGCTCTGAGGTTATTAAAAATTAGAAAAGCTCTAAATCGAACACCAAAATTTTTACCTGACCAGAGCAGTCAATTCTGTGTTGAAAAGAGTACGAACTTACTCTCTTCACGGTTATTTAAAACTTAAAATTTAAGAAAAAACTGAATTCTGAAGTGACTCTCAGAGCTAGATTTCTGAATAGACAAACGGCGCAATTGTCTTGGGACCCACAAGTTCTGAGGGTCTCCGCAATTCGAATAAATTAAAATACAGTGAAAACTGGTTATCAAAGGACCATGTAAAATGAGTTATATCATTCTCAGACAGTGAACATAAAGCGATAAATAAAATTTAGAAATCTAGATTAAAAGTTTATCGGGTGGGGAAAAAAAGGCTTAAAATTTGCGTTGCCCACAAGCTTTTACCTGGCTAAAGCCGGCCTCGCTCATGTTTCTTAAAATTTTTTTACTAGCTCATGTACTTACAACACAACTGTTGAACGTGGGATACCCTGTTGGCATAATTTCTGCCTCAAATTTGAGGTAATTACTTTTTGGTACAACATAATTGGGCTTTATAATGATAATATTCAAATAATTGTTAACAGTATTCATACAGTGGTAATAAATTAAAACAAAAATATTTTAGGATATATTTATATTTTTAAAAATGATTGTTTGTTAATTTGTAAAATATATTTCGGTAGCCCTAGCAATCCGTAATATTTGACGGTTTTCATTTTATTTAATATTTGAATAATTTGGTTATACTTATTTATTTAATTTACATTTGTATTCGCAAATTTAAATATACATTCACATACATGTATTATAAATGTACCAGCATTTAGAAGTATAGTTACAAACAAATTTAAGTTGAAGATCAAACTTTACAACTTATAATTGAAAGGATATAATTTTAATCTGTCAGACTGTAAAATCGTCGTCTATGAATATACAGCAATTAATAAAACGAGTGCGGTGATGAAATCTTTCACTTTTATGACACCATATTGGGCGTAGGTTTATTAAAAGTAAAATGCAATAAACATTCCCAATGATGCCAAATATTATGCTCCGTAGAGGAAGAGTTTTCTTGAAAATGCTGTACCCTTTCACTTATGTATGTGTGTTCAGATACTGAATCGATTGCCTTTGTATACAACTTTTAAAGTTACAAAAAGTAGAATTTATTATAATTGTACAAAATTTCCAATAATTTCCAACTTGAAACAAATAGAAGCATTAATTTGAATATTCATTTTGTTATTTTTAAATAATAAAACTTAAAATTGTTTTTCATTGGTTACAGAAATTGGTTTTGCACATTTTCACAGCTGCAAACATAAACTAGGTTTTTAGAATGTAGATTTAATTTCGGTAAATAAGATTTATCAGTAAGGGATGGAATTTGTATACCTCACTGTGCGAAGTTAACGTGTTTTGTAATGTGGCTTACTTATGTCGTTATTCTATTTTACTGTGAACGTTATTTTATAATAAAAATACCCCTCTCCCAGCATCCACCATAACATATAGGTAGCGAATTTCCATTTAAAAAAGTTAGTTTTTCTTGGAAACCAGTTTAGTTTTATGACTTTTTCTCTCTTTCCAATAGTGTAAAAAAATGTCGCAAGAATTTTTGAGCTTGGGAAAATTTTAGCAAAAAACTCATTTTTTTACGAAAAATTCCGAAAAAACCATGTTTCGGGCATCGAACATGCCTGGCTGAAGACTTCATCCAAAGATTTGAAGTTTCTGACGTTTTAACCAAAGGTTCCCGCATAAAACCAATGGAAATTGATTTTCGATCAAATTGGCTCAAATTTCACTATTTGTTTCCAATTGTTTTTCATTGGTTACAGAAATTACTTTTTAAAATATAACATTTCCATTGTTATAAAATTACTAACTTATTGCTACAAAGAATTTTGAGTTCTAGTTGTTATGTATTATCTACGTTAATTGTTTGAAATCCTAATTGGAATTCGAATTATTTCCAGCATCCCTTAGGCCCGCCACACACGTACAGTTCAATCCTTCAATTTTTACAATGGATTGGAAACAGCAGGACAATTTCACCTAGCTATATATCTTTGATGCCAAGGAAATTATATTGTTAAAAAAAAAATAAATCAAACGCACTTGCTCCTGACCACAGACTAAAGAATATATTCTGTATATCTTAGAGACTCACTCTATCAATTTATAAATGAAGCAGCCAGATACGGCCAGTTTACGATTTAATAGTATTCTGTAATGTAGTAATCAATACGATAACCTGTGGTATTTGTAGTAACGTTTTCAAATAATTATTGTCAAAACATTATATTGATAATAAAATTTTACTTCCTTGAGAAGAAATTGCAAAATTTTGAAAGAAAAAGAGTGGTATTCGTTTTAATTAAAGTTCCATTTGCGGAAAAGTGGACAATATATTATATTCCTTAAATCTCACCCGTCCCACCCCGTTACCTGCTACAAGAAAAATGCCTACAAACTGGCTTTACGCTTTGTCTAGTTGTATAATAACAATAGTATTCATTGGTCTGTGCTCCTGACACAAATTCAACTGGGAACTGTACAGTTGAACCCCCACACACGCAACAATCAGTTGAACCTTTCAGTTTAAAAAATTGAAATTTCATTCGTCTCAGTTTAATTGTACAGTTGCGTTGAACTGAGACTGAAATACCCACACACGTAGAGTTTAAACTGTATATAGTTGAACTGTTCAGTTCAAATTGTCAGTTGAAACTGTACGTGTTTGGTGGGCCTTACAATATCAAATCACCACATCTTCACCGCTAAATTTAATTTCCCTCTTTCAGAATAATTGCAGACATTACTTAATTTTCGTTGTTAAGTACTACTGGCAGTACGTGTAGGATTTGACTTATATTATTTTTGAATCTCGTTGATCTCGTTGGAGAGGAGGGAGGGTAGCAAGTAGCAACCCTACTTAAATGTAAATGAATGGCATTACTGAGAATGTCTATTATAATTTAATACATTGTACATAATTCCTGCTGTTATTAATTTTTAAACTTTAAATTAGTTGTAAGTGTACAAACGTGTAAATTTTAATTAATTTTATTCGTATTATTTCAAAAACTCTATTAATTAAAAAGTTTTAAATATTTTTCTACATTATGAATATACGCTTGTTACATAGTTAGGTATGTGTTTTAAATTTTACATGTACAAAATCTACATATGGTCAGGAAAAACAAAGTTCTAAGTAAACATCCATATATTGTTAAGTCTTCATTATGGTGACCAACGTTATGTACTCGTTAAGCATGAATTTTTTCAGCAACGAAATTGAAAATCGATTATTTTCAAAATGGCATCGTAGTGGTTGGGGGTGCCTCCAAACATGAACTTTCCCTTCTACGGTGGACCGCGGGCAAAGTTTTGAAAAACTTGGTAAGATATGATTTGTAGAAATTTCAATTTGCAATAACTTTGTTTTCGAAAACTTTGCTTAAAAATGTATCCATATACCGCTAAAATCGAAAAATTAATTTGGATTTTTTGTCCCCTTTGGATTTTTTGTAACCAAAATAGCCTTTTTCACTGGATTTTTTACTTCCTATTATTTATAAATGCTATTGACCGACTGTCTTCTCAGCAGATTTCAAAAAATAAAAATGGAACGAAATAGTTCTACAACTGTATCGTCAGTGGCTTTTTTGCGAATTTCAGAATTGGAAATTCAGCAATTGCAGCCACTCTAATGACACGAGTTGAGTACGAGACTGTGACAGAAATTTATTTTGAAGTGCATAGAAACCAAAAATAACATTCACAGAAATCTATTTACATAGATATACCTACGTATAGGTATATGTTTTTATGTATCAGTACGAGCGAAATATTCTATTTTTATGAAAGAACCCCGCACAAAACCAGTGGAAATTGTTTTTCGGTCATATTTTCTGAGACTTCGCTATGTTATAGTTTTCGCCATACTGATGAAAGTTTTTCGCCATACCGAAGTAAGTCGATCATACACGAGTAATGTCCGGGAACGCAAGTAAAGGATTTTAAAGGCAATTAAAAATTATTTTAAATAATGAATAAAACTTTTCATAATATAACGTATAAGTTCAAATATTGCCAGAACGAGACAAATGGGCGTCCCGAGAAGTTTGGCCGGGACACTGGGACATATCTCCGAAAAACGGGACTGTCCCGTTGAAAACGTCTGGTCACCTTAGTTATAAGTGATATTTATTCACGAAATAAATGAAAATCGGTTTTTTTATAGGTATAAGAAATATTCAATATTATAATGTGGTCGGGAAATATTGACATTAGAGACTTGGTGCAATGGTAATTTTTCATCAGTATGGCGAAATTTTAGCCAATTTGACCAAAAACCAATTTCCATTGGTTTTGTGCAGGGTCCTTTGGTTAAAACTTTAAAAACTTCAAATTATTGGATGAAGTCTTCAGCCAGACATGTTCGATACTCGAAACATGGATTTTTCGGAATTTTTCGTAAAAAAAAGGTTTTTTGCTAAAATTTTCTCAGGCTCAAAAATTTTTGCGACATTTTTTTACACCATTGGAAAGACGGAAAAGTCATAAAAGTAAACTGGTTTCCTAGAAAAACTAACTTTTTTAAATGTAATTTCGCTATATGTTATGAAGGATGCTGGGAGAGGGGTATTATTATTATAAAATAACGTTCACACTAAAGTAGAATACGACATAAGTAAGCCACATTGCAAAACACGTTAACTTCGCACAGTAGCGTAGCTGACGTGATTGGCGCCCCTGGCCAGAATTGCAAGTGGCGCCCCCTCTTTGATAAAAAGGGGGGGGGGGGGGTAGTAACTTCAAAAAATCCGCCCTTACTTACAATCAATTCATACGTCTCCTCTCCACTTTTGCACAAACTACAGCCATCTGGGCTTTTGTGCATGACTCATCGAACTTAACGGAATTACGCGATAAAGACGCTCAGTTCCTTTGTTTTCCAGACTTGTAGAAATGCTAGAAATCTTTTTACTTTCAACTTGTAGCCTAGTTTAAGACTAGCCAGTGTATCCATATATCTTAATTAATTTTATCTCAGTCTGTTTTTGAACAATTTTTTCAATGTTCTTATTGTTAGTATCAAAATCAAATGATATCTATACCTTGACGATTAAGCGAAAAATATTCCAGCGCCCCTGGCGGGGGCCATCCCTGCCACCCGCTTGCTACGCCACTGAGCGTATGTAGTTTTCAACGTAGTGGTATACAAATTCCATCCCTTGCTGATAAATCTTATTTACCGAAATTAAATCTACGTTCTAAAAACCTAGTTTATGTTTGCAGCTGTGAAAATGTGCAAAACCAATTTCTACACAGACGCTTGATGCAAAATGTAAGTACACACAAATAAAATATATCTGATAATATGTGTATATGTATAAAAGAACGATGTTACTACCCCGTAATATGTAATATAGTATTAGAAATACTGTGAAAAAGTATTTTCCCACATTTAATAGTAGGTACTGACTGAATGCATGGAAAACACTGAATACATTCATATGGTATAGTTTATACGTATGTATGTCTGTAACAGCTGACATAGTCATACATCGGGGATTTGAAGCCGCGCTAACAGCAAATAACCCAAATGGGGACAATAATTCTAGCTAACGACAGTTCTTATTCGACAACGAAATATCGCGTTCAATACGGCCTGCTCGCTGTCACGTATGTTATTGTTACGAGATATACGACCCTATTAAAGTGAAACAAATACACAAACAGTTCAAATAATGCCAACCAACTCTATATGTAGTACGACCGGGGCGAGAAGGTCATTTTATAACGTGAGACGCATAGATATATAAAGATCAAAATTTCCTATTTCATAACTATACCGTGTCCGATGTCGCTGGGAAATGACATTCAGCCATTTGTGACCTGCGCAATACTTAGCAAATTATATACTATGCAAATCATGTGTAAACGGACGTGCAAGTGGTGTAAACTTTACAGATATGCAAGCTTAAAAGTGGCGCCAGCAAATAATTGCAAATGTAAACCGCCATAACAACCAACAATTAAAAATAAATTTATTTATTTAAAGAATTGTTTTTTCAATAGAATTATTACACTTAAATACGACACACTTCATATTTTTTTCCGTTTAAATTTAATGAGTTAATTAAAGAAACAATAAATCTAAGATCGATGTGACCCTTATGACGACTAAATCAGAAGCGGTGTAAATTGCAATTCATTGCATCTTACGAACGACAGATTTATATTTGTACACTGCTTCTATAGTGTTCTGTGGTGAGACATTTATGTACCACTAATGTTACGGATTCGACATTCACTATTCGCCTCTCCTCCTATTATTAATTTACACCAAATATATCTTTAGAAATGTGACGTAACGAATTGTAAAAAATATTGGAGACTATAGGTAATTTGTTTAAAATGTCGAATTCGCATATTATTATAAAATATATCATTTTTAATGGAATTTTTATCGAAAATCTAGACTATTGCATTGTGGCGAAGGTCATCGAATTCAGGTAGTCGTGGATTCTGGGTTGTCTTTCCAAATCATTTGAATACAATGTCTTGATCAACTGCCTACAACAGTGTTTTTCAACCTGGGTCGCGAAGCCTTTTTAAGCGGGGTCGCAGTATTTTAAAAATAAAACCACTCTAATTCAAAATATAATATTTAATACAGAAAAGGTTAATTAAGGGTTACATTAATGTGATTGTTGCACCTGTTTTTCGTTGACTAATTTTTCCCATCACGGATTCGTTTTTGATACGTGGAGAATTTTCATTTTCTAAATTTAGATGATTTCTTTGTTAGCCTTTTATTTGAGTCATCGAAGAAAACGTCAACTCACACATGTAAGAGGTGGAAAATGAGATTAAATACTTCAAAGCTTCGATAGTTAATTGTAGATAGTCTGTTTTTCACTTTAACCAAAAAGTATCCAAAGTGACACACTTAAATTCCAAGTGTAGTATTCTATCAGCAGATAATTCTAGCAGTTTTTCTTTTATGCTGGTTTCCAAACTTGGCTCGTCTGTAACTCTTTAAAATATGCCTGTTTCAGGTACTTCATTACGTATTTAATCGATACATAATTATGAAAATAATCAATAATGATGAAGGGATTCGATATTTATAACATAAAAAAAAGATAGAAATAACGGGGGGTACGAGTTGCGAAATATTTTTCTATACTAGGGGGGTCGGGCCATGAACAAAGTTGAAAAACACTGGTCTACAATATATACAAAATTCAGCTTCTTAGAGAAATTTGGAGGAGGCGGTGGGTGAAAAAATTGTATTTCAGGTTTTTTAGAGGGTCTGACACACCCACAGCCCTCGACAATAAACTAGGGGGGGGGATTGAAATGTTGCACACTGATTGAATTATTTTCCAAGGTGTGCTCATTTTTCAACAATTTGGCACATCGTTACGAAAAAATGTTTAATGTTATTATGTGTTTTCCGGTGGCTTTGCCACGTCTACAGGCTGCCCAAATAAGCTGAAATTTTGTATGTGGGTTGACTGGGTATCCAGGTGTGTTTTTTGGAGGTTTCAATTTTTAACCTTCAGTTCCATCATTATTACGCCAAAACTTTAATATTCCAATTTTAAAGAATCAAAACTAAGTATTAGCCAGTTTAAGAAATGTAAAGATGTAACATATTACTTAAAATATTTGTACTAAATAAAAGAATGATGCTTTCCCTAAAAGAATGAAGGCTCCATGCTGTAACCCGTTTTAAATGTGGCATCAGCCAATGTAAATTGCAATATTCCTAAAGAAATATTGCGAATATTTTGTATACGATTTCATTTAAACAATTTCATAATTCAATAAATTTAATTAATACAAATTAATTACGGTGTTTTAATTACCATTTAAAATATATAATTATTTAAACTATTTTTTATCATAACATTATCATAACACAGAAAATACTAATTATACATAAATTATTACAAATGTAAGTGTTGTTACAAATATATTTAACCATAAAAATTAAATACCAACTAAAGTCTAATTAATTATTAATACAACCGAATTTTTTAATACCCTTAGCTGATTGAAGTAAAGCTAGTTTTAAGAAAATCTCAGTAACTTTTACATAACATGCTTAAAATTTGTTGTCTTTTTTAACGAATTTCCAAATTCTACATTCAGTTGTTGTTACAGCCACCGTCATGGTGCGACTTCATCCCGAGACTATGCTAAAAATTTGGTAACAATATTAGAAGTTTGAAACCGTTGGATGTGTTTTTCAGTCAGACACGTCCGGTACCCAGAACCTCGACAAAATGACAAGTTTTTTGAAATTTATTTACACCATGGCAAAGAGAGATGGTAAACGGATTTTCGACAAATTGGCCATGTTACACAAATTTCTGCCTTTTTTGGATAAATATTTCTCTATGTTCCTTCAAAAATCGACATTAGTTTGCAGTTTTGCACCATTTTTTTTTCTGGTACTTAACAATGTAGATATCAAAACACCGATTTTTAAAATTTTTGTCTGTCTTTCTGTCTGTTCACATATCACGCAAAAACTACTGGACGGATTTTAATGATATTTAATGTGATGATAATTTATAACTTGGGTCAACATCTAGGATACTTTTTATTCCGGGAAAATGTCTCATTCCCACGGGAAAATAGAAAAACCATTCTGAGCATGTGGACACATTACGCAAAAACTATTGAACGGATTTTTATGAAATTTGGTCTGATGTTAACTTATTACCTGTACCAACATATAAGATACTCTTTATTACGGTAGAATGTCTCCTTCCTTGGGAAACTACAAAAACCATTTTAAACATGTATGCATTAGGGAAAAATTATTGTTCTATGTAAGTGCTATATAATTATTACACTTATATACCTATACTTCTCATTAACACTTTCAGTCCCATTGCTTCGGCATCCGAAACCAAACAAAACATCCCCAGAGGCCGACCGCGATCAATGATTAATTGATTAGTTTGTTACGCATTATGTGTGCGATGTTCATCATCATTCATCACACGGATGTGTTTCTACTCACACAAATACATACCAACATACACTACTCTTTTGGTTTCTATCTATAAAAATTTTTAAGATAAACAAAAAATAAATAAAAAATATAAATTATATTTTTAAATAAAATTGATATGAATGTCAGTGTATATGTAGTAGGTACGTATCACGTACGTATGTTTACAGTTTTACACATACATGTTGAACTGTGCTGAATCTATTCAGTGTTTGAACCATTTTATTTTATGTATTTGTTTATATAAAGTTTTTTTTAAATATTGCCGGCTTCCGGGGAAGTTTACTATGAAAGTGCTCGGGCCTCATAGTGTTAATTTTATAACAATGCGTTGCGCGAACGACGTCGCGGGTACAGCTAGTTTTGTAATATCTTTGAACACCCTTACACCAAAATATATCACACTATCTATTAATAAATAACTAAAATAACTAAAAATTGTAAAGACAATAGAGAAATTTAGGAATTTAATTTTATAATGATATAGGAATAAATTTCATTGTCAGATAGAAATAAAGAATTCTACTTTTTTTCAAAGACATTAATTGTAATTACTAACTATAAAAGTACGTTGAATTTTTATTAGTTAGAGAAGATTACGATATGGCTTCCTCCAGCTAACTATGTACAATATTTTGAAAAAATAGGACAGTTCTTAATAAAACTTTTCTGAATAAAAAAAAGTTTTTACAGTTCACAGACATATTCTTTCATAAACTGAACATTATTTTTTGTCATGTGAAAATATATATAAAAATTATAGTGAAAATAGTAAATTTTATTGTAAAAAGTATTTAGTAATTTCCTTCTTTTTTCATAAAAAAAAGTTTTTCTGCAATTTTTATTAAAATTCATTTACAACTGTGCAATGTTCTTTGTTATAACATATATACTCGTGCAGAAAAGATTTGATCATAACAGCCTTGATTACAGCAGGTAATATATAAATCAAAAAATTGAAGCAAAAACGATGTTTATTTGTGTGTGTATGTGTGATGGTTAAAAAACCTTTTCGTGTGAATTTCTTTTCAATAATATTTTCAGTTACAAATAACTTCATAAATGGCTTCAAATTGTTTCTTTGTGAAAGTGCGTTTAATATTATTAGTTTTTATTAAGTAGGGGTTCCAAAATTGTGTGCTGCGAAGCATCACTAGGAACGCCGCAACTGCGTCGTTAGAAAGGGGAAGCAATATTGAAACTAATTTATTTTGTTTTTTTTTTTATTTATTTATTTATTTATTTTTTTTTTTTTTGCTCATGTTATATTTCTCTGAGAGAAAGCAAAAAGTATGAGAATATTACTACAGCTAGAGGTGTTTCTCTGTTTTTTGCTCGTCACAAATTTTTTTTTTTTTTTTTTTTTAGTTATGTAGAATTAATTTCAAATAATTTGGCCCCTTTTTCTTATCTAAATTCAATAATAACCAATTGTGACCAATTTGAAAGGAACTCTATGTAAAGTGTGTGCTTTTTACCTATCACTTTGCTGCCACAATAATCTTACCCTAGTTACACATTAAGGTACGACTAGGCATATTCACCATATTGTGTATGTAATATTGTATATCCGCATACTCTTTCTCAACCTCGTATATCAAAAGTTACATGTTTTAGAACACAAAAAAACATTAAATATTGTATTTATATGTATACTTATCTATATATATATATTTATATATGTAGGTAGCCGTAATTAGCCGTAAGCATCAAAGGCTGTAATTAGCATAAATCTTAAGTTCATAATGATGAAAACACAGATTTAAATACGTTTTTTTTTTATGTGTCCAAAAATTGGAACTTTTCAGATACGAGATTGAGAAAGAGTATGCCCAATATGTGTTATAAATAAATTATTTAAAAAATGTAAGTCGGAAACTAGTTGAAATAAGAAGACATTTACGTCATAAAATAGAAGAAACTTGCCTGCTATCACCAAATCTCCTATGTAATTTTAATTTAAAATAAAATTTAATATATTCTGTTCCAAGTTTCTATTGTTCTAGTTGTGCTTTTTAACTTTTTAATAACATACAGAGCAATTTTTATAAATAACAGTCTTTCTGATGAATTGAAACATATAGTACATTACTAAGGAGAAATTTCTTATAAATTATATTATTTACGTAGTAAACGATAATTTATTTTTTATTACTCATGCGGGAGAAGTACTAACTTGGCGAACACATTTCTGTACGCAAAAAAGCTGTTTGCCCACTGTACTCTTCCCACATACTTTTTGCTTGCGAAAAAGTAAACTTTCCACACAGAAATTGACAATAAAACATGCAAATTTTAATCAAAACACGCACAGCTGCCTCTTGATTTTTCATTTAATAATATTTCATAATTATTTCTATAGAAACCACAACAAAGTAATTTAAACAATATTTAATTCAGAAAAAAAAGACAAATACTTAAAAATATTATTTTAAAAGGTAATAAAAATGTCAAAAATAGTAATAATAATAGAAGAATGTATGTGAAATTCGTAATAAAAAATAGTATGTGCAACTCGTGCGGGATTGTCGATTGCCCACTCAAGCGAATGAGCGCACTCACTACGTCCGCGCGCTCAACTCGCTTTCGTGGGCAATCGACAATTTCCCGCACTTATTGCACAATATACTATTAAAATACATTGTAAACTGTATACTTAAAGTAGACCTGCTTTAAAATTCGAAATACTCAATACATTTTCTCGTAGACAGAAATAATTTACAAACTTTTCAATCACTAATTGGAAAATGTGTTGATACTTACCTATATCAATGAATATACTTAAGGGAAATTATTTCCTTGTATACCCCATGAGAACAGATTAATTCAATTTATAACAACTGGTAGTATGTATAAAATTAATTAAATATAAATCAGATTAATTCCACGGAACAATTGTTTCCAGAAGTATGTAGATAACGATTAGTGTTACAAATATCTTACGAGAAATTTCGGAAAACTTTGAGCAATTAATTCGGAAACGCTCAGTATTTCACAATCGGTAACGAGTACTGATTACAAATACTGTCACCATCTTTGTACTTTACAATATAGTAAAAACTATAATCAAAAATATTATACCTACTGCCAATAGAGGATGGCACACAGCTTTTTCGTGCAGACTTTTATACAATCTGTGAAGTGATTTTGTGCTTAAGAACAAGTAATTAAACTGCATCATATCTTGAATTTAGTATCTTATCATATTATTAACATCTTATTCGAAACATATGTGACTTTAAGACAAGGAAACAGACATTTAAAATTGTCAAATAATTATATTAAAATTCAAATAAAAGGTTTTTCTTTTTCATTTTGTAGGAAATACAAGTCCTTTCCATGCACCCAGCATATTTTACGTTTGCGGATACACAATAATTATTCTGATTGTATTGAGATTTATAGAGGACCATAATATAATATGGCATAAGCCCCAAATACTTTCAAAATTTGAGCTCGATGTGATCAGTAGTTTTAGCCAGATAGGATTGTAATGAAATTTGTGGAGGATCATCTAGGAACCAAACAACTCATTTTTTTTTTAAATTTTATCAGAAACATTTGAATAGTACAAATAATTTGGTAGCACCTACGGGTACACAGACGGACAGACAAATAGCCCGACACAAAGACACAAAACGCGCGTGAAATTTTCATTTTGAAGGAAAAATCTTTAAATTTCACAAATGATTACAATGTTTTTGCTACTTTATATTAGTAGTCTTGGAAGCATTTACCTATATACATATAATAAAACTGTAACGAGATGATTTCTGTATGTAGAATATTTTTTGAAAATTGTACTGGTGCTGTAAATAGTTTTCGATGCAGAGATATCAAAACAGCGATTTTTAAAATTATTGTCTGTCTGTCTGTGTATCTGTCTGTTCACGCATCTTTGGTGTGATGAAACTTATTATCTGGGTCAACATCTAAGATACTTTTTACTCCGGGAAAATGTCTCATTCCCAAGGGAAAATAGAAAAACTATTTTGAACATGTGCACACATTACAGATTTTTATGAAGTTTGGTCTGATGTTAACTTATTACCTGGGTCAACATATAAGAAACTTTTTATTACAGTAAAATGTCTCCTTCCCTTGGAAAAATATAAAAACCATTTTAAACATGTGTATGCATTACGCAAAAATTATTGTTCTATGCAAGTTCTGTATAATTTTATTAGGTACACTTATATATTATACTTCTCATTGATTTTATAACAATGCGTCACGCGAACGACGTC
Source organism: Brachynemurus nebulosus (assembly GCA_035578155.1). Lineage (NCBI taxonomy): Eukaryota > Metazoa > Arthropoda > Insecta > Neuroptera > Myrmeleontidae > Brachynemurus > Brachynemurus nebulosus. The sequence goes on from JAPWDM010000002.1 coordinate 61,181,852, forward strand.
GCGGGTACAGCTAGTAAAAGAATATTTCCTGATTTGTAAGAATTAGTAGTAAACAAATACTTGTGAAAAATGAAAATCACTATATTTTAATAAATTAGAGTTAAATACTGATTAATGATATCCTAATTGTTGTCATATTTTAAACATACAAATTTATTACATTGCAAAAAAAGAAAAATATTTGTGCAATCTTTTTTACTTATGTCAGTACTTTTTCTTCATCACTGTTATAACTTATATCCCACTAGACGACAATACAACAAACTGTCTGTTTTTGTCGTTCGCAACTTAACCTATGTTATTTCCATTTTGTGTGACTAAAATTTATATAATGTTTTTCTTTTTTATATGGCTCGTTGATATTTTTCCTTTTTTGTTGTAGCTGGCTCTAGTTTGTTTGTCTTTGTATACATAATAATGAACTAAATTCATTATCATTATAACGTCGTTTTTCTCTTTGTTTTTCGTGAAAATATTTAATAAAAAGTATAGTAATGAAATAATATTTCTCAGAAAAAATAAGAGCGGATATTCAAAAACTTTTAGAATTCTGTGCTATAGAACTACAAACAAAACTTTGACATCAATCTACTATCTTTGACTCGAATTTGATTTGATGAAATGAAGATAATATTGTTTGGTATACCCCATTTCGAATACAACCAAACTACAATTTTAAAATTTACGCATTTGCAACAATGAAAGAGATAAAGCTAAGAAAACAAGAATTCTTTAAATTCGTAATATTTACAAAAAGTTGAAAGTTCTTTTCTGAAAATTATTACTTACTTTAAATATTAAGAAGTTATATATAAGAATATCATCTTTTTCTAAAGAGTAATTATAACATTCGGAACCTATTACCAACATAAGACCTAAGTCCGACAGCTTATCGCCGAACTAGCGTTTTCATATTAAGGGGAAAAAAGTTAAGCAAGATGAAAATTTTTAGCATATTTTTTTTCTTAAAAAATTAGTTTAACATCTGTAGATTGAAAATGTAATTTTACGCAACTATATAAAAAATACACGGATTTATAGCGTAAATATGCAATTTTTCATTCAATTGTGTAAAATTACACTTTTATCTGTGTAAAAATTTTTACGTTTACGTAATTTTAGGAATTTTTGTAACCTATTTTTACAGTATAATTAACATAATATCGAAATCATCACACGTTGGAAAAGAAAAATTGAAAACTGAAAGTGAAAAAATCTTTTCAGGTGTGCGAAAAACCCATCAAATAATCTACTTTCTCAATGAAAAAATTTTAGTAGTTTTGTTCGTTTTTAAACGTTTTAAATATCTACTCATTCTTAGTATGAATATTTCGTTCAAAATTAAAAATTTCACTTACCTCTATATTTGTCTTATACTTTGATGAAGGTATTCCTGAAAATGATTATGACCAAGGAAAACGGTAGGTTTGGAAATAAAATAAAATAAAAAAACTCATATAGCCAAATATAAAACAGTAGAGTTATGACACTTTATTTTAAATCCCTTTTTAAAAGCATTAAAATATATAACAAATTCTTGTATGTACAAATTTATGTATAGGTAACGTTTATTCTTCTATTATATTGAAACATTTTAAACGAAAAAAATTATTTTTACTCTCAAGAAAGAATGTTGTATTTATACATTATCAGTACGGTTTATCAAAGTTTATAATTAATAACTGATCATATTTTGTAAAGTTATTAACTTATAATGTAGAGAAAAATACAACAAGCTATATGTATGATATTATTTACATTTTAAAAATTATTATAAAATTACTTATAGAGGAATGAAAAGCTGAGTATTTATAGCATCAATAAAGCTTTTACCAATATTGTGACTGTTTAATTAAATAACAATTAAAATACGAATAATAAATAATTAACAATAGAAATAGTTTTGGTTAAACATCATTTACGCGAGAGTACCTATACTCAAAATATACAGGGTGTTAGTGAAAAAGTGCGAAAGATTTTAACAGGTGGTTACTGAAGTTCTTTTATGTAAAAAAGTTCATATAAACCCAGGTCCCAAAACGCTTAGTTTCCAAGGTACAGGGTGCTCAGTTTCTTGTCTTTTTTAATATTTTCCTAAATATATATTTTAAAACCGTTTTGAGATATTGACACAAAATTTGGAACACGTTATGACTGGACAAATACCCATATTCTGAAGTAGGTAGAATATTTTAACAAAAACCAGTGGTGTCCGAAAGACCATGGGATAGCATATTTTTGAAGAAAAAAAGGCACGCCAATGAATTTTTTCCAATTTGAAAATGTTTTTTCAAATGTCCCATAAGTTGTTGACAAAAATGACCTATTCGTATTTTGTCGCTTAATGTAGTCGTTTTCAAGATAAAAATTAATTTTCAGTTACTGTTCCTACCAAAAAACCGGTATGGGCTATCAGCCCATCTTTTCTCTATCTTGGAAACTAGGCGTTTTCGGACCTGGGTTTATATGAACTTTTTTACATAAAACAACCTCAGCAATCATCTGTTAAAATCTTTCGCACTTATTCATTAACACCCGTTATGTATATTGGAAATATGCCATCCAAAATATAATATCGAAGAACTCTGTTTTAAGCGTGGTTCTTAATTTATTTAAAACGATCCGAGAAAAAAAAGTATTAGGTTCTCGTACATTCTTTCAAGTTACTCGTTTCAAGAATAAAGTTAATTTTTGGCTGATAACTTGTACTTTTAATAATAAAAACTCTGGTCAGGGCCACGGCGAGAGACGAAGGGTCCTGGGAACACATAAAATTGTTCACAAAAGTACAATCGACGAATTAAAAAAAAATTATATAGGTATTGACAACTAGATGCCATATTGACAACGAGAATGCCAACGTAACTTTTCAATTTTATGAACTGAATTTTTGCCCAGGCCCCCTTTTCAAACCTGGGTCAAATAATGCAAATAAACACTATGTCGTATGCTTTTGATTGGGTTGGATTTAGGAGATTTAGGCCCATAAGTCCAGCGCCTAGAGTAATATCAGAGAAAAGAAACACTGATTTTATTTTTTTTAAATTGTTTTCGAGATTTCAAATAAAAAATTTTCGGATTAAAATTGAAAGATGATACAATCGGTTAACAATTTTCTTATCATAAACAAAAATGACAATATATACCTACAACGTTATGGGTAACCGAAACTAAATACACCCCTGACCTTAAATAGAATGATACTAAAAAAAAGAAAAAATAGATCATATCTGCATAAATTTTGACTTGCGCCTTTAATCGCGGTTATGGTGTTTTTTTTTTTTTTTTTTTTTATTTCCTCCCCACCACAATGATGTTTAACCAAGTTTTTAAGCCTAGTAATTTAAATATCTATCATTTACAGAACTGAAAGTAATATTTAAAAATATAAGGAAGAGCTTATACGACAATAAGTTACCGCTTATGTAAATATTTTGAAGTTTTGAAATTGAATGGATCCATACAAACATATTTTGGAAGAAAATCACAGACAACTCAAACATTTTTGTATATTCTCACATAAAAAATTTAGAACTAATACAAAATATCACAGATAATGTTAAGCAGAAGTAATCAGTTTGTAACGAAATACGTAGGCTCGTAAGAATTGAAACAATTTAAACACCAAAACGATACAAAATTACGAAGGGTAGAATGAATGATATTAATTATTTACATAAGCTATTATCATTGTATAAACTCCGCATGATATAAATTATTCCTGAAGCTATTAAAAAATTAAAAAATAATAATAATAAATCGACTCCGTTGTTGAGTAGGTATATACAAATGTATATATCTGTTTAATTAACTGTGTTCATTATTTATTAATATTTCCAAATCAGACGAAACGTTTTAATTATCTACTACAGGTGGATCGGTGTGGTAAAATGTGATTCTTTCCCATTTTTTATTTAATTATTTGATCAATTGGTTTCAATAAAATAAAACAAATTTGAAATAAAGTGCGTATTAGAGCAAAATTAAGAGTTTTCATAACGTAAGAAAAATTGAATTTAATCAAAAATACCAAATATTTTTCTGTTTTTGTGTTGAAGTAATTTATAATTAATATTTGCATTATTAATGATGATAAAATTGGATACACGGTTATAAGTTGTGATTTTTAGATAATTCTAAAAAAAAATTTTTAGCTAAAGGAATACTTCAATAATTGTAACATTTAACATCAAGCAAATTCAAATTAACAAAATAATGAAAAATATAAAGAGTTTAACATTTCGGAAAATACGAAATTATTCTCTTAGTGGCTTTTCACGAATATAATATAATATTTATAAAGTTATAAGTCCACTTTTGAGTTTTACCTAAATCGTTAGTAATGGTTTACTTCCATTGAGGACTGAAGAGACTGGAGAGAATGCTTTGGTTTATAAATACATTAAGAAATTCAAGTAAAAAGTAAACTGCCAATGAGGTGTGGCACACAGCTGCCTCGTGCTTGTAAAAAAACTTTAAAACAGTATTCTACCAAATATATACACCGTGAAATTATATTTTCGCCTTAAAGTTCATAAAGAACTATTGTAACTCAAAATACTTAAAAGCTAAATTATAAAATAATAGCAAAAATATTTTAGAAATTAACCAGCAAAATACTTTAAAAATTTGAGCGAAATGGGACTAGCAGTAAATAAGATATTGACATTTAATGGGATTTCATGGTAGCGCCGTGGATACTTTTACTCCGAATAAAATGAAATTTTGTAGGGGACCATCTAGGAACCAGACCGCATAATTTCTGACAATTTTTCATAAAAAAGAATTGAATAGTTCAGAAGTTATGCCACTTGATAAAATTTAGTATATTAATGGAATGACATGGTAGCGGCGTAGCTACCGTTACTCCGATTTCGATTAAATACATAGGGAACATAGAGGACCATCTAGAAACCAAATTGCATTATTTCTGAAAATTTCATTAAAAACAATTGAATAATTCAGAAGTTATGCCAGTTGCTGCAAACTTGTGACACACAAACGGACAGACAAACGGACAGACGGACAGACACCAAACCAAGATTGTTCAGGAAGCTCTGAAACGTAAAATGTGCGTAAAAAATTTTATTTTGGAGGGAAAAAATTTTTTATTTTTCAAAATTGTTCATAATACTTCCGCTACTTTAGTAGTCTCGGAGGCAAAATATATGGATAATACAGCTAATGTTTACAAACACATCTCTATGATTATAATCGTGGTTTAGTAAAATGGAGTTGTAGTGTAACATTTTCATGCGTATAGTCGCTCTATGTAACATAAATTTTAAACATATTTGATTCAATTCTCAATGATTATTTTAATAAATATGATACTCGCTGATTAATGTTATCTAACACCTAACACCGTTAGTAAACTGTTACCCGTAAACTATATTTTCAATTTTATTCTTTCTAACGATTAGATGAAAATTAGAAGGTGCTCACGGTTTTCGTAAATTGTAATTATTCGTGAAAAGTGATAGCGAAAACAATTTCATATTTTTAATCGTTAAAAGATTAACTGGAAAGTTCGATTTAAGATTGTTATATTTTTAGTACTACAATTATTGAGGTAAAACTGTAAAACTGTAGTAGCAGACCAAACTTACTAATCAATTGAGTTTAAAAGAGCGTGATTACGCTTATCTTGTGTTGTGTCAAAAATGTGGAAAAGCATTGTCACGTTGCGTTCACTAAGGGCGGATTGCAGTTATATTAATTGTGTTTAATCATTCTTCAGTATTAAAAAAGTTAAAATTTCCAAAAAAGAACCACTGCTATTAATCCATTTTAAATGACTATATAATCAATTGCACTGACTACTAATCAATTTTAATCATTGCGGATTGTTTTATATATCCGAACTATTACTCTTAGATTAATATCAAAAAGTGTCTATAAAAATTACGTCTCCTATTACTGATTAGTTAAATAGTTAATTTTAAAATAGATTTGGCCTCATAATAAACGTTTAGTAATAATGGTAAATTTAAACACCCAATAATATATAAATACACGAATATGAAACACATCAAGTTAAAGTGCAAATAAAATATGTGAAAAATAATTAAATTAATTCGTTAACATTCAGGTATTCACAAGTTTGAAAAAATTACATAAGAACATTTAAATCAGATCTTTATAATGAACAGTAACAAAGTTTCTGAAATTATTTTAATTTGAAAATGAAGAACTGAAAGAAAATTTTTCGTTTTACGTCACAATAAAATCTAATCTTCCATATAAATAAATAATATCTGCAACAGAATGTGTTAAGCAGCGGTCCCTAGCCGCTCAATTGCAATAAACTTGTGGCAAGTTCAATAATTTGAAAAAGAAATTTGTACAATAAACTGAATGTGAGAATTGTACATTCTTTAATTCTAAATGTTGTGATAAAAAAGCTGCGAAAAAAACAGTACATACGATCCGCAACACTGTACAATCTCAAATTCTGTACAATACTACTGAGCGTGTAGAGGCCACTTTAGGTATTTGCTCCATAAAATAGATAACAAAATGTAATTTAAAAAGAAATGATTAACTATGAATACCATGTTCGACACCCTAACACATTGTAAGATACAAATAATTTCAGAATCTAGAATGTTTTAATTAAGATTATTTTTAACTTTAAAAAAGGACAAATAAATATAAAATTATTTACCTACTTATATAAAAATGAAAAAAATAATTAATTTTGTGAACACATTGTATATATCTATATACACAATACAAGCTTTGAGTTATTCCAAAATTGACTATTCTTGGAAAAATTGTATCATCCCTCTAGATCCCCAACGATAAAAAAAGCAATTTTTAGGGCTACGAAGGGTCATTGTCCTTTCGTAAGCCTAATGGGATCATTTAGATTTGAACGGCAAGGTCGTGACTCGTGATGCTTGCACGGAATATCACAATGCCGTTAAAAGTAAAATTTCTTTGCGGGTTTTTTTAAATAGCTATATCCATTCTTTATCTTAGCAGCAACAACTGTCTCTGATCTAGCATTATTCAGATGGAGCGATTCAAAATCTCCCTCCAAAAACAAAACTGCATGCGGGGGAGCGAATATTGAGATACAGACGAACAACGTTATTAAAGAGGAACGGCTTTATTCAAAGTTTGTATTGTAGGTACTTATATTTCATTAATTTCAATTAAAATATTTTCTTACCCTAAAATTTTTTTATTCACAATAATCTATTTAAAATATAATTACAAATGTAATAATTTACTTAATTTACTATAAAATAGTTTTAATTTTTATCGGACACGCTTTTAATCATATAATTACAAAAAGAGAAAAAATTAATAACTATTGTAATCAGTGGCGTGAAAAATTTTAATAAAACAATTTATACATCTAATCCAAATATTCATGCACCATATTATTATAAAATTAAAAGAAAAAAGAAAAAAATCTGGGAAGCTGAAATGATAAATAAAACAAACCGTCCAAAATAGACATAGTTTTTATTTGATTAATATAAACTTAAATTTCATTCAACTTCATTTAATTTTTATAAAAAGAAAAAAAATAACAGTTTAGGTATACGTAACTGTACCAAAAAAAAGAAAATCGATCGAAACGCACAGTCATGTCTGTGTAACTATTTCGAAAAATTAAGTCTAATTATGTCTGATTTTGATGAAAAGTAGCACTATTGAAAGTTTCGACTTGAAAGTATATTTTTTCAGGGGGGATGGATGAATTCTAAGATATTGTTAACTGTAAACACAAGTAGATAAATTTCAACAAAAATACTAAACTAGTGTTTCCATACACAAAACTTTGAAGAACAAAAAAGCAACTTTATAAAGTTAATAAGCATTTATATCACGCATCGGCAATCGGTGATCGACGGATCAAGAAATGATTAATTTTATTATTTCAAGTGAACTACATGAGTTCCACGAATAGAGTATAAATAAGAATAAAAGTTATTTAATTTGGGGGTAACAATCATTTTATAGCGTGAAATGGAAATGAATAATTGTAGGAGATGATGATCTTGTAGGAGATGATGACCGAATCTGAAGAACCAGCAAGCAGAAAAACAAACATGTGAGTGGAGAAACCCAAGTTAATAAAATTACTGTATTGTTTTTATAAAGGAACACCTCCAGGGGTGACCCTTTCTTAAAATGAGTAAATGAGTACTAAAAGTGGAAATACCAGAATTTCTATGATTAAACAATCTGAAATTGTTAATTTTTTTAAGTCCTTTGGAATTATTGTAATTATTATTGTTATATATTTATTTATTTATTTATTTATTTATTTATTTATTTATTTATTTATTTATTTATTTATTTATTTATTTTTTTGATAGAAATGTCGGTGCTTTTTGTCAGCAAAATAAGCAAGAATTGTGGTAAAATTCTAATCAAAAAATCTTTTCTTCATCAAAACTCTATATTAAAATGACCAACACTGCGGTAGCTAAAAAATACTGCCGACACCTGATTTACGTGTATAAAAAAGGACCTGAAAAGATTAGCAGTGGCCTAGTTAAACGACTTAATTAAATTTTATCCGAATATTTTTAGTTTATAGTTAGTCAAAAGTTTATATAAGAGAAAATTGGTCATAACTACTAATAATAGGAATATTTAACAATGCGTACATAAAAAATTCTCAATAAAATTTTCTGTTGGGTGTTTTTCCTTTTCTTGTACAGTGTACGTACCCGTATCATACAAAATATAATACAACATCCTTACCTGTTAAAAAATAAAAAAATTCCTTCTTAGATTATAATTATTGCATAAGCAAAGATTCTCAGGGATCATTTAGAATATTTTAGCTTTGTTCCTTTTCCAAAATGATGAACGGTTCAAATAATAATGAATTTGTCAAATACGCATGATCGAACTGAATTATTACTTGAACTAATAATTCTGAATTTTTAAAAAGGAACGCAATAAATTCTAAAAATACTCTATAGAGGGCATAGAAGTGTGACACTACCATCATAGAGAAAAGCAACAAAAATCTCGATGAGAAACAGGGTTATAGATATAATATATATTCACGTAGCATCAGTGTCAATCGCGTCAGTTAGCGTCAATTATTTACAATTTATAATCAACAAAAATATTTTAATTATTATTTATAAAAAAATAAATTTGAATAAGTTTGCACTCGTATGACAACGTTACCACGCTAACGTCGCTAACCGTAGATATCGTAAATATGGTAGATAATGGGTAGATATCGCAGATATTATCCTTGATTAACTTTTTTTTTTTTTGATAATTTTTTCAAAACTGTATAGAAACTGAAATTCTAGTTCAAATTCTTGACAAAAATCCCGGACTGATTGAACTGTTTTGAACTCAGTTCAAATCCAAATTCATGGTAAAAGGAACATTGAACTATCAGTACAAGTAATATATTTTTTTAAAAGGAACGCATTATTTTCAACTTTTCCAACTGCCCATGATTTTTACCGATTTGAACTAAAAATTCGTGAAAAAAGAACAAAGCTTTTGAAACTTGAAAATAAATATTTAAACAACTTGTAATTTTTTTGGCTAAATAATAATTAATTAACAATGACAACAATGAACGGTCTCAACGAAATGGAGGAAGTAAATAATTGTTTCATTTTGCTGTTGTATTTCTTCAAATTCGTCATTTGTATTTAAAATGCAATTCGGTTAATAATTGTCATACATTCTTCAATATAAGTTGTTATTTTGTAGGTAGGTATCTTGTATATTGTATATAATCACAATGGTTTTTTTCGAGCCATCAAATATATGACGTGTATATAATTATGTACGTGTTGTGTTATACATCGCCCCATATTACGGCACGTTTATTTCGATCCACGGATGCCAAGTGGGTCCCGTACGGGTTCCATGCCACCGCCGTAACAGCCGACCTGAAGAATACGCCATAGGATCTTCACATTGCATGCAACAAAAATACAAGCATCGCACTGACACAATGGGTGCATAAAAAGCTGCTATTGAGTGATTTGAGTGTGAGCAAATATTAATGATTTAGCTGGTGCCAGTATTTATAAAATTTGTCATACCTTAGTCCCTGGTACTGGTGGCATCAGCTAATGTAGAATAAATAACCAGGAAAAAATTTATGGCCGATTGCACTAACATTATTAACCGATAATTAAGACGATAATGATTAACTGTAGTGATTATTGTAGTAAATGATTATTGTCTGTTGTACCAAGGGTAATTTTTGTTAACCGATGATTAAAATGTCCGTTAAGTTAATGGATGGATATTGGGCAATTAATAGTACCCATATTGTGCAATAAGTGCGGGAAATTTTCGATTGTCCACGAAAGTGAAGTTGAGCGCACGAACGTAGTGAGTGCGCTCAATTTCGCTTGAGTGGGCAATTAACAATCCCGCACGAGTTGCACATACCATTTTTTATTAGGAATTTCATATACTTTTTTCTATTATTATTACTATTTTTGACATTTTTATTACTTTTTAAAACAATATTTTTAAGTGTTCGTCTTTTTTTCTGAATTAAATATTGTTTAAATTACTTTGTTGGTGGTTTCTATAGAAAAAATTATGAAATATTTATTAAATGAAAAATCAAGAGGCGGCTTTGCGTGTTTTGATTAAATTTTGCGTGTTTTATTGTCAATTTGCGTGTGGAAGGTTAGTTTCCGCACGCAAAAAAGTATGTGGAAAGAGTACAGTGGGCAAACAGCTATTTTGCGTACAGAAATGTGTGTGCCAAGTTAGTATTTCTGCCGCATGAGTAACAAAAAATATTTAGTCAGCGTTTAGTGCATATTTTGATGCTGTTTTCCATAGTACCGCTAATAATTATATTTAATTTTTTTTCTACTATTAAAATATACTTTTGTAAAATTTCAATTAAAATATTTTTTTTATTTTCTGTAAAATTTTGGCATCTATTTAATTTTTCCATTTTTAAATTGAAAAATGTCTTCACAATCGTAAAGTTACAATTCCAAAATGTTTTACGTAAACATAAATAATATATTTTCTAATATAATATAAATCAAGTAAGCGCCATCTATTTTCTAATATATGAAAATTTAAATTTTATTAACCATCGGATATTATCAACTTACTATCATTTACTTCTCTTATGTCTAATTTCATGTCCTATCAGACACCGTTATCAGTCAACATTGGCCGCTAACATAATATATGTACGTTAGTTAACCAGTGGTATATTTGCAATGGTGCAACAGACAAATCGGGGTTAATTAATCTCTGATTTACTAATAACCATTAAGTTCCGATTACATTAATTTTAGCGCAATCGGCCATTAGTTACTTTAAAAATAATTTCTTAGAAAATTTTGACTTGTAAGAAATATTTTGATTAGATTTATACTGGTTATTGTACATATGATTTAAGCAACATTTTATGAAAATTGTCAGTGAGCAATAAAGTCAGATGGGTTTATCTTTCAAATTTACACAATTTTTGAATAATTAAAAAGTAAATTAAAGAACCCTTCATATGTATACAGTCACAAATAAGAATAGCAACTTAGATATTTGTTTAGTCATAGTTAGGGACAGAAATCTCAGTAGGATTTAGACTTGCTAATGTTCACAATTTGGCTCTTTATCATGTTATAAATGAAGAAGGAATTCCTTTTTCGATTGTATTGAACGTATAATTTTAATCAATAATTTTAATTTTACAGAAATAATAATAAATAACTATCTAGAAACGTTTCATTAAAAAATTGACTAAGGACGACTGAGGCTCGCACAATTAAGGCTACAGTAAGCAGTCGGCAGACCAAATTTTGTTTTAATTTAAATCTTATTCAAGTTTGCTTGGGATAACTTGAAAATGCACGAATTGTCTCACATTGTACTGAAACATGACAGTAAATACGTTATCTGTGTTTCCCCTTATTATTTAAAATATTTTTTTTAGCAACTAATGCACTCTCAAAAAAGTCTGTAGTTTTCCTGGAATCTATGATTCAATATGTACTCACTCTATTAAAATTAATGTTTAAGTTTTAGAAATTTACGAAATTAAGAGAGAAAAACGGTCAATTTGAGTAAATTTTGAGCTACAAATATCACTAAAGTCATCACACTTAACCTTTTAAAAAAATATAATTTTTAAAATGATTAGCAGTAGCTCTTTTAAAAGATACCTCACACGATATATTTAATTAAACAATTTTTTGGGATCGAGCCGACCCCCATTTTTATCCGTATAATATGTGCGCGTTATTAAGATCTAATTTTATTACTCTACGACAGACGGACGGACGGACACGAGCGTGATCTTATAAAGGTTCCGTTTTACCTTTTCTGATACCGTATTTCACTCCTCGACTCGAAAAACGATCAAAATACTGTAGCTAATTTCGGAAAACAGAAGTATCAAAAGTAGGTAACGACAAACCCGTAAAAATATTATAAATCACAATAAAAATATATCAGCACATAGACAAATCAAAAAGAAAATTCAAAAAAAAAAAAAATACAATCAAAAGTTTGACTAGTTTCGGGCACTTAAGTGACCATCCTCGGAAAGCATACACCAAGCAAGCAGTTGGATCTGTATGATTTTTAATTTTTTTAATTTACTGTAGCTAAGTTGTCGCGTTTGTGCTAGTTGACCAGTCTTCTCGTTAAAATGTTAGACAACAAATTCTCGTCACATATAAACACAAATTTGTTCGAAAAACACAAAACGCTCGTATAATAAGTGAAATAGTAAAAAAAAATATATCACTTGAAGATTTTTCCAACAAGAAATCCTATAACAAACCAACTTTTTTTTCTTAAACCAACCACCGAAAGCTATTAAATAAGAAGAGAGTAACCTCAGTTGTTTTTCACTTAAATACACACCAAATTGTAATTACTTACGTACGACAAAAATGGTAGTGGAGAAAAAAAAACAATTTAACAAAAATACGGAACAGAAAAAAGTTGAGTTACAACTGCAATATTATAAAACAGAAAAATAAAAATCTAAAAAAAAAATTAAAAGTGTATAGGAAGAAAAACAACGAGTGGGAAAATTGTAATAACAAGAGACGAGTTAAAATAACTACTCTTCACATAAATAATTCAATTAAGGTTTAATTTTTTTTGGCAACGATTCAAAAAATGAATTTTTTTGTTAAAATCGTTCTTCCGTACTTATATATTATTCTATGAATGTAGATACAGTGTATAGGTACGTATTATATATATATATATATATATATATCGTAGTATTGTTAAATAAACATTCGAATGCAGTATTATAATTCATATTTGTATTTAAAAAATTTAGTTGAGTTTAAATGAAATAATTGAACAAAAATTACAAGCTAAAGTATTAAACGAGTATTCTCTAGTTGCGATTTTCTTTGAAGTTAAATCTTTTAATTGAAGACACTAATTGTAAGGACAAAAATACCTTCAGGCAAGCGAAAATGAAGGAAATTCAGAATTTTTTACCAAGGAAAACATTGATCCACACGTTTTTTTTAGATTCAGCACTGTATTTACGATGATCTTAGAGTATTATAAAACATATTTTTGCTAAATGGTAACGTAAAAGTAAAAATTGTAAACATATCCCGAAGGTAAAAACTATAAAATATATTTGGTATAAATTTCAAAAAAATCGATCGAGTAGTTTTCAGATGAGAACGCCATTAAATTGTAAAAAAAAATGTTGTTTCGATAAAAAAATATTTAAAATTTCGGTATATGATAGATTCGTATGTAATAAATGTTCAGAAGCTCAAAGTTCGGGAGAAGAGTAGGATTTCGAATATCGCTCTGAAAATTATAGGGAGTATATTCTTGAGATGTTTTATTAATATTTTATGGAAAAAAAATCGATTTCTGTAATTCTAAAGAAACTTCTCCCCTTTGTGTATTAGATATTTTAAAACGTAAGTTGTGATTTTTTTTAATGAAAAAATAGTTTTAAAAAATTAACATGAAAAGTGATTTGTTTTCACAGTAACAAATTTTACGTTCGCGCATGCACAGTAATTATCGTGCTCTGATTGTAATGAAAATTATAGAAGATCATAAATGGCTTAACCCCAAAGTAATCTAAAAAACATTAGCGAAATGGCACTAAAAGTAAGTAAGATATCGACATTTAATAGAATTTCACAGTATCGGACCATTTAAGAATCAAGCTGCATAATTTGAGGAAGAAAATAACTCAGGAAGTACTAAAACGTACAATATGCAAAAAAGATGTTCATTTTAGATATATAAAGTAAGCTATCAAAAACAGAATGACAAATTATTTTCCAAGAACTACTATCACCCACAATCACGATGAAAACCAAAGCTTTGTAACAATTTAACAATAATACTAATCAACAAAAACCCTCCTCTTTTTTAATTCCATAATTCAAATGAAACATAAACAGAGAAATTGATTTGATTTGCAAATTTATTGCCGCCGTTTACAATAACTAACCTTATTTAACATTACCCATAATGCAATTATCGGCAAAAAAAAATCAATAACTGAAATTGATACTGTGAAATAAATTTCACCAACGTATAATTTCCCTACTGACTACTACACAATCATCTAATTTGTCTTCATAGACAGAGATACACATACACACACATAAAAAATACATAACGACACACCACGACAACCTTACTGACCTAAATTTTTACAAAATAAAAAAAAAAAAAAAAAAAAAACGAAGAAAGAAAATTGTCAGGCAAGTTACACAAAGCTTGCTGTATAGAAATCATTGATATTCCCAATAATAATTGCGGTTTTACTAAATACTAAAATAATGATTGCCAATTATTGGAAGATTATGTATATTTTGCTTATGTACGCAATTTATTTACCAGTATTATTTATTTATTATTTTATTTATTTTGAGTGTATAAAATTTAGAGAGAACTAACATTTTTATTTAAGACTGCATACACTAAGAGGGGGCGATGAATGAAATAAGTATTCAATTGTTCAAAAAATCGTCATAGAAACAAAAAAGTTTACTATAAATTATATTGAATGGTTTTTAAATTCTTAAAGCGGTCAAAATTTGCGGAAACCGATTATTTCTCTTTGCTTGTTCTTAAGGGAGACCATTACTGTGACCGCCTGAAAAAAAGGTAATTTTTGGGAATTTTTTAAAACTACTGTATGGAATATTTTAATATTTTAAGGACATATTCGCTGATATATAATAAATTCATGATAAAATTTTTGGACCAAAAAATTGAAAATTCAGTGAGTTATTCGCGATCTCCCAAGGCTCCAAAAAAAAGTTCCCCCACTGGTGCAGTGATAGCGACCTCCACAGTGCTGAAATGAAAAAACCAAAAAGCCTATTAAACTAGAAAGTACTGTCCGTGCAAAATTTAACAAAATGGCGGAGTTTTTTAAAAAAAGTTTCAAATTTTGCGCGAAAATTTTATGATTTCTGGCCTGCAGTTTTTATTCAATCGGAAAACTGGAGGTTCATGGCACGAAGCAATATATATAAAAGAAGCTGCAATAAGAATCAACTGGATCGGATGATTTGTCTTCAAGTTACAACTGCAGCAAATTTGAAAAATGTAGTTTTTCTTTACTTGGTCTTTTAGTTTTAATCACTGAAAATTTTTACTAAAATTATTTACGATGTACTCACTATAACGGTCATAGTAAAACTAGATGACTCGTTTAAAAGTGCCAGGGTCTAGCTTCTCCACAACATGCGATTGGCAGCCACGTCCAGAAACTCGCAAACCATCAACATTCATACATTTCTCAATATCTCAAAGTTAACAATGAAAATCAGAATCCGCTCTTCGAATGGCTGTAACTCGAAAACTATTTGAGATATGGACTTGAAATTTTAGTATGTTATTTTTAAAGGTACAGACCATCGAAACATGCCATTTTTCATTTCCATTTTTTTTCAAAATGTCACACTAGTGGTCCCCCTTAAAGTTTGGTCTAAAACTAAATAAAGTAGCAATTATTACGCCGTACACTAAAATAAATCGAACAGTACGTACAACACTTGAACTGTCAACATATTCCACAGGTATAAGATTAATTATAGGTCGTTTAGTGTACAGGTTCTTAAGGGAGGAGTTCAAATAAAAAACCAACTTTTTTATTTATGATTATTTTGCTTGTTGAATTTTTTTTTCAAATTAGGCAGGGTTTCAAATAGAAAATTTTGTTTTTGAAACATTCATTACTCTTCCCTGTGGGGGGAGGGGGCCCTTGTTCACAAGTTTTTAAGCGTTTACAAGGAACGCCATATTTCAAAAAGTAATGAATATTTTTTAAATATTTTTCCATTATTTTATTCCGAAAGGACCTGTCTATAAAGCTGAGTATGGGTTTCAGGTAATTTTAAAAATTAACTATAAAACTGTAATCCCAAACTTCTAAAAATTATAAAACCCAATTTTTTATTAAAAACAAATGTTTAAAAATAGTTACAATTGTTCAAATGGAAAAAGCATACTCCACTTTATGCACAATATGTTTATGTACAAAATTTTAAAAAAATTTAGTCTCTATCTTTTCTAGAACTTGAGATATGATTTTCCTTGCCGGGAAAAACACCATGTTTTATATATCACCGTGTTTGTAAAGAACCACAGAACAAAATAAAAACGAATAACGAGATTCGAAAAAAATTAGTTTATTAGCCGTTTCTGGCGTGAACTCCCCCCTTAAAGTGCAACTCTCGAACTGTAAAAATACGGCTCACAGTACCAGATCGTCTCAAATTCGTAAACATTTTTTCGTTGGAACATATGAAATTTTATACGCAATATTGTATCTTGTTGTTACATAAATTTTATATAAGTACTATCAGTGTCCATCTTTAAAAAAATGCGATTTCATTTCCGCATGTAATTATTCTGCTCTTTTTACAATTCCAATTCTGTGAAAAATTTAAAAAAAGTATCGAAAACTTATGGGCAATTTCAAATTTTAGGTCTCTAATAACAAAATTACGGTTTTCGGAGCTTTTAAAAATCTGGTAAACGTAATGACGTCACCAAGTTGAATTTTTTAGGGTTCAATCAACAGCTACAAAAATGAAATGAATTAGACCCGTTGGTCAAGTCTGAGTTATTTGTATGCGCAATTTTCATTCAGGAAACTAAGTCTATGATTTTTGTTTCAAAATATAAAGATCATATAATAGTAGCTTGAAATTTCACTTTTTTAAATTTTTTGATCAATCCTAAAATATTAATAAGCAATTTGTAATAAACTGAATACCTAGAAAAAATAGTTTTTGTTTTCCTTTTTTATTTGGCCTAAAACCAAACCAAAAATTCACATTTCTAGACAAAAACACCACCTTGAGGTTAAAAAGCGTGTCCCATAGTCAGTGCGGGATTTACACTAGGGGCACACGGGGCATTGGCCCAGGGCGGCAGATTTTTAGGGACAGCAAAATTATTGTAAATAATTAAATATTAACTATTTTTTATAGGAAAATAAGAAATGAGAGTTTCTTTTTGCTCGTTTTGCCCGTTACGTAGTTTTTGATAGGAAAGAAAAAATAGTGTGGAAGTTATTAAGAAATTTTTTTGCAGGGGCGGCATTTTTCACAGTGTCTCGGGCAGCATTTAGGGTAAATCCGGCCTTAGAGAGTTACAAGTGACAGTTGAAATGATATTTATATAAAAAGTTTAGTGTAGCAACATTAAATTATAATAAAATTTATAAATAAGTTACAAATATGTTGAAAGCGATTTAGAAAAAATTCAGAGTAGTGGGGCAGCTTGAACTTAAGTTTTACAGAAACCGTGATATTAGCGTACCGGCTTATAAATAAATGGTACCTAAATTTGTTTCCCACACGGTAAGTTCCATATATTTCAATAGAAGATAGCGTAAATTGATTTGTACAAATACCAAAATTCTTAGTACCTACGTGTTTTGGGATTATCATATAAACGATACGAATTACAGTAAAACTTCGAATATTGCTCGGAAATCTCGAATAATAAATATTTACTTAAATGATTCACTATGTTTAAAGATTTCCTTTGTAAAATTTCATCTTAATAGACTAGCAACTTAACCCTAATTTTAACAAAAATAAATCACGTGTGTTCTAGGAATAAAAAATTTCAATAGATTCATCCTATTTTTTTAATCAAATGCCAGCGTTACTATGAAAAGTAGGATTAATGAAAATAATAGGTAAGTTATATACGTATAAATTTTGTATCAGTTGTATTCAGTAAACACCATTTATATAGAAAAATATAAATTTAACACATTTCCTTAGAGACAGGGAAACTATTGAGAATGTACTTTAGAATGAATATGTAGACTTAAGGAGGCTCACCAGTCCAAAGATCGAAAAAATCAGGTTTTTTCACGATTTTGTTTAGATAAATTGGACAATAAAAACAAATAACAAATGATAACAGTTCTTTTACTAAATATTCAAGAATACAAAAATATTTTTTTTAATTTTGACGTATACTAATCAATATACATATATATATATATATATATATATATATATATATATATATATATATATATATATATATATATATATATATATATATATGTAGTTAAGTATCTAAAAAAAGGTACTTCCACTTGTGACAGGATTTTAAAGCTCAGGAGCATTTGAGGAAAAAAGTAAAAAAAATTCTTAATCTATATGAGTGTGGTTACTGGCGGAACCAGAATTAGCAATTTTGCATTTATAGAAACAAAATGGCGGCAGTTTCAAAAAAATCTCTGAAATTTTACCATATTATTGGGATTAAAATGGTCATAAAATGGCAATATTTTATCCAAAAAATCTGGTTGTGGTTTAGCCAATAGCAAAATGTGTTGTAAATATTTTGTCCAAATTTGTGCTAATTTAAATGAATACATTTAGAGTAATCTTGACACAGGTGTCGAAAAAAGTCATTTAAAGTTTTAGTTATTTTTTCCTTAATAAAACTTAAACTTTTATATTTACAGCTAATCAGCCATTCCTGGACCATACAGTAACCCTGAAGAAAAATATATATGATATTTAAAACAAACGTTATATAGCGTCATGAGTACTTAAAAAGACAGTACTGCGCTGCGATCGACTGCGCGTTAAAAATACGAAATCCTACATTTTACGGTGCCAGCTTTAGAGGCTCATATCTCGAAAAAGAAATTAGATATTAAAAATTTCTTTGGCACAGTGATTCCTGATAAGTATAGTTATAAGAAAATGCAAAACAAAGAAAATCGATTTTTTGAAATTTCTGGACTGATGAGCCTCCTTAAATCAAATATTTTTAAAAATTATTGGTGTTAACCAATTTTTAATATTGCCGCCGCTAACGCCAATGAATGTTTTTTACTTTTGTGAAAAATATTAGAAATTATTTCGGTATTTAATGCTGTGATGATTGTTTACAATGCGATACCAATCAAGTGGGTTATAAGAGGGTCGACTGTACTGATAATAATATACTCCGTGACGCGAGAAGTTTTGTGTATGTCTGGAAGAGATCAAAATGATAGTAGTTTTATGAGGGCGGGTGTAGTAGTATGTAAGTGAAGAACACTGTGTGTATGTAATTCAAAAACTTAAACAGTTAAAACTTTCTTGAAACTAAACTAAATAATTGTTATAATAATAATCCTACCGAGTTATATCGATTTATAATTACATTTGACTGTGCATAGGATTCTTAGTGATGTCGAACAAATTACACGAACATATTAGAAAGGAAAATTTGGTTGGTGTCGTTTGAGTTTCAATCTACGAAATTAATAATATCTGTTTTCTAATAGTATCGATATTACGGTATAATATGAATTCGTCTTTTAAGCCCTCATGATACGAAACTAGTTTCAATCTGATTAAGAAAAAAAGTAACTGCATTTTATTTTTTTATCT
Source organism: Brachynemurus nebulosus (assembly GCA_035578155.1). Taxonomy (NCBI): domain Eukaryota; kingdom Metazoa; phylum Arthropoda; class Insecta; order Neuroptera; family Myrmeleontidae; genus Brachynemurus; species Brachynemurus nebulosus. The sequence continues at coordinate 61,201,714 of JAPWDM010000002.1, forward strand.
GTATCTATATTTGGAACTGTTTCCTGCAATCCCACTATACTTTAAAATCGAAATTTTTTATAACATAATGGGTAGTCCCATAGTACCCAATATTGAGGTGTTACAATACTTTGAAATGCCAAAAAAGGTTTTATTGGAAAATTTTTTCTCCGTAACGAATAACCTAATCAATATAAAACTTTGTAGAGTGTATTGATCGTTATTTGAGATCGTAACACAAAAAAAATTTCAATTTAAAAACACAATACCACACTACTAAAATTTACCAAAAAGTATACGATATTACAATTTTAGTTTTCGTGGTCTTGAAATCTAACAGCGGATTCCTGATAGATATTAATGTGTTTAACAAAAAACAGGATGGTAAAATTTTTCGATATTTCGCTTAGTTTTCGAGATTTCAAAGCCTGAAAATAAGCATATACTAGGAAGAGTCGATATATATCGGAAATTAAATGAAATATTGAAAAACGTTATTTTTTATTTTTTGTTCAAAATCAGGGCCGTGGATAGAAATGGCGGACCTCGGGAATAAGGTATATCCCTTAAAAATTTCTATTTCTTCCTGAAAAAATTAGTGACAAGTCCCGGATCCTTGCCGATCGCTACGGGCTCCGGGACTACAACACCGGCTACCCCATCCTCTCGTCGGGTCTGTTGCAAACTTGTTTGAAATTTACCAGAACTTCCACCATAATTATGATTTTTTTTTATAGATAAGTTTATGTTCCAGTTTGACCCTAAAAAGAATCTGGTAGAATACAGGACTATTGGAATATCATTTATAAAAATTTAAAATCATGAAAAATTTTGTGCCGAAACAGATTTCTATCTCTACGTGGTTTATAAACAAGTAACACTGTCGCTGTGTTATATAAGTTACTCTACTATATAAATGACTGTATTCAAGGTTAATTGTCGTGGAGATTAAACTGGGACACAGAGCACACTCTTTCGTCAACAACTTACAGTAATTTATTTTAATTAAAAAGTATCAGAAACAAAAGTTTCTTCGTTCGTTTAATAATTGACGTTTTGTTCAAATATTTACGACAGAAATTAGTTTTATCTCAAACAATTTTAAAATTTCAACTTTTTCTCTCCTTGTAAATACTTACTGTTCCGTTTTTTTTTAATCGTTTTAAATATCTGTTAGTTGAATATTATTAAAATGATACAAGATTAAACAATAAGATTTTTATATATACAGGTGTTTTTTTAAAAGCTTTTATTTAACTTGCTATGTTAGAAAGTTGGTTTAGATCAAATCTTGGAATCAAAATTTAGACAGGTTCTAATTGAGGTAGAGGTTTCAAATTTTGTATACGTGTCTAACCTTGATGACAATGCAATATGCATAATTAGAGTTTCCCTAAATTGTCCCAAACCAAAATTGTTGATTTTTAGTCCTATGCAACGTTTTGACATTTCGAATTGTCAAATATTGTCCATTGATTATACATTGCAATTTTTTGTTTCCCTAGTTATGTCTGATTAGGATAAATTAACCGATTAAATTATAGGTAAAAAAATTACTTCTTTATTTTTTTTTTAAATTAATTGTAATCAGACTAAAAAGTAGAAAATAAAATAAAGTAAAAAAAATGTTTTTTAAGAAAAAGCTTTTATTTAAAAATGGGCTAAAAAAATAAAATAACTTCTGAGTGAAGTTTGAAGCAATATGCAACATAATTTATAAAAGCTTGAGGCGTTTAATTAAGTTTGGTAACTACTGGAAAAGTTAAATAGCAACACTTATATCCAAAACATAAATAATTAATGATAACGCCTCAAGCTTTTATAAATTATGTTGCATATTGCTTCAAACTTCACTCAAAAGTTATTTTATTTTTTTTTAGCCCAATTTTAAATAACAGCTTTTTCTTAAAAAAACATTTTTTTACTTTATTTTATTTAATTTAGTCTCATCTAAAATGATCAGTTCTTAGTAGATAGGCTATGACAGAGCGAGCACACCGGTTGTCTCAACAGTTTGGGTACATACTGATGCAAGATGCACCCAGTACCTCCTGACGCAAGATGTACCCAAATTTTTGAGACACACTGTACCTCATGTAGGGATTGATTTTTGACCCGGCACGTACCGAGTACATGTATTTAAAATTTGTTGTTGACATTTGACCCCAACACTCGCTCATACTGTTGGCCTTGAAACTCCAAAGACATGAGAAATCACTTCGACATAATAAATTCAAGTTAACCCATTATGCGTCATCACAATTTACTTATCACAATTTGGTTTTGTGTTAACCCATTACCCGCCAGCACTGACGTAGTTTTTGAATGCAAACCTAACGCATGCGCAGACTGAATTTAAGTACATGACGCATGCGCAGACTGAATTTTAGGTTACAATTTGATAGATGGGGTACACTACCGCGTCAAAAATGTGGGGTTACCCTAACTCGGGGGGTGGCCCCAAACTTTTGACGCCGTACTGTACTTAAATTTTTGGTACACTGCCGTGTCAAAAGTGCGGGCCCCCCTGACCAAAAAGGTATCCTATCACTTTTTTAAGCGTACTGTACGTGCAAACCTTGGCCCCAACACGCGCTTGCCTTAATTACGTCATCTTAAACGAATTATCACGTCAAAAAATGTGGGGAATACCCTAACTCGGGGGTGGCCCCAAATTTTTGACGCCGTACTGTACTTAAATTTTTGGTACACTACCGTGTCAAAAGTGCGGGCCCCCCTGACCAAAAAGGTATCCGATCACTTTTTGAAGCGTACTGTACGTGCAAACCTTGACCCCAACACGCGCTTGCCTTAATTGCGTCATTTTAAACGAAAGGTACATTACCAAGTCAAAAATGTGGGGAATACCCTAACCCAAGGGGTGGCCGCTAAATTTTGCGGGGCACTGTACCAAGCGCTAGATTTTAAAACCAGACTCCGGGGTCCAGATTTCTGACCGCTACTGTACTGCCGGAAATCGAGTGTTAACTGTACCTTATGGGGATTTTTGGTATATTTAACCTTGGAAAATTCCAGGAATTTTTATCAGTTTTAAAACAAACAAACAACTAATAATTAAATGTTTATTTTAGCTGAATTATGATCATATGACTCATATATGGAGTTTTTTTGGTATAAGAAAGATGACGTCATGGAATATTAATGAGTTAAAAAATTGTTTAGTAAAAAATATCACCCATTGTAGGCCTCAAGCAAGAAATTATTTATATCAGTTTTAATACTTTAACATTTAACCTACAGTGACCAATTTTTTAGTTAACTAACAAAAATTCTTGAAATTTTAACAAGTTACAAAAAATATTACTTCTTATGGTGCACAACACTTTTGAATTTGACTGTAGCACAAAACTGTTTCTATATCAAACGAAAATTATCTGAAATAATTCAGTATGTACATATGTATAGACTCTATATATTAAAAATATTTTATGTATACACTCTGTATATTGAGAATAAGAAAGAAAATTTGTATATAATTTTATTTTTTATGAATGCTAGTAAACGAATTGTATAGCCATTTATGAATAAGTATTAAATCTAATTATAAAATAATTTATAAATATTGCAAAAAATTTGTTTAATCAGCAAAATCAATGTATATCATTTTAATACTGATACATATATTTATATTAGGGTATAATAGTATTGTATTTAACATTTTTAAACAGAATAAAAGTTCAATTTTTGGTTTTAAATTACTATAAACACGTCGCTTAATATAAAAATGATAACAGCATTGAGTTTTACTAAATTTTTAAGTCTGTAAAATCAAAATTTTTATAGCTAGAACATTTTGAATTTGATACTTTATCAATCATTAACATATATACAATATCATGTATATATAACTGGTGTATATTTAGTATTTTTAATAAATATTTTAGTATACAGGGTGTATCATGAAATATGCTTTTCAATTAGAATAATAAATTTCATAAGATTTTTGTTAATACTCTTATTGGTTAACGAAAGAAACTTTTTGCTGTAAAAAAATAGGGGAATTCAGGGTAATAATTAAATAAAACGCACATATTTTTCTTTTTTTTAAAATTTTATTTATAGAATATGTATACAAAAAATTAAATTGCTTAAATGTATATATTACTAAAAATCTATTTATTTTCCATATAAAATTTTTTTAAAAGAATACAGTTTTCTAATGAGCAAATTTTATCTGAATGGATCATACAGCGTCTTGAATAATATTCATCTCGCAGATTGGAAATCTTCGGTACATCAAATATTTCTTCCAAATTCAAAATCCACGGCTGGTTTTCGGTACCATCAAACAAATTTGAAATCCATTTCTTCTTTTCACCGCCCTTGAAACTTCTTTAATATAGGTTTCAATATGGAATGAAGTTTTTTGTACGGAATAAATCCATATGACCAAGGTATCCCATGCCAATTTCGGCAAAGCCAACGTGCAGCAACCCGTTCATATTTCTTCGGCAACTCGTTGAAATCAAACGGTGCGTCGAATATAAGATGTAATATTTCATCCGAATTTTCCGCAACGATACCAACTTCTTTAAAATAAAAAAGCTCCTTGATAGCCTTGTATGTCAAGAAACGCCATTTTTTATCGCCGCTGTAGAACTGAATTTACTCACACAATCCACAACTTTATATAAAATAATTAAAATTGGTGAGGATAGTTAATTTGTGGGATGTATCCGAAAAAGGATACTAATAGCTATTGCTAGTTGACCATCAAATTACAAACTGTTAATAATATTTAGCACATTGGTGCGTACCATGTTCTTTTCACTTTAAGACCTAGTGATTTAAGGAATGCTAAATTTTCGGGTGAAATGTGTTGTCGCTTAAAAGTTTTACGTTTAATGATCTTAGGTTTCGAAAGTCCTTTGCTAGGTTGTTTAGCGTTGGACTGCTCTGAATTGTAAATTATCATGGTTCGAAATGCAATTGTTTTACCACGAAATTGTTTTTTCAGCGAAAGTGATGTTAACTCTTTGACAACCACCGGTAAATTGACAATATTTTGCGTAAGTTTAACTAATTTATACGCTTTAACCATGATAATGTGTGTGAGCCCTTTAACCATGATAAGGTGTATGAGCTCTTTAACCATGATAAGGTGTATGAGTCACTCCGAGGGCAAAATAAGTCACTCCGGGGGCAAACTGAGTCACTCCGGGAGCAAAATGAGTCACTCCGGGAGCAAAATGAGTCACTCCGGGAGTAAAATGAGTCATTCCGGGAGCAAAATGAGTCACTCCGGGAGCAAAATGAGTCACTCCGGGAACAAAATTAGTCACTCCGGGAGCAAGATGAGTAACTCCGGGAGCCAAATGAGTCACTCCGGGGGCAAAATGAGTCACTCCGGGAACAAAATGAGTCACTCCGGGAGCGAAATGAGTCACTCCGGTAGCATGTGAGTAACTCCGGGAGCATGTGAGTAACTCCGGGAGCCAAATGAGTCACTCCGGGAGCAAAATGAGTCACCCGTTGGAGTCAAATGAGTCACTCCGGGAGCAATATGAGTCACTCCGGGAGCAAAATGAGTCACTCTGGGTGCAAAATGAGTCACTCCGGGAGTAAAATGAGTCATTCCGGGAGCAAAATGAGTCACTCCGGGAGCAAAATGAGTCACTCCGGGAACAAAATTAGTCACTCCGGGAGCAAGATGAGTAACTCCGGGAGCCAAATGAGTCACTCCGGGGGCAAAATGAGTCACTCCGGGAACAAAATGAGTCACTCCGGGAGCGAAATGAGTCACTCCGGTAGCATGTGAGTAACTCCGGGAGCCAAATGAGTCACTCCGGGAGCGAAATGAGTCACTCCGGGAGCGAAATGAGTCACTCCGGGAGCAAAATGAGTCACCCGTTGGAGTCAAATGAGTCACTCCGGGAGCAATATGAGTCACTCCGGGAGCAAAATGAGTCACCCGTTGGAGTCAAATGAGTCGCTCGGTGAAGCAAATGAGCTAAGTATATATAAGTAGAGAAGCCATAAATCTTTGAACAGTTATTCATTTACTAGCGAACGCTTCAGACCTGGTGCTGAACGATGTATAATTGTGATTTTTGTGGTAAAGCATTTACGCGAAAGTCTAATCTTTCTAGACACTTAAATGCTCAACATAATTCGTTAAGCAATATTAATGATGGTACGATTGGAAAGAATGATAACTCATCAAGCAAATTCATACCATATGATGCTAATAATAAAACACCTAATGATATCTCTATATCTAGATTTGATGATAATGATGATGAAAATACATCTCTACTACAGCATGATATTGATTACTCTGAAGCAATCTTGAATCCGTTTGACCAAAAAAGGATAGATGCTGCAACTGAAGCCATTCAAACCAAATTTAACTCTTTGAAAAGAGGAGAAAACCGTCGTCAATCTGAAAACGAGAAAGATAGTTGGTCTAATGAAAGTAAGCAAGTAAATCACTTAACAGCAATTAATAACAATTGCAATGAAACAACCTCCTCTTCACAACTAACTAAACTTCTAGGAACTGCTTTAGATATTATAATGTTAAAAGAGGTTCGAAACGCTGACTCGGAAAATGAAGCGAAAATTGTCAATCAGGTTAAACCAATAACCTTAAAACGTCATATAGCTTCAGATGAAAATGTCGAAAACGGGGTCTTAGCTAAGCATTTTAAGCAAGACAACTTGAGAGAGTCTAGAAATGTTAACATACAATCGAAAAAAATAAAATACTGGCATAATCCTAATACTTTAATAGATGAATTACAACGTTTATACGAGACTTCAGAGACTGGTAAAAAAATACTCAGTATTATTCGAAGTTTAGAGGAAAATAAAAATATGTTGTTGTTTAACGTTTACGATCGAGAAGATTTAATCAAAGAGTTAAATGCTTTAAAAGAAACTACTGTTGGTCGAGAAATATTTTCTATACTTCGCGAACTTCAAAAGGCTGATGTTATTGAACCACTAGGTGATTATCTGGATGAAACTGATAAAGAAGATGCTAGCGATTATGATGATGATGATGATGATGATTAATTGATTATCCACACTAAGAATTTACTGAATTTTGAAGAACACCACCATATAAGAAGCAGCAGTAGTTATTCCTCATTGAAGTGTATATTTTATTTTTATATTTTTTAACCCTGTAAGATAAAAAGGTTTTTTTTTTTTTTTTTCAAATAAATAACACATATATGTAAATAATTATTGTTCTTTATTTTAAAAATATAAGTATGAATATAAAATATTTTCACAGTAAGTGTATATGTAATATTTTTTACAATAAATGTACATGACTTTTGTATACAAATAAGGATGAGTCAGAAATATGTCTTCAACGTATGCATATATGATACCCGAATATGCACAACGAATTTGTCAAGTATGGGATCAGTTACCTGAAAACATGAAACAATTACGTTCGGGTGTTATTGAATATATAAACAAATCATACAATTTTTAATATTTATTTATTGTAAAAAATATTTCATGTACATTTATTGTAAAAAATATTACATATACACTTACTGTGAAAATATTTTATATTCATACTTATATTTTTAAAATAAAGAACAATAATTATTTACATATATGTGTTATTTATTTGAAAAAAAAAAAAAAACCTTTTTATCTTACAGGGTTAAAAAATATAAAAATAAAATATACACTTCAATGAGGAATAACTACTGCTGCTTCTTATATGGTGGTGTTCTTCAAAATTCAGTAAATTCTTAGTGTGGATAATCAATTAATCATCATCATCATCATCATCATAATCGCTAGCATCTTCTTTATCAGTTTCATCCAGATAATCACCTAGTGGTTCAATAACATCAGCCTTTTGAAGTTCGCGAAGTATAGAGAATATTTCTCGACCAACAGTAGTTTCTTTTAAAGCATTTAACTCTTTGATTAAATCTTCTCGATCGTAAACGTTAAACAACAACATATTTTTATTTTCCTCTAAACTTCGAATAATACTGAGTATTTTTTTACCAGTCTCTGAAGTCTCGTATAAACGTTGTAATTCATCTATTAAAGTATTAGGATTATGCCAGTATTTTATTTTTTTCGATTGTATGTTAACATTTCTAGACTCTCTCAAGTTGTCTTGCTTAAAATGCTTAGCTAAGACCCCGTTTTCGACATTTTCATCTGAAGCTATATGACGTTTTAAGGTTATTGGTTTAACCTGATTGACAATTTTCGCTTCATTTTCCGAGTCAGCGTTTCGAACCTCTTTTAACATTATAATATCTAAAGCAGTTCCTAGAAGTTTAGTTAGTTGTGAAGAGGAGGTTGTTTCATTGCAATTGTTATTAATTGCTGTTAAGTGATTTACTTGGTTACTTTCATTAGACCAACTATCTTTCTCGTTTTCAGATTGACGACGGTTTTCTCCTCTTTTCAAAGAGTTAAATTTGGTTTGAATGGCTTCAGTTGCAGCATCTATCCTTTTTTGGTCAAACGGATTCAAGATTGCTTCAGAGTAATCAATATCATGCTGTAGTAGAGATGTATTTTCATCATCATTATCATCAAATCTAGATATAGAGATATCATTAGGTGTTTTATTATTAGCATCATATGGTATGAATTTGCTTGATGAGTTATCATTCTTTCCAATCGTACCATCATTAATATTGCTTAACGAATTATGTTGAGCATTTAAGTGTCTAGAAAGATTAGACTTTCGCGTAAATGCTTTACCACAAAAATCACAATTATACATCGTTCAGCACCAGGTCTGAAGCGTTCGCTAGTAAATGAATAACTGTTCAAAGATTTATGGCTTCTCTACTTATATATACTTAGCTCATTTGCTTCACCGAGCGACTCATTTGACTCCAACGGGTGACTCATTTTGCTCCCGGAGTGACTCATATTGCTCCCGGAGTGACTCATTTGACTCCAACGGGTGACTCATTTTGCTCCCGGAGTGACTCATTTCGCTCCCGGAGTGACTCATTTCGCTCCCGGAGTGACTCATTTGGCTCCCGGAGTTACTCACATGCTACCGGAGTGACTCATTTCGCTCCCGGAGTGACTCATTTTGTTCCCGGAGTGACTCATTTTGCCCCCGGAGTGACTCATTTGGCTCCCGGAGTTACTCATCTTGCTCCCGGAGTGACTAATTTTGTTCCCGGAGTGACTCATTTTGCTCCCGGAGTGACTCATTTTGCTCCCGGAATGACTCATTTTACTCCCGGAGTGACTCATTTTGCTCCCGGAGTGACTCATTTTGCTCCCGGAGTGACTCAGTTTGCCCCCGGAGTGACTTATTTTGCCCTCGGAGTGACTCATACACCTTATCATGGTTAAAGAGCTCATACACCTTATCATGGTTAAAGGGCTCACACACATTATCATGGTTAAAGCGTATAAATTAGTTAAACTTACGCAAAATATTGTCAATTTACCGGTGGTTGTCAAAGAGTTAACATCACTTTCGCTGAAAAAACAATTTCGTGGTAAAACAATTGCATTTCGAACCATGATAATTTACAATTCAGAGCAGTCCAACGCTAAACAACCTAGCAAAGGACTTTCGAAACCTAAGATCATTAAACGTAAAACTTTTAAGCGACAACACATTTCACCCGAAAATTTAGCATTCCTTAAATCACTAGGTCTTAAAGTGAAAAGAACATGGTACGCACCAATGTGCTAAATATTATTAACAGTTTGTAATTTGATGGTCAACTAGCAATAGCTATTAGTATCCTTTTTCGGATACATCCCACAAATTAACTATCCTCACCAATTTTAATTATTTTATATAAAGTTGTGGATTGTGTGAGTAAATTCAGTTCTACAGCGGCGATAAAAAATGGCGTTTCTTGACATACAAGGCTATCAAGGAGCTTTTTTATTTTAAAGAAGTTGGTATCGTTGCGGAAAATTCGGATGAAATATTACATCTTATATTCGACGCACCGTTTGATTTCAACGAGTTGCCGAAGAAATATGAACGGGTTGCTGCACGTTGGCTTTGCCGAAATTGGCATGGGATACCTTGGTCATATGGATTTATTCCGTACAAAAAACTTCATTCCATATTGAAACCTATATTAAAGAAGTTTCAAGGGCGGTGAAAAGAAGAAATGGATTTCAAATTTGTTTGATGGTACCGAAAACCAGCCGTGGATTTTGAATTTGGAAGAAATATTTGATGTACCGAAGATTTCCAATCTGCGAGATGAATATTATTCAAGACGCTGTATGATCCATTCAGATAAAATTTGCTCATTAGAAAACTGTATTCTTTTAAAAAAATTTTATATGGAAAATAAATAGATTTTTAGTAATATATACATTTAAGCAATTTAATTTTTTGTATACATATTCTATAAATAAAATTTTAAAAAAAAGAAAAATATGTGCGTTTTATTTAATTATTACCCTGAATTCCCCTATTTTTTTACAGCAAAAAGTTTCTTTCGTTAACCAATAAGAGTATTAACAAAAATCTTATGAAATTTATTATTCTAATTGAAAAGCATATTTCATGATACACCCTGTATACTAAAATATTTATTAAAAATACTAAATATACACCAGTTATATATACATGATATTGTATATATGTTAATGATTGATAAAGTATCAAATTCAAAATGTTCTAGCTATAAAAATTTTGATTTTACAGACTTAAAAATTTAGTAAAACTCAATGCTGTTATCATTTTTATATTAAGCGACGTGTTTATAGTAATTTAAAACCAAAAATTGAACTTTTATTCTGTTTAAAAATGTTAAATACAATACTATTATACCCTAATATAAATATGTATCAGTATTAAAATGATATACATTGATTTTGCTGATTAAACAAATTTTTTGCAATATTTATAAATTATTTTATAATTAGATTTAATACTTATTCATAAATGGCTATACAATTCGTTTACTAGCATTCATAAAAAATAAAATTATATACAAATTTTCTTTCTTATTCTCAATATACAGAGTGTATACATAAAATATTTTTAATATATAGAGTCTATACATATGTACATACTGAATTATTTCAGATAATTTTCGTTTGATATAGAAACAGTTTTGTGCTACAGTCAAATTCAAAAGTGTTGTGCACCATAAGAAGTAATATTTTTTGTAACTTGTTAAAATTTCAAGAATTTTTGTTAGTTAACTAAAAAATTGGTCACTGTAGGTTAAATGTTAAAGTATTAAAACTGATATAAATAATTTCTTGCTTGAGGCCTACAATGGGTGATATTTTTTACTAAACAATTTTTTAACTCATTAATATTCCATGACGTCATCTTTCTTATACCAAAAAAACTCCATATATGAGTCATATGATCATAATTCAGCTAAAATAAACATTTAATTATTAGTTGTTTGTTTGTTTTAAAACTGATAAAAATTCCTGGAATTTTCCAAGGTTAAATATACCAAAAATCCCCATAAGGTACAGTTAACACTCGATTTCCGGCAGTACAGTAGCGGTCAGAAATCTGGACCCCGGAGTCTGGTTTTAAAATCTAGCGCTTGGTACAGTGCCCCGCAAAATTTAGCGGCCACCCCTTGGGTTAGGGTATTCCCCACATTTTTGACTTGGTAATGTACCTTTCGTTTAAAATGACGCAATTAAGGCAAGCGCGTGTTGGGGTCAAGGTTTGCACGTACAGTACGCTTCAAAAAGTGATCGGATACCTTTTTGGTCAGGGGGGCCCGCACTTTTGACACGGTAGTGTACCAAAAATTTAAGTACAGTACGGCGTCAAAAATTTGGGGCCACCCCCGAGTTAGGGTATTCCCCACATTTTTTGACGTGATAATTCGTTTAAGATGACGTAATTAAGGCAAGCGCGTGTTGGGGCCAAGGTTTGCACGTACAGTACGCTTAAAAAAGTGATAGGATACCTTTTTGGTCAGGGGGGCCCGCACTTTTGACACGGCAGTGTACCAAAAATTTAAGTACAGTACGGCGTCAAAAGTTTGGGGCCACCCCCCGAGTTAGGGTAACCCCACATTTTTGACGCGGTAGTGTACCCCATCTATCAAATTGTAACCTAAAATTCAGTCTGCGCATGCGTCATGTACTTAAATTCAGTCTGCGCATGCGTTAGGTTTGCATTCAAAAACTACGTCAGTGCTGGCGGGTAATGGGTTAACACAAAACCAAATTGTGATAAGTAAATTGTGATGACGCATAATGGGTTAACTTGAATTTATTATGTCGAAGTGATTTCTCATGTCTTTGGAGTTTCAAGGCCAACAGTATGAGCGAGTGTTGGGGTCAAATGTCAACAACAAATTTTAAATACATGTACTCGGTACGTGCCGGGTCAAAAATCAATCCCTACATGAGGTACAGTGTGTCTCAAAAATTTGGGTACATCTTGCGTCAGGAGGTACTGGGTGCATCTTGCATCAGTATGTACCCAAACTGTTGAGACAACCGGTGTGCTCGCTCTGTCATAGCCTATCTACTGTTCTTAATGTAATATTGAAACTTTACTATTTTTGGTATAGAATTCCTGTAACATTACTACTTTTGGCACAGAACTACTGTGATCTTACTACTTGTGATATAGAACCGTTATAACTTGACTGCTTTTTGTACAGAACTGCTGTAACCTTACTACTTTTGTTCTAGAACCCGTTGTGATTTTATTAATTTTGGTAGAGAACTGTTGCAGTATCAATCCAATAGAAATTAATTGAAAATTTATTGAAATGTATACCGAGTTGTGGGTTAACCGAATTGTGTTTTCAGGTTCAACGAAAAACACTGAAAGCATATTTTTAATTAAATTTTTTGATTGTGAAAGTGCGAATTTTACAGTACAAACAGGTCGTTAGAAATTAATCGAGAAATTGTACAATATTTCTAAATTTTCAGAAAAAGGAATTCCTTCTATAGTACAAAACAAAATATATATTATGTAGCTGAAAAAAGTGAGACAACATAAAAAAAAAATGATAGTTTAACACTCTTCCAAAAAGTCAAAGTTAATTACTATCTTGTAATGTTAAAAGTGCACACTAAAACATTCCATTTCTCATAAATTTGACAGTTTTGAGCGCTACTTTGTGATATTCCATATTTGCCAGAGAAAAATGAAACACTTCTACATGTTTTGATCAATGTAACCATTCTCAAATTCAAATAAGTGAAAGGAAGGTATAGGGTAAATTAACTAAAAAAAATGATCTGACATCATCCAAACAAATACACCAAATGAAGCAAAATTAGACGAACTAGGTACAACAGATTATTTTCAGTTGATTTAGCCTATATAATCGTAGTAGATGGAAAGATTAGTAGGGAGAGGAGTAGTGTGAGGGGGGGGGGGTCAAAAACAAGAAAAATAACTCCGTGCTGGCTACAGATAAACATGATGAAACACACATTTTGAGAATAACAAAATAAAATAAAAAAACTACAATGGTATAAAAAAATTAAGAAATTAAATTGTAACATAGAAAATAGAATAAAGTTGTAAAAATATTTAAGAAAATTATGTTTGGAAAAAGTTGGGTTAAATATTTTTAAGGGGGGTTTACTTGAGCGTCCTTTAAAAAATCCATTTTTTTTTTTTTGCAGAAATTGATAGCCAGTTATGTGTAGAATATGTTCGCAAAGTGATTTTGCTGAAAGTAATTCAAAGGGAAGTTTACTTGAGATTCGATCAAAAAATCGATTTTTTTTTTTTGCAGAAATTGATAGCAAATTATGTGCAGAATATGTTCTCAAAGTGACTTTGCTGAAAGTAATTTAAAAAAAAAGATTATTGCACATTAACCGAATCGAATTTTCTATAAAAAAAAAAAAAAAACCAAAAACGTAATTCACGCGGTATTGAGTATTAAATATGAAATTTTGAAAATACGTTTCTTAATATAGATTTTATAATATTTCGGAACCACGTTTTTAGAACTGGTTGACACGATAACTCAAAAACTATCCGATGGATCCTTTTTTTGATCTTCTTATTTTAAAGATAATTCAATTCTCCGGCACCTACACTTAAGTTCAATACACTTTCAATATTGAATTTTTTTTTAATTTACTTTAAAGAGCGAAAAATAAGACAAAAATCGTAATCAAAAGTTCACACATCGGCCATTTTTTTTCCTTTCAGCAATTTATTGATATTATAGATACAGGTGCCGGTACTGTTTATATATTTTATAAATCTTTTTTTTTGGGATTTCAGTGGTTTATTACCGGCACTATGATGTCAACCAACAAGGCATTGGATTTTCGGATCGTTATACTGCACTGTCTATAAAATGGACACTTTTTAATACTTTTCCTTGAAAAATTTATTTTGTATAGTTTAATACCTAATAAATATGTGTACAAAATTTGAAATTGATATTCTCCGTCCGTTCTTGAGAAAAAAAATTCAAGAAAAATACCTAATTTTTACGGAATCTCAAGTAAACCTCCCTTTAAATAAAACCAGTCAAGTAATCCTTTTCATTTTATTTAAGATTAGGTGGTACCGCCAAGACTAATTTTAAGTCTCAAGAAATACTCATATAGAGTAAAAATCAATAAACAAAATTAATCCTTTATTCTTTTTTATATTGTCTCTCTTTCTCGTACGTTTATAAATGGAATGTAATATATAAGCAAATTAAAAATAATATGAAATGAGCATTCACACAAGCATAAACAAAGTTTTTTTTCCGATAACTAAAATACAAACTTACCCGTGCTCTTTGAGTACCGCCTCCTCTTTTCTAGTTTGTACATTCCAAACGTACACACTACCATCGGCTGAACCCACCGCAACATATTGGCTATCTGGACTGAATGTTGCGCGACACCAGTCAACGCCAACTTTGAAACCGTCGGAACTGAAAAAAAAACTTGTCTTAAAAAACTTGCATACGAAAATTTGGTTTGCATATACTGTGTGAGTTTTTCGAGAGTTGCCATTTTTATTACAGCCAAACCGATGATTTAATCGAAAAATTGTTCAAATAAGAGTTGTAGATATCGACGGGGGCAACCGATTACTATAGTCAGGAGCTTTATAGCTCTTATGGTTTTCGAGCTATGATACAAACTTATAGATTTTTAAATGAGACTACATATTAATTTTTCGATAAAACTTATCTAATGCATTAATTAACAACATAAATGAGCAAAAAAAATTTTTTTACTCAAGTTTAATTTTTTTTAATTTTTCTTTAATTTATCAGTTAGGCGGTAAAAATATGCATATGTACTTGAGGCTACTTCAACCGATAGTGTTTTTCTTGGTTACATTTCTATTACATCCAAGAAAAGAACCTTTTCCAGTATCATTTCTACCGTAAAAATTTGGTTGTAATAGAAATGGCAACTCTCAAAAAACTTATATGGTATTATTGTTAAATGGAAATAACTTCTGCGAAAAAATTGATAAACAACCATACGCAACAAAACAGAAATTTATATTGCCGATTAAATTTTAAAGCAAGTAATACACCAATCAAAAGTAATTGATTATTTGCGGAAAAAAAGAAAATAAGAAAAATAACTAACAACACCTACGAAATAAATTGAAAATAAATAATTTTTTTTTTCTTGAAGAGTGTTGAGAGAAATATATTACGTTTCAGCATTAGAGAACGCAAATCGTTCTGTGTCGTCAACATCGATATTATTTGTCGCATGCAATTGGAAGAATGATGTACAGGTGATCGGAAAAACGTGTGAATAACTTAACACTAGGTATGTTCGAAATCTTACGACCCTATCAAATTTATGGAGCATTCTGCAAGTAACATTTAGATACATTCTTAAGATACTATCACAGTGTGACCGGCGGAAAAATAGCCAATTTTCGCGATTTTTTTTCGGATGGATAGGAGGGGGGAATGGGGATTAATT
Source organism: Brachynemurus nebulosus (assembly GCA_035578155.1). Classification (NCBI taxonomy): domain Eukaryota; kingdom Metazoa; phylum Arthropoda; class Insecta; order Neuroptera; family Myrmeleontidae; genus Brachynemurus; species Brachynemurus nebulosus. The sequence goes on from JAPWDM010000002.1 coordinate 61,217,557, forward strand.
TTTTTTACGATTAATACCACTATTTAACAATACAATAGTATATTGTGCAATAAGTGCGGAAAATTGTCTATTGTCCACGAGCGCGAAGTTGAGCGCGCGAACATAGTGAGTGTGCTCATTCGCTTGAGTGGGCAATCGACAATCCCGCACGAGTTGCAGATAATATTTTTTATTACGGATTTTACATACTTTTTTCTATTATTATTATTATTTTTGACATTTTTATTATCTTTTAAAATAATATTTTTTAAGTTCGTCTTTATTTCTGAATTAAATATTGTTTAAATTATTTTGTTGGTGGTTTCTATAGAAATAATTATGAAATATTTATTAAATGAAAAATCAAGAGGCGGCTTTGCGTGTTTTGATTAAATTTTGCGTGTTTTATTGTCAATTTGCGTGTGGAATGTTACTTTCCGCACACAAAAAAGTATGTGGGAAGAGTCCAGTGGGCAAACAGCTATTTTGCGTACAGAAATGTGTGCGCCAAGTTAGTACTTCTCCCGCATGAGTAATAAAAAAATATTTTTTCATTCATTTTTATTTTTTATAGTTATTATAATTTTTTGAAAAGTGTTTTTAAAAAAGAGTGGCTATTGGTGCCTACCATTGTAGCCGCAGTTATCATTTGAAAAAAAAAACCAAACAGATTATCAATCTGTAGATAAGCCGCTATGTACCTATGGAGTTTTTTCTTTTTTTTTGAAATCTGATAAAATGGTGGCGATTTGAATAAAAACTATAAAATTTAGGCCTTTTTTAACAGTTTTCCGTGTGAAAAAATAGGAAGATTTAAAAAAAAAGCTTCCATAGGTACATGAAGAACGGGATGAAGAATATTCTGTCAAAATTTCAAACTTAGAGTTTGGAAACTTTCCTTCTGAGAGTCGGACATTTCGAGATAAATGCATTTAAAGTTTGTCGCGAAATTGTTTCAAATCATTGCTTCAACAAAAATATGATACTGTGGTGATAACAATTGATCTTATACGTTCACTGGTTGTGGAAAGACTAAACGTAAAGTGGTACAAGATCCCGCCAAAAGACGCCTATCGATCCACAGAATTTGGTATTTAAACTGAATCCATTAATCCTTGGTCGTAGCGACCGTAATAATTCGAATTTCAATTTCGGAAATCAATAATTAAAAAAAAAATTATTCTTGTATCATTAAAATATTGGAACGCACTATATGTCAATGCTTCATAATATTATATGTGTATATTTTAACGAGAAAATGGGAGCAAGGAACATTTTATAGGTGAGAATTAGTGTTAATATTCTTTTCAATGTAAATTTAATACAGAAATTTCAATTTGGTTGAAAATTGAACGTCTTTCATTACGTCTTCAAGCAAGCATCTTCATTACGTACTAAGTTATTTCTATACTTATGACGACAAAATCACGGAGTCATAACAAAAACAAAAATATAAATTTAAACAGATGTGACGCACATGACATAATAAACAACTGTAGCTTTCTAACAAATACAATTTTTTTTTTTTTTTGGTGGAATAAAATAATAAAGACTGAGTATTGACAATTTTAAAATGAAGCCTGCTGCATACGTTGATCCTTTGTACTGGATTTTCAAATCGGGCAACCTGATTTCAAGTTTAAAGCACACATATCTATGACTACGTTCAGCAGAACTCAACGGTTGCAAAACGGTTCATGATTTTCTACTGAATGGTACTTTTTTTTCGTTGAGTTGCAACATGTTTACTCAGTCAATTAGGGTAGTCAATTTTAACCAGAATAGGCTCGTATTATTGGTATTGAATTAAATAAATATCTATAGAGAAGTGTTTTTGTTAAAATCTTTTGAAAAAATCGTTTTATCGACGAACTGCCCTGATACAATTTTGTTGTCAAATTTTGGAATAAGGTTCATGCTTCTTTATACCAAAGTATTAATATTTTTGTATCCAAAAACATTACATCTTTCCATGTTGGTAATATTTAGCAAATAAATTTTAATAACTGTTACGAAATTAATATAAAATACACTACCGGAAAAAATTAAATTAAATTTTTGAAAAAATTAAAGGATCATTTTTTTGGTCTTAAACTTTCATAATCTTGAACAAAAAGAAAAAAAAATTTTTCTCAGGTTTTTTCACATTTTTATCAATAACAGTTATTTAAATTTAGGTATAAAAAAAGAAAATTTCTTAAAAAATTTTTTTAAGAATTTTTCAAAAAAATTTTTCAAAACTTTTTTTGAAAATTTTCTAAGAAATTTTCTTTCTTTTTATAAATTTAAATACTGTTATTGATAAAAATGTAAAAAAAGCTGAGAAAAATTTTTTTTTTCATTTTATTAAAGGTTATGAAATTTTAAGACCAAAAAAATGATCCTTTAATTTTTTCAAAAATTCAATCGAATGAAACAAAAAACAGCTGGATGGATAAGCTTAAACTCGGTGGGGTTTTTGTGGGTATATTGAACTGTAAAAGGCACACTTAACATTAATGGTTTTGTCGAAATTTTAATTCAGCGCTTGATTTTCCAAAAAGCCACCAAAAGCTCTTTTTTTCTTGATTTTCCAAATTCATGTAGAGTAAGCAAAAAAATTTTTTTCTGAAAAAACAATGACTAATCCTTGTAGAGAATTTATTCGAGTTTTTAAAACACACCTTCAATTTTCTGTGTGATCATTGGTTGCTGAGATATCGATGGGCAAAGACGAAATGATCCTTTTCCGTTCAAAGTCCGATATCTCAGCGAGAAGTGGTCGTATAAAGGTCTAGAAAAAAAAGCAAATTAAAGCTGAATGAACAAGTTATCCGGTCAATATGGTGGTTAAGTCGGAAAATTTTTTTCCAAGTCCGTGGACCGAAAATAGAAACCGAAAAAATTTCGGAAATTTTTTTTTTTCAGTGTATTTATTAGGATTAAGCGATACACGTTGTTTTGAAATTTTTTTTATCACAAGATCTGAAAACTAGAAGCTTCCAGCTTTAAATTGCTTTGCTTACGACTCCGATACAATCATTTTTCACGAAGATACAACCATTCGAAAAATCGCTAAAGATTTGGAAATTTTTTTTTTGATCCTCTAATTTTTTCCGCTAGCGTATAAAAATAAAGTTGACTCGAGGCACATTTTTGATTAAATCTTTCAAATGGCAAAAAATATAATACACGCAAATATGACAGCTGTAGCAGTTACCACCATAATAAATCGAAAAAGCAAAATTGTTCAAATAAATTGAAGAAAAAATTCCGGAAATATTTAAATAATTTAAAATTAATCATAAGAAAACTAATGAAGAGATATAAGCAAAATAGTGATCTTTTGATTTATATTATTTATAAATTTATTTTTTAACTCAATTTTTTTCTATAGAACTGAATGTTAAAAGAGCAGAGTATCAAATCGTATTACCTTGTAGGTCAAATAAGTAGATCTATTTAATTCAATCTTATTATTAAACAAAAGTGAGTAGCAAAATAAATAAATTTAATTCACTCAACGAAATGTATGTGCTAGCAAAAATGCAAAGAAGCTATAAAATAGGACAGTAAATAATAATTAATTAGCAAATTGAAATATTATACATATGTATTTTTCCACTGAAAAACAACATTGATTATTAAATGATTGGTAAACTAGGAATAAAATAAGTTCAAAACAGACTAAAAATACAAAATCCATATTCGTTAAATTGTTAGAAAAGCCTCCACTGATATTCCAACAATTTCAGACAAAAATTTACTGTAGTTGTATTCAGTATTAAGCGTGTTATTCCCTTAATTTTTTCGCAAACATCAGCTAAATTTGAATGAAGAATATTTTATTTATTATGTTGCTATAAACAATCTGTGTACTGTGTACTTTTAAAATCAGACTGTTACGCCGGCTATCGGAAAAGAAAATAATTAGTTGTTTGTATGATGTTTAGTATTCCCTACATGATGTTTAGTAATGCCTATATGATGTTTAGTATTACCTACATGAAATGTACCGATGTATATGTAAATTTACAAAATATAAATAAAAATATGAAAATAAAATTTGAAACTTACGTAAAAGTGGCTACAATTTGGTTTTTTCTTAAATCGAGTAATCTTAATGTATCATCTCGAACACAGCTTAGTAAATAATTGGCATCTGAAACAAGAAAGATTAAAATATAAATCTGAAGAATTTAAATATTATTCAAGCTAATCTTATACATTCCAATATTTTTTGGGAACGTTGAACAACAGTTTAAAAGGTTTTATGCTACGCTTTTTAGTTTATAAGAAAATGTCTAATGTATGTTACACTTAAGGATAAGTAGTATTTTCTACCGACTTTTCTGAATTACTCATTGTCAGTCTTATATAAGGACTACTAGCAGAGTGCTACTTGTTTTTACTTACCGGAAAAATAGTTGTTCTTTAACGTAGCAAAGTGACTTGTCAATTGTGACAAGGCCTCACTTATAGCTTTCTCATTATACACAAAGTTATAAGAATAATTAAAAAGATCCACCGACAAAAATTTTACATTCACTATAATACGGCCACCTTACCGCTTAAAAATTTGTCGATATTAGCTGAATTACATATTCGACCAATTCGTCGCAAAACGACATTTCATATTACACGAACTAATGTTATTCCGATCAATGGCGGAAATGATTTTAGGCTACCAGAATAGTATTCAAAATTAAAGAACTTTTTACACTTTCTCGAATGTTTAAGAAAGTGTCGATACACTGAGAGAAATGAATAGTTACTGTTACTAAAAAAACTTTAGTTAGCTTGAAATAGTTACTCTAACAACATTTTATAGTTTATGTTACTAAAAATAAAGTCATCCAAACAAAAGGACAAATAGTTGAGATGACTGAAAGGGTTTGAATAAAAATTTTAGTAATTTGCACTATATGTTTGCAACAAAACATTGACATTTGCTGTAACTAATATACTTTTGTGTAACGAAAGAAAAATTTTTGCTCCTATATCCAAAAATATTTATGAATATAGAAAAAAAATTTGCCAAGTGCGCATTGAACAAGTCAGAATTTCGTACTATGTTAGCGACTATTTTCACAATTCTCGAGATAAAAAATTTATTGTTTTTATTTTTATTTAATGTTAATTAAATTAATTTAATGTTAAAATTAACCTTTAATTGTTAATAATATGATTATCTGAATTTTTTACTTTCAATATGAGTTAAAACAAATCAATATTTTTTAAAAAAAAAAAACGACACTAATTTAATTAAAAGTGGTCAAGTATGGGTAGGCCACCTAATGCGATGACGGATGACGGACATGACAAAAATCTAAGATTTCGTTGTTATATTACTAGTTTTTGCCCGCGATGATTTGAAATTATAATAAGGTGATTAATAGCGGTCGATGAAGTTTATTATGGCTTTACAATGTTTGCCATTATTAAAGATATTTTCAGATATAGTAACATGTCATTACTGAGAGTTGATTTTAAGAATTTTTTCTTAAATGATAATATGACTTCAGCTTATACGGTTTACACACTGGTGGAATACTTACGAGTCAATTAATATTTCTGTTCACTGAAAATTAGATAAAAATTGCTTTACCACATAAATATATAATGTTTGTGTATGTGCACTGTAACTACTATAAAATATAATATCCATAATTCAGTGTTTTTTCTGGACAGCGGAAAAAATACTCTTGGCTTTTTAATAGCTAACTATCATAATTTTAATTATGTTTCTTAAGATATATTTTCCCTTGGGAAAAAGATGTTTTCGCTATATCTTTCAGATAGCCCATATTTTTCTCCATTTTTTCTGCTAACAATAAGCAATGTTCAATTGAAATCAGTGAGTTTTAATAGTAAACTGTCATAGACGGTTTCCCTAACCTTGCGGAAAATAGTACTTAATTTTTATTTATAATTAAAAATGGTATCTTTTTACAAAGGGTTTTTCATTAATTATTATTAAGTATTAATATTATTATGTATTCCTAATATTATTTTATGTATTAATATTATTAACAAACATGGAATATCATTGACGCTCACGTCAATAAAAATTGACTGTTTCATTTTAAAAATGTAGTTCGTATACAATACGTACATACAATACGTTTACAGCTTATAACGTAGATTTTTTTAAATATGAATGTTTCGTTAAATGTTTCATTAATTTTTTGTTTAATGTTTATTTTATATTTTTTTTTTTTAAATCTCAGTCCTTCCAAATTATTTATTTTTTTACCTTTCAACTTTTGAAATAATAAAACGCCTCCAATTTTGAATGATTTTTTAATATTTTTTTTAAACTTAAGTGAAACTGAAATACATAAATTATATTAAAAAGGGATACATATATTTTCTGTTTTATTAAAAAAATAAATTTTGTTTTACATACGTCCCTATTTTAGCCAGAAATTGGTCGCAAACAAAAAGAGACAGAAAATTTATGAATAGTGTTAATTTTGCTCTACTGCGCATATATAGCGGTTCATTTGAAAAGTAAAACAAATTCATATTTTTAATATATTATTGTTTAGATTTTTAACTCACGGATAACAATTTTATTTATCTAAATAATAAATAAATAAATTTATTGCTTATTAAATAAAATTTACTTTGTAATTTATACTCGTAAATAATGATATGATAACCTAAGTGGCTAAAATGGAGGCATTTTTGAAATTGCCGCGGCCCAGCGCATCCATAGAATGCAAAAGAGACACTAAAATAAAAAGAGAAAGTGGAGAAAGTGATGCACCGTATTGGCCGTATTGTTTGCGTTGTTTGCCACCAAAAATGCAAAATAGTTCAGTGGTATGAGATGAGTCGATACTGTTACCTACTTAGAGCTTTTATTAATTTTATGAGTGACCAAACCAAACTGACCAAGTAAGAAGGGATTTTGATTCCAAACAAGGTTTAATTGTAAGTGAAATTTTTCAGGCAGTTTTGCTACTAAATGAAAATTTTTTTCACACGGTTTTTTTTTCTTTTTTTATAATAGAAGAATTTTTTACCATTTCATTGTTTATGTAAATAATGGAAAATTTCGTTGCTGATCGTCTAAGGGAATGGGGATTAGAACAACTTATAGAAGAATTTGACCGTAAGTAATGGTTTTTTTATATTACCTTATACTTTTATTTCATTATTTTCAAAAGATGGTTAAATGTAGACATCATACTAAGCAACGTAATAAGCGTAAAAAATTAATAATTAAAGTTCCCATCCATATAATGAAATTACTTCTTTTTAACCTTTCTTTTTAAGTGACGCTTAAATTAATTTGTTTAATTTATAAATACAGGACAAAAGATTGATCCTGAGACATTTCTTTCTATTCCTGAAGAAGGAGTTGGTCAAATAATTCAGTTAATTGGGTGGAGATACACTTTCTTACGTAAACGTGCAGAATATTTGGAAAAAAATGCTGTAAAAGTTCGTAAACTAACTTTTTTTAACATTTTGATTCTTTATTTTGAGTTTTATTAATTATTTTATCTGATTATTTTTTTACATCAACAAATATTTAAAACTAACATATAGGTATCAGAAATTGATTCAACATCCAGGTTATTAACCATAACTAATACAGAAGAAAGAGACCCGCCTCAAGACGAAAATAAAGCTAAGGATGACGAAAATAAAATATCTAATGGACAGGTACAATATTAATTTAAATTATATTTCGTATAGTTACTTTTTCAAACTTTTGTCATTTTAACCGTTAAAAATATTGTTTGTTAAATATTAAAATTCAAATATCTTCTTTCTCTCTTACGCGCACATTGTCTTACCCATTCTTGATCTTTCTTTCTCTTATTCGCTTGTTTCATACGTTTCATATTATTTGCATTCTAATTTTAATTGTAGAATTCTAAGAAGTGAAATCATTTCATCATAATTTTTTATGTTCCATTTAATATAGGTATTTGATTTTTAAAAAAAAATTTCTATAATTCTTATCCGTTTAACAAGTAAAAATAGATAATAACGCTTATTTAAATTGTTTTATAGGAATTGAGAAGACTATTAAAAACTAACCCTGTTGGGCAATATTTATTGAAGAAAGCAAAAAATTTGAACGCATCAGATCGGTCCGATCTGGTCAGGGTAATAATTGAACATCAGATGGTGATTTCATTCACGTGAGTTCTATACATTTATATTTTATTATTATTATGACGCGACTTAGGTTAGGGTAGGTGCGCGAGAACTCTTGATGTAATTTTGTACGGTAACCAGTTTTGTCCGTTTCAAGTCTAGTAACTTTGAAGTATGTGCGTACGATGAATTCATTCAGTTAATCTGTCCATTACATACGCACACGCTTCTTACCAGCTTTAGTAGTCCCAGGGCCCGCTCCAGGGGGAGGCAACCCGGCATTTGCCTGGGGCGGCAAATTTTAAGGGCGGGATTTTTGGAAATTTTTGTAAAGTGGGTGACATTTTAGAAGTTACGAGGTCCAAAAAAAAAAATTTGCCGGGGGCGAGAAATTAAAAGGGCGAGATTTTTGTAAAAGGGCGGCATTTTACAGCTGACGAACAAAAAAAAAAAGGTCTCCGGTGTAAAAAAAAAGAGGGCGGCATTTTTATGCCCAACGACCAGAAAAAAATCACTGATTTTGCTACCGGGGCGGAAATTTCCCCTTTTACCCGGGGCGGCGTAAAGGCTAGAGCGGGTGCTGGTAGTCCCCAAAGGGTTATTATTATTATTATTATTATTATTCTTTGATAAATCTTGTAGCTGGTTTATCATTATACAAGATTAGGCTGTGCCAAAAAAAAAATCGCTCTCCGCTCAAAATATCGTAGGATACGTCTAAAGAAACATCCTCACCAAAGCGCAGCTCAAAATTCCAATTTTTAGAGGTGCATCATCGAACCTAAAGTTTTCCCATTTATAACAGGATTATTTTACTTATTTTTTAGCGAATTTCCAAAATGGAAATTCAGCCATTACAGCCGGTGTCATGAAAAAACCTGAACCCGGGATTATGACAGAAATTTCGGTCATTCTCGGTTTCTCGAGGTCTCAAAACAAATTTCTACCAGTCCCGGATTCAGGTCTTTTCATGACACCCGCTGTAATAGCTGAATTTCCTCTTTGCTAAGAAAATAAGTAAAATAAACTTTGAGGATCTGTAACTTTGTAACTGTTTATAATACGAAAAATTTGTAAGGAACTTTTTTGTAAAGCGTCAATTGGACTACAAAATTGTCATTTAACATTTTGTCCTATCTTTAATAGTTTAGCTTAAAAATTTAAAAAAAACAAAATTTAGAAAGTGAAATATTGGCTCTGTAGAAAGTGGGAATATTGGTGATAGAAATTTGACTCAATGAATTTTTTTGTCGAAAATTTAATGCTTAATAAGGAGCTTTGATTCATTTGATGGAAAAAAATTTCTTCATAGTTTGGTAAATAATACAAAAAATGGTTTTTCCTGTGTTATTTAAATGGGAAAACTTTAGGTTCGATGATGCACCTCTAAAAACTGGAATTTTGAGCTGCGCTTTGTTGAGGATGTTTGTTTAAACATATCCTACGATATTTTGAGCGGAGAGCAAGAAAAATAACATTTTTTTTTTTTTTTTTTTGGCACACTAATACAAGATATAGTTATTTCGTGGAGAAAAACCGATTTTGTTGATTTTAATTCTCAAAACGTTATTGTTTAATTATAAAGTTTTTAGATAAATTAATCATGTGGGCACTATAAATGTTTGAAATAGTCTGAAACTACGAATTCATAAGTATTTTGTTGTTAGAATTACGATATCCTAAAAAAGTTTAATTTGGTCTATTGACTGTTTACTGCTCATCTTAATTGTGTGCGCCCGACTGGTTTTTAGGCGATTTTTTTTATTATTATTTTTTTTTCAGTTGTTGTTACTTATAAAGATTGAAAATTGTAAAACAGGGGTTCTCAACCTTTCAGACTCTGAGCCCCCCTTCATACTTTGGTGTGAGGTCACGCCTCCCTTTACGGATTAAGTGAATTTAGACTTATACATATATGATAAATTTACTTACATTATGTTTGAGTAAAATGACTTTGAACTTAGGCTAGACATACTCTGGTAAGGAATATAAAATTATATTTCTTCAAATACAAATTTTTATTACACAAATCATCGAAAAAATCACAAGTCAGCTAGTTTCTCACGCCTGGCCGGACGCTCACTTACATTTGATTGAGTTAATAGCTATAAAGAAATTTCAATGATTGTGTGTTTGTGTCCAGCATCAAATTCAAATTTTTGTTGTTGTAAATATACATGCAAAAAATACTTTTCAAAAACTACAAACTTATTTAATTTTTTTTAATTTGTTGACGCCTCCCCTGGAATTCTTCCACGCCCCCCCAGGGGGGTGCGCCCCCCGGGTTGAGAACCGCTGTTGTAAAATATTATATTTTTTTATTCGCTTTAAAAAAAATTATAAAGGTATTATATTTGTTTAAATGTTAAAAACGGAACATTTTAGTATATCGAAGCTTTATTGGGGACAATGGGATAGATAACTTGAAAATGGGTTCCGTTCAAAACGACATTTATAAACACGTTAGATTTATATCGAATAAAGACAGTCTATTTCAATGAAGATAATCACATGACTATGAATTACATTAGTATGAAATAACATTCATTTTTATTATCAGGATAAAAAAAGAAAGATTCATTTTTTGGACGAATGAAATTATTGCTGTATTTCCAAAGGAAAATAAAGACACTTATTATATTCCTTATAAAAAAGATGAATAAGTAGCTGCCGGAAAATTGTATGATAAATATACAAATTTAAGAAGAAAGTTTATTTCTATCGATTTATTAAGTCATAAACCTAATAAAAGCATATCAACTACTGAACTGGATAGATCCGATATTGATAAATTAAGAAATGTTTCCATAGAAGATCATGAAGCAATAAAAGATTTGTGGATAAAAACTCATTCATTTCGAATGGTAGAGTTGAAGGAAATAGACAGTATTAGTTCGTACTTCGAACGATATCCTATGCTGGAAGCTCCAATAGGATCGACATTGGTAGGCCATAATAATATCCATAATCCATCATTATAACATTATTAAAGTATTATTTTTGATTTATTTTTTGTAGATTAGTTTGGATTTTACATGCTCATACGGTTTTGAAGATGAATATATTTTTATGAAGATTTGGCCCGAATTGAGTTGCAAATTGATTCAAGCTGCCAAAAAAAAATCAATTTGCAAGAGTATCTTTTGTCAGATCTTGGTAATTTTATTTTTCATAATTCGCATTTTGTTAGTGATTTTATGTGCTAATAATTTTTTTAATTCTAGATCCTGATACATCAACGGACATTAAAGGACTTATAATTTTACCGTATATGTTTCGACCTACACAAACAAAATCAGAAAAACAAAAGAAATAGACACCGACTTATAAGGAACAAGCGGATAGTTTCATTTTGTTTATTGATGTAAGTATTGCACTTTTAATTTAACGTTCTAGTATATTCTTTAAATTTAGAATAAAAATTAGGATCAAAACTTGCCCTTTTTAAAAAATTTAAACGTATATATATATATATATATATATATATATATATATATATATATATATATATATATATATATATATATATATATATATATATATATATATATATATATATATATATATATACTAGCCGTATACCCGATGGAATTTTCCATCGACAACATCTTTTTATTAGACACTCACTTTCTACTCACTTTTAATGTTTTTCAAAAGGATAAATCAATATCCTCGTTTCTAATTTCAAACGAACTTCCCATCCGAACTTTCATTTCCTGTTTTAATCCCTTAGGGAATAAATTTCCAGAAACGTTTACACAACTGACGTTTATTTATAAATAGAAGCCTAAACGCCAATTTTCATATCTCCTGTGCTAAATTGCGTCCTTCTAAACCTAACAGTTTTGGCTGTGTTCAAGATTTATTCAATAAGATATTATTTATTTTAATAGCCAGTAACATATTTTTATATACCACTAACTTTAAAAATAACGAATTTACATACAAATATTCATCCCCTATTAAACTCACTTAGGGGAAGAATTTTCAAAAATCCTTCCTTAGTGCTCATCTACGTTACATAGGGAACTCCTATGCAAAATTTCATTCTTCTAAACCCAACGATTTAGGCTGTGCATTGTCTGCCAGTCAGTCAGTGTTTATCAAAATCAAATTTATTAAGTTGGACACGTTAAGTTGAACTTCAAAATTTTAATTTAAACAAAGACGAGTATAGCGGCTGAATACACATTTAACTTTTAACCATAAATCAAAAACAGTAAACCATAAAAAAAATTTTAAAGAAAGATTCTGAAAGTAGAAATTCTAAGCTTTAATTTTTTTTTAAATCAACTCTTTACGATATTGCTTTTACCCAATTGCAACCATTTAAAGATAAGGCACTGTTTTTATAAAGACATGTAAAATCATCAAAAAGTTTAAGACCATATCTAATAGTACTGCATATATTTTTTGTCTTAAACATATATATATACACTGAGAAAAAAATACAGTAATTTTTACTGAAATTTCTGGTAAAAAATTACTGAGCTCTCTGGTAATGCGGACATAAGTGACAGGCTAAGCAAAAAATACGATAATTTATAGTAAAAATTTTAAATTATCCTATAGCTCAGTAAAAATTACCGTATTATTTATAAATAAGGCTTTTTTTTTATTTATTAATAAATAATTGAATTAAAATAGTTTAAAAGGATATTGATAGAAGGGTAAGCATTAAAATCAAATTATTAATATAGAAAAAAATTTTTGTGGTTTTTTATTATTTGTGGAAAAAAATATATAAATTCTTTATTTGACATAGGTATTACATGATAAAAATTTTTAACAATAAGCACATTACAATAATTTGTATAAAAACATATTTCAATTAACATATCAAAACTATACAAAAATTCATGAAACAACAATTTTTTGTTTTAAAAATTTATTATAAAAAAAAAAACACTATATAAACATCCAGTCACGTTGGTTATTGAACAACTAAATGAACCAGTCCTGGTTAGTTGCAGTCTGAAGTCGTGTTGGTCGTGTTATTGCGCATGCTCGGTACTATTGCGCATGCTTGTTTTATTTATTCTCAGTTTATGTGATGCTTGGCTATGCAGTGGTGTGTGACAAATAACAAATGCACAACAACTCAGTAAAAATTATTCATATGTCCAGTATATTTTACAAAAAATTAAGTAAATTTTCCCGGTGTCCACTTGAAATTTTACTAGCCCATCGAATTTTACGCAGCTGTATAGGAAAAATTTTTAAGGTGTATAGGAAAAATTCTTAAGGTGTACAGGAAAAATTTTCAAATGAATCGTAAAAAATAATGTTTGAAACGCATTTTTTATATTTTTGCTTAATAATTTTAAGACTCGTTTACCGGAGGCAGCTCAGTAATTTTTACTGGAATTTTTTCTCTGTATATATATATATATATATATATATATATATATATATATATATATATATATATATATATATATATATATATATATATATATATAAATGATTCTTTTCATAATACACCCTGATCAGATAGAAATGTAATTATATTTCTATCTCTTTTTAAATACAAATTCGATGTGTATAAAATACAAATGTATATGATAATTGTTCGCAATACATTTTAGTGCAAAATATTTAGTAGTCAGTTAAAAACTTAGTTTTTTATAAAAATAAATGTATTTCGTATTAAAAATGCATTTCATATTTCATACATGAAACATCCTGTATACAAATTATATATCGCAGTACATTCTTAAAAGGAATCAAAAATATATTTCTTTCTTTCTCAAAAAGATTACAAAATGTTTCCTTCTTTCTCGCACGTGTATTGTGAAAAGAATCTTTGTATTATATATATATATATATATATATATATATATATATATATATATATATATATATATATATATATATATATATATATATATATATATATAGAGAGAGAGAGAGAGAGAGAGAGAGATTAAATTTTCTGTAAATTAAAATCCGTAGATTAAATTTTCTTTTATTAAGTATATAGGTGAAATTATTTAAAATTAGTTTGACGTCATTAAACAAATGCAACAAATTGTGCTAAACCAGACGTACCAAACTTTTCGGTCTCTTCTTTTTTGTTATTGTTATTCTTATATTAGAGTAACTATAATAGTATAAAATTGTATGTCTAATATTGTTTCATTTGTTAATGACGTCAAAAATAATTTCACCTATACTTAACAAATTTTATATGTTGGCAATGACTTCTAATTACATTTTTTTTATGTTTAGCATATGAATGATCTTCAAAAAAGCTTGGAAGATCGAACAAAGCAGTTAAAAAAACACCGAAATTCTTCACAACCATTTGTTGTCGCTGTGGGAAATCCGAAAAAAATTGAAGCCTGTTATGTAATTATAGAGACGGTAAAGTACAAATACCAAAATATTTTAGCGGCTGTTGACTTATGTTTTAAATCTTTCTTTGCTTTGGATTTGAAATATCCTTCAGAATGTGAATTAATTTGGCTTTTTATAGAACGGGAAATTTATGGTTTAAATAAAGACTTTAAAACGTCACCTGCGATCAGTTCATTATTGTCAGATTTACAATCAGTTAATTTAGTAACTTCAGAAAACGAAGAATCGTCTGAATAGAATAATTTTGCCTTTTTCTTACATAATTTTTTATGAATTATCGTTCTTATGTTAATAACTGGCTTCTGTTTTTATGTTTATGAACAAATATATTATGGTTTATACTTACATTAAGATAAAAAAAATTCTAGGATATTTTTTAGAAATCTAGATGTGATTTTCATTGCTGCTATAATTACAATGTGTTAAATATTATTTGAGTAAATATATTTACAAATGTTCATAAAAATACTGATGACGCCGTGTTGGTTAATAAATCAAAAATTTTAATTAAACTTAAATTTTGGTTTAGTTATTTTGAACGTTTGCAAAAAAAAAAATATTAATTAATTAATTAATTAACAAATATAAAGAAAAATACTAGAATTTTGATAGTATTGGTTTACATTTACTTGTTTTATTTGTAAAATTATAATCTATAATTAGACGAAAAATGGATGAATATAATTTTTTCGTTAAACGTTTCTGATTTTTTATATAATCTCGGGTTGACTTAAGTTGTTATTTTATAGTAATTCCTATAAAACTCAATTCAGTATACAAAACTTTTAAAAAATATTAAGTCTGGTTTTGAATTGGCTGATTTTGTACAAATTAACACGGTGTGATCTAAGAGAAAAATTCCGAACTTAGTACTACTAGTTCGGTGTTGAACTAATTAATGTCAATGAAATAATTAAGCTAATTCAAACCGGTTCTAAAATTACATTTCAAATTTGCACATGCGCATTATTGTATAACTGTCAGTTTAAATAAATTCATTGAAAACCACAATTAATGAAATATATAAATCTAAGATACTCTTAAAATCAAATTTCGATACGAATTCAACACTTGAAATTGTTACGTTTTAACATTTGCAAATTTGTATATATTTACATAACAAATCACCATGCTAATCAGATGCGTAAAGTGTAACGGCATTGTTAAAGCCAAGCATTATGACAAACATATGAAATATATTCATGGTATTGAAACTGGTTTTGCGTATCCTTGCCCTGATAATATGTGCGGTCGAAAATTCAGTATGTTAAAAACATTAAATAATCATATCCGAAAATCAAATCACTCGTTTTTGATTGAAAATAAAGGTGTAGAAGAAAAGGATTTGCCAGTAAATATGGTTGCTTCCACAGAACTTTTAGTTAATATAGAAAGCGATTCTATTTTGCAAAACAAAAATGAATCTAATACAGAAAACAAGCCTGAAATTGTAACAGAAAAAAATGAATTATATAATGAATTATTGAATATAATATCGACATTGTATGCAGACGTATCATTAACGCGCATTCGAGTACAAAAATTTTTAGATCATACACAAAGGCTCCTTCAAGGGAGTTATGAAAATTTGCTAAAAAAACTTTGTTTAAAACATGTTCAAAACGAAACAATAAAAAACGAAATTGAAAAAGAATTTGAAAATTTAAGATTAGTGTTTGATACATTTAATACAGAACACAAACGTATTGGTCAACTTATATCCCATAAGGGTCTTATAAAAGCAGAAAAAAAACTACTAGGATATCGCGAGGTCAGCAATAGATTAGGGGTTTTAGAAAATATTGAAACTACTTTGCAATTTATTCCTCTGCGTGAAACTTTGAAGGCATTTTTGGAAATTCCAAATGTATTTAACATCATACAGAATTATATTAGAACTTTAAAGAGTAGCTTGATTTCAAATATTGTTCAATCACCTTACTGGAAAAAACAAATAGATGATGCCACTGATGGTATTATTTTGCCACTTTTTATTTATCAAGATGACTTTGAGACCGGAAATCCTCTTGGTTCTCGTGCATCTGTCCACAAATTGTCAGGTATATATGCAAGTATACCATGTTTACCTCCAGAATATTCTTCAAAATTAGATAATATTTTTCTCGTGCAATTGCATTATTGCAGTGATGCCGTCCACTTTGGCAATAAACGTATTTTTAAATATTTGGTAAAAGAATTACAGTATCTTTCAACTCATGGCGTAAAAATTGATAATGCAGGAAAAGAGGTAATTGTTAAATTTCAACTTGCAATGATCTTAGGAGATAACTTAGGTTTAAATACCATTTTAGGATTCAGTAAAAGCTTCTCGGCAAAATCATATTGTAGATTTTGTAAGATGACCAGAGAGATTTGCCAAAAATCAGCAATAGAAGACGTAATGTTACTTAGGAATAAATTAAATTATGCTGATGATCTTTCAAAAAAAAAATCTGAATTTACAGGCATTACTGAAAATTCAATTTTTAATAATATTGATAGATTTCATGTTTATGAAAACTATTGTGTAGATATTATGCATGACCTTCTGGAAGGTATTTGTAAAAGCGATTTGGCAAATATCTTAAATTATTTTGTTGAAAAGAAAATTTTCAATTTAGAAACTCTAAATTTTAAAATTCAATATTACAAATATCCTAAAAATTCTAATAAACCTTCAATAATTACAGCTAAAGATTTAAAGGATAAAAAATTACGGATGAGCGCAGCCGAAATGATGACATTTACTCTTCAAGCTGGATTAATATTCGGTGATTTAATTCCTGATGATAATGAATACTGGGAACTTTATAAATTACTGAGACAAGTTTTGGTAATTTGCTTACAGTCAGCTGTATCTGATAGCTTGAGTTATCTTTTATGCACGTTAATTGAAGAACATCATAGTCTTCATTTGAAGTTATTTGGATATCATACACCTAAAGGCCATTTTTTGGTGCACTATCCTCGTATAATGAGATTAGTAGGACCCCTTCGGAATTGCTGGGCAATGCGATTTGAAGGAAAGCACCGTATCTTCAAACAAGCTGCAAGGGTAACAAGTAATCGTCTAAATTTGTGCTTGACATTAGCCTTGAAACATCAGCAACACTTGAATTATGCGTTTGATAACGGCTTAGCTTTTAAAGATATTCTTGAATATAAAAATTCGGAAAATAGAAAGATTTCTGAAAGATTTTTGAAAATAATTAATGAAAAAATTTCAGGAGCGTATTCTTTGATCGCACATATTAAAACGGGCAATGTCATGTATAAAACTGATACATTTATCGTTGTCAGAATTGCTGAAATGCCAATTTTTGGACGTATAAGAAATATTTTATTAACCACAAATACAAAACCAGTAAAAATCAATAATTTTCAATTAATTGTTGAAGTATATGCAACTTTGGGGAAAAATGACCATTTACAAAGTTATGTTATATCTCGATTCTATCACACTGAAGTAGAACTATTGAATCTTGAAACAATAATTCATTTTGATATACCCCACGTGCCTTACGCAAATGTAAAAAACGAGGTAAATGTAATATATAATTGATTATAATAATAATTAATTATTAGTAATATTCTTTATCCTAAAAAGCATTCTTTTCTTAAAACATTTTTTTTACTGTGTTGCTGTATGTGTATGTAAAAATATAAGAATTTAAAAAACCGACTCTATTATTGCAAATTTGCAATAATAGAGCGATATTTAGATTTCAGTAAATATTAGGGAAAAAATTATATTGATACTAAAAAGCATTCTTTTGTTAAAACATTTTTTTTTACTGTATTGCTGCATGTGTATGTGAAAATATAAGATTTATAAATTTATTTTCATTGAAATAAAGAATTTAAAAAATAGAGTGTTATTACTATAATTGTGCCCTTTACCTTACATTTCTATTTATTCTAAATTTATATTTAATAATAACAACTAGAAACAGAAAGTAATTTAAGCAAAAAATATTAATTCGGGTTGTTGTATTAACTGATTATCCATAACTGATTACATAATTTGTTATAGAAGCTAGTAAAAAAAAACTGTTTCTGTAACAAAAAAAGTGTCTGTAACAGTATTTGTTAATTATTTATCAAGTTACACAAACAATATCTTGTTTGTGTAACTATTCCAATATAGTTGATGTATTTGTTACTCCAAATAATTTTTTATAGCCACCAGAACCATTTCTCTTAGTTACAGTAACAAAATTATTTTGTAATACATACTTATATTTTGTTCACACTAACAATAGGATATTGATATTTCCATATTGTTATTTAGTCTCTGCAACCAAAATATATTTAGTAAAATTATTTTATTTACTAAAAATATTTAGTGACTGTAACATTAAAAATTTAGTAAAATTATTTTATTTACTAAAAATATTTAGTGTGTGTAACCTAAATATGTTTAGTAAAATTATTTTATTTACTAAAAATATTTAGTGACTGTAACATTAAAAATTTAGTAAAATTATTTTATTTACTAAAGTTATTTAGTGCGTGTAACCTAAATATGTTTAGTAAAATTATTTTATATACAAAAAATATTTAGTGTCTGTAACAATAATATATTTACTAAAATTATTTTGTTTGTGTAACTATACAAATATAGTTGAAGTATTTGTTACTGAACCAATTTTTTTTAGTTATCAGAAACATTTTTTTTTTAGTTATGGTAACTAAAAAAATTTATTTGATGCCGTATTTAACTAAAATATTTAGTAGTTTTTCGGTTGTGGTAACTAAAAATTTCTCTCAGTGTATTTTTCTGAATTTCATGATAGACAAAATGGTCGGAAAATGATATTTCATATCACACAGAGATGAAACCTCAATAGTCTGACAGTTCGAAAGTCAGTTCATTTTGCAACTCGTAAACATCCACATCAACATTATATTCGCATTAAAGTAATGCGAATGCGGACATTTGCAACAACTCGGCTTTAAAATATTAAGTTATGGTTTATTAATAGTATATTTTTCAACGAGCTAGTAATGATAGCTATGACTCACGAAGATGAAATTGCGACACGAGCCGAGCTTGCGAGGCGAGTGTCGTAATGCATCTGAGTGAGTAATAGCCATTGCAAGCGAGTAGAATACGATATTTTTTTACGACTTTCATTTAAATAAAATTGAATATAAATTTTAAATCAAATTTTTAATCTATTTCTAATTTCATTAAATGTTTGTATAATTTGTATAAAACGATCAAAACAAAATATAAACTACTTTGTTTACTTGCACGTTACTACTTGGAGGAGTAGAAAAAATTATTGTATTTTTGTTGACATACCTCTCTACTACCCTATTGAAAACTTTATTGACATTTTTTTTATATTAATGAAAATCAATAGTATGAAAAATAATTACTACTTTTTTTCTACTTAATTGAAGAACCGTCAGTCTTGATTTAGAACACGAACACAGCAGAACAGAAAACTAAATGAATTAATAATATAAAAATTTTATTTTGTATCAGTGCCAGTGGTGCTACAAGCAACTGTTGCATCGCCGTACGTTTTTAAAGGGAAAATATCACAAGCAGAGCAAAAAAAAAAAAAACGATCACCGCCAACCATGAACCAACAAATGGACAAGTGGATTGAAACATTCGCTTTGAAAAAAGTTAATTACGATAAATGTGTATCATCGCAACAAAAAGGAAAACAAGTTTGACAGTGATAAAAGAGTTCCCGTGAGATATGCTCTGCTCTCTCCCGTTGCCGACAACGACCACCAGGCGGACGTCGCGTTTTATACGACCAGCCAGCGCAGCGTAGTGATTACCAGCGGCGATTAGCAACAGAGACAGCAAACAGAGAGTTAGTTATACCATGTACTATAACCAGTAAGATATTATATATACTTACCACGAGAAAGATCCAGTGACGTTACTTTTCCCTGGAGAGTGACATCATTGATACAATTATTTGTTCGAATGTCCCAGAAACGTATTTTCTTATCGAAATGACCACTGATTATTGTTGAGCCGGCACCGTCTGATATTACTAGGTCATTACAACTTGAGCCAGCAAATTTTGATGTGACACCTTTAACAAAAAAAAAAAAAAAAATGAAAAAAAAAGATATAAATTGAAAATAATAATATCCTACATCCTATATCCAACTTCTATTTAATAAATTTCTAACACTGACTGAATGACTGACAGACAACGCACAGCCTAAACCGTTGCGTTTAGAAGAATGAAATTTTGCACAGAAGTTCCCTATGTAATTTAGGTGAGCACTAAGAAAGGATTTTTGAAAATTCGCCCCCTAAGTGGGTTAAATAGGGAATGAAAATTTGTATGGAAATTCGTCATTTTTGAAGTTAGAGATATATAAAAAATATGTTACTATTAAAATAAATAATATCTTAGTTAATAAATCGTTAACACTGACTGACAGACAACACACAGCCTAAACTGTTGGGTTTAGAAGGACGAAATTTCGCACAGGAGATATGAAAATTGGCGTTTAGGCTTCTATTTATAAATAAAAGTCAGTTGTGTAAACGTTTCTGGAAATTTATTCCCTTAGGGGTTAAAATAGGAAATTAAAAATCGTATGGGAAGTTCATCAGTTTTGAAGTTAGAAACGTGGATATTGATTTAGGCTTTTGAAAAACATTAAAAGTGAGCAGATAAGTGGGTACCTAATAAAAAGATGTTGTCGATAGGAAATCCCATTGAGTATACGGCTAGTATATAATAAAACTGTAAATTTTGACATTTTTGTCTGTTTGTAGATTATAATAGACATTTAATTACGTAAATAAATTAAAATTAAAAAAAAATGTTTTTTAAGATAAAAGCTTTTCTTTAAAAATGGTCAAAAAAAAAAAAAAATAAAATAAAATAAAATAACTTTTGACTGAAGTTTGAAACAATATGCCACATAATTTATAAAAGTTTGAGGCGTTATCATTAATTATTTCTGTTTTGGATGTTTTGGATATAAGTGTTGCTATTTAACTTTTCGGTAGTTACCAAACTTAATTAAATGCCTCAAGCCTTTATAAGTTATGTTGCATATTGCTTCAAACTTCACTCAAAAGTTATTTTATTTTTTTTAGCCCATTTTTAAATAAAAGCTTTTTCTTAAAAAACATTTTTTTACTTTAATTTATTTTTTACTTTTTAGTCTGATCACAATTAATTTAAAAAAAAAATTAAGGAAGTAATTTTTTACCTATATTTTAATCGGCTAATTTACCCTAAACAAACATAACTGTGGAAACAAAAAATTCCAATGTAAAATCAATTTGACAATTTGAAATGCCAAAAAGTTACACAGGACTAAAAATCAACAATTTTGGTTTGGGGCGATTTAGGGCAAAACTAATAATACAATATTGCATTGTCATGAAGGTTAGACATGTAGGTATGCAAAATTTGAAACCTCTTAGATCAATTAGAACCTGTCTAAATTTTGTTTCTAAAAATTGATCTAAACCAACATACTAACACAGCAAAAATAAAAGTTTTTAAAAATGAATATGATTTTAAAAATACTCGTAGTTGCTCTTTGCATGTTTTTCAAAGGAGCAGCCTGGAATTCAAAAATTTGGTCGCTGCACAATTCCATATTTTTTAAAGACAATCACTGGGAAAAACAGTAAAATTTTTTCGTCTCATTATGCAAGAAGGGCAGAACCTTCTTCAAATAGTGTATGTGTGTGTCATACTTTTTAGAGCGTACTTTTAGTTTTAATTTTTGATTTAAAAGCCTTTCTATGATCACTACATTAGGAGTTATTGTCACTGAACAAAAATTAGTACTTTTAAATTTTAATCTCTTTTATTTGTAAAAGTAATGATATTACAACAATTAACAACAAGATTTGAAACATTTCAAATTGTCTTTATGGTCAAAATATTGTTTATGTAAAAAATGATTCCCTACTTGTAAAATTGGTGTTTGTAAAAAAAATGCTTTTTTCCTTAATTTTATTCATTCCTAAATTTAGTTTAGAGGGTGTCAAAAAAATATCTGCAGTTTATAATTTAATTGCTTAAATTTATTTGTGAATTAAAAGTTTGTGAGAGGATTTTATATCATACAAAGAATTTGCTTCGGAAAATTATTTTTCATTTTCAACAACGCTTAATCCGTTTTTTTTCAGGATTTGCCAGATTTCAAATTTTAGCCATGGCCGCTTGGCTCTCTACAGACATAACACCCTCTTAATGGTTTTACGTTTAAATTAAGTTTTTCCAATCTTTTCCATACTTACAAACTTTACTGCGCAGGTCCCAAATTTTCAACGTTCTATCATGACTGCCAGAAACAACTTTCGTTGGTTCACCAAGAAATTTAGCTGCTAATACTTTTCCTGAGTGACCGGTCAGCGTATGCTGCAGCAAAAAAGAAACGAAATATTAATATAAAAGTACAAAAACGGGTTGAATTAATTGCCAAATTTTACATTTCTAATATAGGGACAAGTTGAAATTTTCTTAAAATTTTTTGATCATATTTACAACTTAGAAATATAAACCATGAAAACTCAAAGTCTGGGAGATAACGGGTTAAGGAAAAATATCAAATCCATTTATAAGAATAAAAGGAACCCAAAAATTAATTTCAATAAATAATCGAAGTGAAAATTGATTTTTGGAAAAAGATAGAGGCATTTAATTTTTTTAATCGAAAAATTATTATATTACACAATATTATACACAATAATAATATATTACCAGAAGGCAGAATATTTTATTTAAACAAGAATCAAAAAATAAATATTGATTTAAATATACATACATATATGTGTATATTTGAGTGAAATTAATTTCATTATCAAAGAAAATAGAATAATAAAATAGTTATTTAAAAATATTAATTTAAATATAAATAAATAAAAAAAATGTTCGAAAATTTAAATAAAAGCACAATTATTTGTTTTTGATTTTACTTTTATTTAGTTTTCACTTGACATTATTCGAATTTTTAATACATTTAATAACGGAAATTTAAAAATGTGGTTGCAAATAATTCTTTATACATAGAAATTAAATAACTGGATTTTACTGAATTTATTTTTCATCCGAAAAGACCCGATTCGAGTATCCTAATTATCCGAAGTAGCCTTCAATACTATATTGTATTAATTTTATCTGTTTCAAGAACCAACAGAACATTCCATTGTGTATTATTAACTTCCCGTTGGAAGTTATTGTAATGGGTCCGATTTTACGAATCGCCAATTTCGATATATCTCCACGTTTCAAGGTCATTAGAATGCGTATCCATCGTTTTTAGCGTGATGTCTGTGTGTGCGTTCGTTAGTTCGTTTGTGAATTTTTTTTCGTCTCGCATATCTCGCGAACAAATGATGATATTAACTCCGGACTAATTTCATTAGATGCGTAATTAAAAAATAAAGACCGAATAAAGTTTTCAGCAAATTCGGATTAGCGGTTTGTTTTTCATAATAAAAAAACCAAATCAAAACGGTTTGTGAAATATTGATCTCTATTTATTTCGAGAAAAAATGATATCATTTGTTTAATGAGGGGTGGAGTCCCCTGGGGTTTGGGGGAAGGGGCCCCGTGAAATGAAAAAATAATTATTTATGTACAGTAGTCTCTAGTATTTAAGGACACCCAACGGGAAATTGACAGGGTCGGTAGACCTCTCCCCCCAAATTTTTTTCTTTGTAGCACGTTTAAATGCTAAAATGGGTTGAAAGATTTAGTTTAGTGGCTCTCGTGTCATTCACAAATCCTCATAAATTTAGAAAGTGCTGCTAGTCTTCAAAATTCCTAGTAAAATTTAATTTTTCATTTGAGTTTTTTATTTTGTTTTTTTATTAATTTTTATACCCAGTCTTAACTGAAATGTTTTCTTGATCTCTAAAAATTAATATTACCACAAAATTTATGGAGTGGAGAAATTTCCTAAGTCTGAGTTTGCAGATAAATGAAATACGGGTTTGTGTCTTATACGCCTTGAAAAGAGGCAAAAATCATCAAGAACAGACAATATCAGAAAATAAGGGAAACTAGCAAAAAGAGAAGTTTCTTTCTAAGAAAATCATAATAATTGTGTCACTGTACGCGAACCGTCATATTTTCTTGATACCAATTTTCTGATGTGTTTTTTTATATCAATTTTGTAGTTGCTAAAACTGTATACCAGCCCAAACACATATCCATGCTAAAAAGAAAGTGAATTCAGTAAAATTAATAACCAACTAGTATGATACAATACATAATGATACATAATAATATATACTTCATTAAAATCGTATATAAAATAAACAAGTATACAACAATTCATATTTCTTCCAGCCCTTTTTTTCTGTTAATTGATAATTTAATTGAAATTTTCATTATGAGTAAAGGTAATCGACTACGTAAATATGTAAGTGAAAAAATTTTAATTAAAAAAAAAAATTACAAAATTATTATTAAATTAAATTGATGAACGAATGAACGTTGTACATCAAAAACGCTTTACATTTCACCCATCCATCCTAAAAGAAATAAAAAAAATTACTGTAATATCATATACGACCCGTTTTGTATGAATAAATTAAGTGTTAATTATTATTTTTGAGCAGTCTCAATTTCAATTTATGTCCCAGTGCCATACAGTCGCTCAATTCGTATCTATGTATACACAGGGCCGAATTTACTTCTGTGAAGGCCCCTTAGTATTCTTCTCATGTGGAGGCCCCTTAGTATTTTTGTGGAAGCTCCTGCTAAGACAATAAGGGCGTATCATTTCCTATTCATTTTTGTTAGATTGCTATGACTGAATGTAGTGATTCCAGCAAAATTCAACCTTTAATTATGAACTGCCGTTAACATGTAATAGTATATTACGTGATTGAGGTTGTAAGTTGCATATTATACACGAGCGAAAAAGTTACGCAAGAGCCGCGCAGCGGCGAGTGCGTAATTGCGCGAGTGTGTAATATGCCTTACAACCGAATTACGTACTATACTTTACCTACGACTAACATGAAATTCACAATAAATGATAAAAATTTGGTACAAATTTACAAATACAAATACATTAAAATTATGTAGTATTTGAAATTTATTAAAAACAAACGTAAACATTCAGTTGCAGGGTAAAATATTTGTACAGATTTTAATATGTATAATATGTATATCACTGTATAATTATTAATAAAAGTGTAGTAGGCGTTGGCAATTTTCATGAACATGCATGTAAAAGGCCATTTTTTGTACAGCTGGTTATACGGCTGTACGTAAAAGGAGCTTACTTAGTATTTAGTACAATAAATAAGCAATTTCATGGTAGTCGTAGATAAAAAAATTTCTCTCATAATTTTGACAATAATTTTTATCTTTTGAACGGCTTGACCGATTTTGCTTTAAAAAAAATATAGGTAGATATGTAATAGAGGTCACTAACAATAAGATACATTTGAGGAAATATTTTGAAAGACTTACAATGATTAAAACAGCGAGAAAAAAAATTTTTTTATCTACTTTTTTTTAAAGACCTGAGTGACATTACACAATAACGAAAATTTTTTCGTAGAGTCTATGAATATTCTTCTACAACATACATATTATATTCTTTTTAAATTTCAGAAACTTCATACTTTAAAAAAAAAAAATAAATAAAATATTTTTAAATATTTTCTTTAATAACTGAGAGAGTCTTGCACAATTACCATATTTTTTTTAAATGAGCTTGCTGAAGTTACTATATTTTCAACTTGCTGAAATCACTACTTTCACTCATAGCAAATCTAATAAAAATAAATAATAAGAAAAGACACCTGCGAGGTAGATTTTTTCCTTCTTATTAGACTACGAAGTTTTTAAAATTTTTCCAAAAATTATGGTTGGGGAGCAAAAAAAAAAAAAAACAACTTATTTTTTTTATTCTACTTTTTTAAGGAATTGATTATCAACTTATCAATTTTGTGGAGGCCCTGGGGCACGCACTCCAAGTGCCCTTCCGGTGAAATCCGGCTCTGGATATACATATCGTACATCCCGGCATATACCCGTACAATTGTGACAGTGTAAAAAATTATAATCAATATATTATGAATCAATCAAAAAGTACTGATGATAGATCATCAGACATCATCTATCACCTGTAAATTTTATATTATATACAATTGATTTCGTGAATGGGCTCACGTGTTTGTCTGTTTTCGGGTGAATGAGTGAGTGAGATTCACAATTTTATTGTGAGAGGTGTTTTTTTTTATATTTTTGTGAAGAATGATCTTTATATAAAGTTGGCAACAGACTTTTTGCATATCATTCCATGATTGTATGATAAATGATAGGTCAAAGCTTTTATGTATGTACGAAAAATATACTTCTTCGAATCTACGTTTTGCAATTGGACATGGTTATATGAAATAATAAATGTACCTACAATAGTAACCACGAAGTAAAATGTTTTGTCAGACGGTATTTTTGGGAGAGTAATAATTTGTTATTCGATTTTTGCAAATATTGTTGTTTCGTTCTACGTTATTGCAATAATCCATTAGGTATATGGAAAATTTTTGAAATATTCAATCATAAAAACTTTAAAAATATATTTACTGTCTTTGAGAATTAGGTATTTTAAACAGAATTTAGGCAGAAGGATTCTTTTGGCACGGGTCCAGGGGTCTCCACATAACAGTAGGCTCTATAAGTCTATACAATTGAAATTATACCTTCAAAACTTATACGAAAGTAATTATTTATTAGCTTCCATAACTAAACATGTTGAGATTTTTATTGATAACACAAAGGGGCGAAATTATAAAAGTTCTCGGGTTTGCTTTTCGTCTAGAACTCTCCGGCTATATTACTTGTTGTAAGTTTTTTGACAAGAATAATGATACAGTCAACTCTCGTTAATTCAAACCTACGATAATTCGAAGTTTGAACCTCTCTATAATTCAAAGTTATCGTAATTCGAACCTCTCTATAATTCAAAAATTTCGAACCATTTGATATTTCAAACACTCGATAATTCGTAATATTTTAAGAGTCCCTCGAGTCGGCTGTAACCAGTTTTCTCGAGAGGGTTTCTGCGATTAAAACCGCGCAAACGGGCAACATATATTCCATAAAACGCTGTGGCATAGCTCACCTTCGTCACATCTAGAAATTATAGATTTTTAATAAAATTGTAAAATCAATGAAAATCAGACACAGGGTACCATCTGTTAAAAAGTAAATTAACCCCTATGGAGAAAGAAATGGTTTTCGCACAGGATAAATAATCATACATTTTAAAATTTCAATTATTTAATTAAGAACTTGTTTACAAAAAAAATATATTTTCAATTACATAATTATTTGTACAGAAACATCTAGAATTTTACAAAAAGCAACAGAACGAAAATTAAAAGTTCGATTCTTTTCAATCGCTCTCTTTTAATTCAGATATCGGGCTGACAACATCTTTTGGAAATTCGGTTGTCGTAACAAAACATCTATTGTCGAACTCGACATGAATTCAACAATGAATTCGACTTTGATTTTCGACCTGTTCAAACAAAATTTTTTTTATTGTAACACAAATAGTCGTCAAATTAAAACATCTTATGTAAACAATTTTTGTGAAACTAATGCGAAAGAAAACACTGGAATATTCGGAATTTAAAATAAAATTTGGATAGAAACGAATTTTTTGATTTTTTTGATTTATTTTATTTTTTATTCGTTTTTTTAAATATACGAATCCTAACTTCGGTGGGGCATAGAAGAACACTTCCGGGAGAATTTTTTTTTTTTTTGGAATTTGAACTGCCAGACTTGCAGTGTTAAACTTCAATAAAAGTTCCCGTCCAAAATTAGTTTAAGGATGCACCACCAAGGAGATCTGGTAAGTTGATTTATTGTTTGGGTTTACGTCGCCCTAAGTCGATTTCTACCAACCCAATTCTCCTAATTCCTCCAACGGTTCCCTTCCGCAATATTCACCTCCTATCTACCCCAATCCAGACAAGAATTATATTTTTTTGTGGGAAGTTTCTTCCTCTATTTGGCTTTGATTTTACCAAAATATATCCAAACATTTAGTGGAATACCTCAATCCACGTTCTCCTCAAAGTCAAATATGGGTCCAGCATAGGCCATCTCTGTTAGGAGTATTTAGGATCCACTACTGGTTGATAGCGTGATAATGGGTGCGTGTGCGCTAACTAATTCCGCTCACCAATAAACCCGAAGGAATTATTGGACATTACTACGCCACAACGTCCACAACACATCTAAAAGCCCATATAAATTTTCTTAACATTCTTCTCTATGAAAGTTGACAGTATTTTCTTTTTGTTGGTTTTATTCGAATATGACCGTTTTACACAGGAATTCTACATAAAAAGTGCTTGGGGGCCTGTCAACTTAATTTTAAGTAATGAATAAATAATAATTAGAAAAATATGAACTTCTTTAGAAATGTCTTACAAGAGTACCTACATATTATACCCGTTTATATAGGTATTTGCACAGACGCACAAAAAATTTTTTTAGGAAATTGCATAAAAAGGACACAAATAATGAAAATTTTTAAAAAATCCCTAAGTTCAAGATATAAACTCGTGCAAACTTCAAGTTTCCAGCCTGACAAGTTTGAAACAAGTCGCTATAAACATTTTCAACGTTTAATATTCATCTTTTTATTCTATCTATTTTAATTATAAATTAAAATTTATCGAAACCATTCTCTTTTACAATCTTCTAAACATAAAAAAAAAAAAATATGTAAAACCACACATACCTATAAATAAATTTGCAATTTTAAAATAGTAAACATGAAAAAAAAGTTAATTTAAAAAAAATCAGGTTGTTGGCGGCAGCGCGACATAACGTTAGTACAACTCTGCGTAGAGTAGAGCGCAGCTTATGAAAAGTGAGAAAAAAAACATACCATCTATCCTCTACGCCCTCCAATCCCTCCGATATACCCAGAACAACACAACAATATTGTTATATGTATATAAAAATAACAATATATTTTTCTATTGTTATTGTTACGTCCATACAAACAAATAGAGTTTTCCATCCGATCATCATTCATCATCATATATTTTAATGGACATTGTGATTTTAATAATAAATGATTTGTTTTTATATTTTTATATGTATTATATAATATATACATATATACGTATGTATATTATATTTTTCAAGAATTTATTGTTTTCAAAAAGTAATCTGCAAAAACGAATTTCTTTTTTTTTGTGTGTTGAAATAAAGAAAAAATATCTTAAGTAGTTATGGAATACATATTTTGTAAGTTGGGACACAACATTTCTTAGTTGTTTAAGAAATAATATATAATTATCCTAACAGGCATGATCTAATAAGGCTCAGTATTTTAAGAACGAATAAATCAACGAATAACTACTCTACGAATATAAATAGACGTTAACTAAATGCTAGGGTGAATAAAAAATGTTCTTAGAATCGCATATCCATACAATATATTTGGATGTAATTTAATATTAGCTTTGAAGGGTGTCAATTAATATTTATGCAAAGTTTCAATCGATTTGATCGTAATAACTTAGAAAAATCAACTGCAGGTGAAATTAAATAATATGAAAAATTTTTTGAACGACTTCCTGCAAAAATTGTAAAAATCAAAAAACCAACGTCGTAAATCACAAAATGAGTTACATATACGTTACCAGACGTATATGTAACTCATTTTGTGATTTACGACGTTGGTTTTTTGATTTTTATCATTTTGTGATTTACGACGTTGGTTTTTTGATTTTTACAATTTTTGCAGGAAGTCGTTCAAAAAATTTTTCATATTATACGATTTGATCGTATTGTTTTTAAGTTATTGATTATTTTATGCAAACAGTTATTAAAAACGCTCCTACTTATCAGTTAGAAGTTGTGCTTCAAGAAATTCGCAGTGTTGGCTTCGCAATATTTGACCACCCACCATATTCTCTGGCCTTAGTCCTCAGTGACATTCATTTATTCCCGAAATTAAAAGAGCATATTAGAAGAACATAAAGTTCAAATCGGTAACGGTATTCAATTTAAAGGAACATGGAATATGGAATATGGAATCATATTCGTATTTCGATTTATAATTTTGAATGTGAAATAGGGATACATAAATAGAATAACTGTAGAGAATTTAACACGCTAATCGCCATAAAGCATAGTAACAAAAAGCTCAACTGGTGCACTGTCGTACACTCAGTGTTCAAGAAGTCGAGGTGACGCGATGGTAAATTCGTCTTTGGATGATTTCTGGATTAGTATCTCGAATTCGATTGATTATATTTTTTTTAATTCCTGTAAGTTTGTCCTTGTTTACACGAAAGTAGTACTAATAATTAGTATCATTGAGACAATCACGCATAGAGTTACTAATGATTAGTACTATGTAAACAAGACATAGTTCTAAGGTTCTAAATAGTGCGTATGTGTTTAATAAAAAGAAATTAATATGATAATTAGAACATACATACGTCTAAAAATAAATTCTTCACTCGCGTATTTTGTGGATAGTCTTTTCTATCAGTATAAAAAAATAATTTTTTTAAAATTTTTTTTTTTTCAAAGTTGGTTTGGCTATTTTAGGAATTAGCCAAACCAAGTTACTTCGAACATATCTTTTCAGAAATTTTATCCATCAAAATTCTGTACCAAATGTAGCGAGATTATCGTAGCTTTGTACCAAAATTAGTAAAATCGCAGTAATTCCATACCAAAAGTGGCAAGGTTCCAACGGTTCTAAATCAAAAGTAGTAAGGTTACAGCGTTTCTATATTAAAAGTACCAACGCGAGGGTTCAAATTAGTATGTCTGCCAAACTGTGCCCGCTATCGCCGGCGACTGACGTAGACACAGCAATCTCTTACCAACCTATTATGATACATGCAACCAAAACACATAATGTATGGACACAAATATGCGAATGTGTTAGTGTAATATATTGCTGAACGAGTAAGCAGCCTGCATACATATAGCGTATACTATCATGGCCGCTACTATGTACCTAACAACCAACAATTAAAAATAAACTTATTTATTTTAAGAAACATATCCCTTTATTTTGAAAATTTTTTTGTTCAATAGAATTTTGACACTTAAATACGACACACATATTTTTTTCTGTTTAAATTTCAAAAGTTGATTAAAAAAACCTGATGCTTATTACGACGTGAACACGATGGCGGACAGTAACAGACTAAATCAGTAGTGGTGTAAATTGCAGCTTAATGCAACTTACGAACGACAGTTTTTTATATGTACACTACTTCTATGTTGTTCTGTGAGTACTAAGGTTACAGGGCTTCTATACTAAAAGTAGCAGGGTCACAGCGGTTTTATACCAATAGATTTACACGTAATAAAACTCATTACAAAACAAATATTCATTGAATTTATAATTTTATAATATAAAAAATCGACGGCAACTGTGCATTTTATTCAAAGAGAACATATTGTGTCTTGCTGAACAGCGACAGTTCCATATAAATAGAAGCTCAACCAATGTTAGGCACCTGTATTGTTCTACTTTATTTCATTCATGTTAACCAAAACGACCTGTAGTAAAACCCTAGTAAAATAAAAAATCAGAAAAAAATTACTTGAAATAATTTTACATTATGAAACAGAAAAATTTAAACCATTGGAAAATATTACAACCACATTTATAATTTTAAAAAATAAAATACAGATAAAAGAAAATTATGATTTAAAGATGAGAAAAACTTTTCCAGTTAATTTTATAAAGGTTTTAATAAAGTAATCATATAAATATAAATTTAAAAGTTACAATGTTCACTTGTACGTAAATATTATGAAGTAAAAAAAGATAAATAAAATGTAGGTACCAGCAGTAGAGAGTCTAGACGAATAAATTTAAATAATATGCAAGTAAGTTTTTTCTCAAATAATAAGAGAGCAAAAGAATTTTAAAAAGTTTATAAATAAAACAAATATGACGTTCATTTACACCTTACAACGTTGCAATTTATAAGATAAATGTAATTTTTAATTTGCTAAAAAATTTCAAAATAAATTTATTTTGAATAAAAATGAACTTTCAGATTTGCACATGATTTGTCGATCATTTTTCGAGACAATATAACATATTATTTAAATTTTTTATTTCAAAATAAAATTCTTTCAGAGTGTATATATGTAAAAATTAAACATTAATTTGCGATCAAGTTACTTACTGACCGTCTTTAAGAATTTAATCAGTACATTTTGCATAAGAATATAAATTATTGCATTAAAGTTCACCTGGCGGTAACTGTTTGAAAACATTATTGAAGATATCTCTAATTGTTACTATACATAAACGACATAAACGTTGGTGATTTCATAAACCGATCTACTGTATTTATAAACCAATTTCCCAATTCTCCGCAGTTACGCCAATGAATTAAAAAAACATTGTGTTATTTCAAAATCAAAAATATCCTGTAACATTCTTCAAAAGGTTTCAAGTATGCTGCAAATTCAATAGGGGTTTAAAGTTACTGATGTATGAATATCAAAACAACTGAAATTGGCACAAAATATAAAACATTTCACATTTTAATTTATTTTTAACGATTCCATTATACATACCTACAAATGTATAGAGAAGATTTCCAATGAAAATATAATATTCTAATATCGAAAATATTTTTTAAGAATCAATTGCTTGCTACAACTATTGGTTATTTGTTATTTGTAGAATAAACAGTAAGTAGAATACAGAAAGCTAAAGCTAGAGAGCTTTGTTGTATTGAACAGAGTATTTATTGTTCTTTTATATTCAGCAGTTTAATGTTGAAGGAGGATGATTGAACACGAATGATACACAATTTTCTATATATGCAAATTGTCTGAATAAGCAATACTAGCCAACATAATACTTGATACTTGTTTTGTTTCAAACAAAGTGATTCAGACTACTGTGGACATGAATTGCATGTCATATCAGAAGCGGTGATATATAATTTATTTCACTTAAATTTAACCATGATTCATTACTCACGAATTTAAGGAATTCCCGTTTTCTTAGCTTTATCTCTCTCACTGTTGCAAATGCATAAATTTTAAATTTGCAGTTTGTTTATACAAAAGAATAGAAGATTAATTTGTTTCAAATATAAGATTAATTTAATTTTTTAACGGTGACTCATGCTCAGTTGTATTTGAAATGGAGTATATCATTGACGTGAATAAAAAAAATTCTGTTTTTGAAATCACCTAGGTTAAATCCAAAAACACGACTACATGATTTTTTTATTCAAAGATTAAAAATTTCTTTAGTTTTTTTTTTTTTTTTTTTTTTTTTTTTGTTTGAATCAAGGATATACAAGCGTTTCAAAAAAAAAAACTTTTTAAATTAAAAAATAAGAGGGTAAAATTTAGGTAAATTTTACAACGGACATTATTAAGGTTTTTTGGGCCCACAGTCCAAAAATATTACAGTTTTGAAAAATTTCATTTGTAACAGTTAGTCATGTTTAATTCTGATAAAAAATCAAATATGGTCCATTTCACTTAAATTTAACCATAATTCATCACTTACGAATTTAAATAATTTCCGTTTTCTTGGCTGTATCTCTTTCATTATTGCACTTACGTAAATTTCAAATTTGTAGTTTGTTCTTAGAAAAGAACAGAAGATTGATTTGTTTCGAATATAAGAATTATTTAATTTTTTAACAATGACTCATGCTTAATTGTATTTGAAACAAAGTATATATGGCTGTTTTATTGTTATATCCTGTTTAAAGCCTCAAATGTTAAAAAGGACTAATTATTTCAACGGGATAAAAAATATCTATACTTAGGTAACAGTAGTTAATATCCGTTTTTTTATGGGCTGAAAATTTTTATACTAACAGATAAGAATTTTCTATCAATTTCTTCTACAACAGACTTCGGATTATTTGAGGTAAATGGGACCGAGGGACCACCTCGGATACGGGAAAACTCCGACAATACGTAGGTAATGTACTATTGTATTAAAAATTTAAAAATGACGCATGAAAATGTAAAATATTTGTTTATTGTAATTTAAAACGTAAAATTAACACAGTTAGATACTTGTAAGCAAAAAAAAAAAGATTTCATTTCGGTTTTCTCGGTTAACCTCTGTCCTTTCTTTGATGACGCCATGTTTCGTCAACACTGAAAAGTTAGAATGTCATGTGGTTTACATTCTTCTTGTAGACCACATATAAACAAGAACGGCGGCAATCAAATTAATTTGTATTTTTGGATGAGTAGCTCGGTTAATCCGGAAGCTCGGTTAACCGGGGCTCGAATAATCGGGGTTCTATTGTATTGATCTTTTTAGAATTCAATGACAATCAATATTTTAGCCAACATCCGTATTTCACATTCTTGAATAAAATTTCATTTCTACCATAAGCTAAACTTCATTTCAATAATTTCCTCCTCGTGTTAAAATCTCTATATTCTTAGTATGTAGAAATACCCCGTATACATGTTCGTACGTATATAAGGATCTTGTTATTATTGCTGTTATGTTGTTGTTACTACTGCTCGGCTCGGCTCATTCTCTGTACCTTCCTTCGCCTGTATCCTTTTCTTTTTTACTATTTTTGTTGCTCGATGCACTTTATTGAAACGAGCGAATCAAATGGAAAATGTTACAAGAATCATACAAGAAAAAGGAGAACATCTTGAATTCAATAATAACTGTAGAAATAAAAGTAATTGTAGGTTATATATATGTAGGAGGAGGTACCAGTATAGAGGTAGGTACAATTCAGCACATAAAATTTAAAAAATGCACTCCAAGCCGAGAACTTTACCTTTCAAAAAGATTAAATTGCTCTTTATTTTCTTATTTTTCTATAAGTCACCACAATCAAGTTAAGGGGAGGTTTACTCGAGAGTCCTTAAAAATTATGTATTCTCCTAGAATTTTTTTCTCAAGAACGGAAGTAAATATGAATTTCCAATCTTGTGCACATATTTATTAAGTATTAAACTACACAAAAAAAAATTTTCAAAAAAAAAGTGTCCATTTTATAGATAGTGCATAGTGTGACGATCCGAAAATCCAATGCCTTGTTAGCAGACATCCTAGCGCCGGTAATAAACCACCGAAATCCAAAAACAAGAAAGATTTATAAAATATATGAAGAAAATCGACACCTCTACCTATAATATCAATAAATTGCTGAAAGAAAAAAAAATGGCGGATGTTTGAACCTTTGATTACGATTTTTGTCTTATTTTTCGCTCTTTAAAGTAAATTTAAAAATAAAAAAAATATTGAAAGTGTATCGAACTTAGGTAGAGGTGCCGAAGAATTGAATTATCTTTAAAATAAAAAATTTAAAAAAAAGTATCCATCGAATAGTTTTTGAGTTATCGTGTCCACCAGTTCCAAAAATGTAGTTCCGAGATATTATAAAATATATATAAAGAAACGTATTTTCAAAATTTTATATTTAATACTCATTATTGCGTGAACTACGTTTTTTGAATTTTTTTTATAGAAAGCTGGATTCGGTTAATGTGCAAGAATCTTGTTTTTAAATTATTTTCAGTAAAATCATTTTGGGAACATATTCTACACATAATTTGCTATCAATTTCGGCAAAAAAAAAAATCGATTTTTTTTATCAAACCTCAAGTAAACCTTCCCTTAAATTACTTTCTGTAAAATCACTTTGGAAACATATTCTACACATAATTAACTACCAATTTCTGCAAAAAAAAAATCGATTTTTTTTAACGACTCTCAAGTAAACCTCCCCTTACTAATTAATTATTGCGTGAATATATTGCCTGATTTATCTATTTATACAAAAAGTATTATGTCGTTCGCAGAAATCGGTCACGGGGTTTTATCTTTTTGAAGCATTTACCAGCGGCTTCACTCGCAAGTTAATATAACGTACAGAGCAGTGTTTCTCAAAATTTTCCTATTACGAACACTTTTTTAAGTTCTAAAATTTTTGTGGAACACTGACGTAGTTGATAGATATGAATAATAATAGGAGACCGTTAGCTTGGAATTTATTTTCGGTACAATGATAGCGAAAGATTAACACCCCGATGGATTTCGAAAATCGTGGGAATTTATAACAAACTATTGGAATATTCGGACAACACTTGGTCCTATAACATTAACAGATAATTAAAGGCAAAAAATAGTTTACCATCGGAGGCAGACTAAATTTGCTGCAATAAATTATTTCCGGTCTTCGGCATGGTCAAATCCTTTTCGACGCCCTATATTTTGCCTTTCAGATTCTTCCCAGACATATGGATTGTTTTATCAGGTTACAAATGTGTTCTCTTCTATGTGGTTAAAATTTAATCAACATCGTTTCAATTCAAGGCTGACTAGGGCTCGCCAACAACAACATTTGGGAGTATTGATCTCAGCAGGTTGTACAGTCTGTTCAACAAAATTGAAACTTTTTTCAAGAATGTGAAATACGGATGTTGGCTAAAATACTGATTGTGATAAAACTAATTTTGGAAGGATCAATACAATAAAACCCCGATTATCCGAGGCCCAGGTTAAACGAGCTTCCGGGTTAAGAGACTGTATATCAGAATAGCTATCCTAACAGAGGAGCAAACAGACATATATTTTTTGGACGTGGGACACCTCAAAGCGTATATATTTCCGCTAAAAAACTGATATCAAATTTTTTCAGGATCACAAAACTTGATCTATAGACATGTAATATATAGCACCAAGTAAAAATGTATTAAAACTGTAAATAATGGCATTATTTCAAAAAGCAGGTCAGTTAGTTACCGTCCACAATTTGTGATTTCGAACGAATGGATTATTTTGTTTGGGAAAATTCAAAATCTCTTACTTATGCTAATACATAAACTAGAAATAATTGACACTTAAGAGTCAACATAATTCATATCATTGCTGAAACAAGATTCCATTCTCTTGATAATGTGGTTCAAAATTGAGATAGTGGTGAATAAGAGGCAAAAAAAGTAGCTTTCCACTTATTTCCAATCCCCATTTGATTTATCCCCATTTGAAGTTCTTTCACACTAAAAACACAGAGAGAGACATGCAGATGTTGTTTCCACGTTGTATTGTTCCACAAAACACAGTTTGGGAAACTTCGCCACTGGAAAAGAAAATTTCCCTGGAGTAAAAAGCACCCCCTTTCCTTCTGCACCCCCTAGGCTATCTCTATATAAAGTTTTAAGTCGATTGGTAAAATTGTTGAGGCATAACAAGACAGACAATCTCACTGTTTACTTTTACAATTATAGAAACTGATAAACAATAATTTCTTGTCCAATCTTGTACACACATAAATACAAGTAAATAGAGTAGGTATTACCGCATTACACTATTGAGCAGTACCTTATATTATGATCGTCTACTTACTGCATTTTTCAACAGCATTTATTTTTAATAAATATTCGAGAAAAGTTGCTAAAGTTGCACACCTTACGACAACTACAACTAACACTACCCACTCTATGTACCGAGAAACCTTAGATATTCCATTAGTAATATTAGATTTCACATTTAATAATCATAAATAAGTTGCTTTGAACTGCGTTTTCCTTTTGAATTGCCTCCAAGATGGGAAAAACTATAAATATAACATTTTCTTTCTCATTGAAGAACCGAGCAAATAATAATAAGTCGGTAATTTTTTTTCGTTCTAAGACAAAAGTAGGGAAAAAGAAATTTCTTTTATGT
Organism: Brachynemurus nebulosus; assembly: GCA_035578155.1. Taxonomy (NCBI): domain Eukaryota; kingdom Metazoa; phylum Arthropoda; class Insecta; order Neuroptera; family Myrmeleontidae; genus Brachynemurus; species Brachynemurus nebulosus. The sequence goes on from JAPWDM010000002.1 coordinate 61,255,663, forward strand.
TTAATTTTGCATTTAGTATGTCTTATAGTAGTGCAATTTATTATTCTAGGTAATTTTCAGGTCTTATAAGAAATGAACACTTTTCTCTTACCTTTGTAATTATGCCAACAAAAATTAGAATTTTAATGCTGGAAGTAAACAGATAGTGTAGCCATGTAATATTTTAAAAACATTTCTTATCCCTAAAACGGAATTCTCAACGAATATCAGAAATGATGTTATCTTTCACATTTTAACTTTATTTCCGGTTCTTCGTTTTGAGAATAAATTAAACGTAGATCCTTTTAGATTATATCCGAATCGAGTAGGTTTATTTTACTATTGACTGTCCGATTTCTAGATGTTTAAATGTATTGTTAGGTATGGATAGCCTGAAAGTAATCGCCACTCAGCGTTGCCGTTCAGACATAACTACGATCGTAATTCCCTTAACATAGTTAATACCTGAGACAAGGCCGGATTAGCCACTAGGCCTACCTGGGGGCGTCAAAAGTTGGAATTTAACTTTTTATTTTGTTCGTCAATTATTATTTGTAGGGAAAAGTTCTAAAAAAAAAGGAGGAAAAATTTGTTTTTTTTTTTTCTTAAGCAAAAGACAGGAGTGGCATTTTTTATGGTGTCTAGGACGGCACTTAGGGTATATCTGGCCCTGACCTGAGATAAACAAGTGGTTATGTATAAGCTAGCAGTAATTTTCTTCTGTGATTCTAACGTAATCCCTTTGGTAGTCCTGTTTCTCTCATAGGTTCTGAACTTATAAACAAAACTAAATGCTGGACTCCCGACCAAATGAAAGAATTACATCTGTGTGAAACAATTTTTATAAAATATTTTGTCATAAAATAATGGTTACACAGATATCAAAATTCTTGCACGAAATAAACGATTTTTTTTAACACCACATAAAATATTCAAGAACTCTAAAATACGCTTCTAAAACATACCCAGGTTATTACATACATATATGGTCTAAGATATTTTTAGAAGCTTATATGCATATCATCTTTTGCCATTTTTACTTACCACTTGCTAGAGTGAGTGTCAATTTACAAAAGTTAAATGGATGGAATTGAAAACAGCAAACTTACATACATAAGAACTTTTTTACGGTAAAAAATAGACTAAAACAGTCAGTTATGTTAGACAAGTATTACAATACGTGACACAATACCAACATAGTGTGCATAGTTATTATATACTATCGAATATATCTACATACTAGAGTACTTACGTCTACAGGATAACTTCTTTTTATGCGGCTTTTTTATAAGAGACATTTTATGAGGTGTTTAAAAAAGTTCCAATTAAATTGCATAGTGTGAATAAAAACTAACGCATTTTGTCATCACATTACATAAGTATAGAATTACCCTTACATGTGCATATTCTTTTTATATTGCAATTTTTGACACTGTCAACTTCCCATTGGGGACTTACAGACTCCTTAAAAACTAGAGATTACTGTACATAAATAATTCTTTTTTCATTTCAGGCGACTCCTCACCTGGGCCCCCGATAGAGGCTTTGCCCCTTGCACCATACTGGGGGCTTCGCCTTCTGTACCTAAGGGAGGGGGCTCCACCCTTATCAAACAAATGATAACATCATTTCTTCTCAAGATATGCGAGACAAAATATATTTTGGCAAAAACTAATTTTTCAAGTTTTTTTTTTTTTTTTAGTTAATAAAATACTGGCGTTTTTAACATCAAGGAAGGTTCTTAGGCCATTATATAATAATGTTATGGTAAAAAATCCATATAATCTATGTTATCTTAATAAAGCTTTACCATAAAAGACAAACCGCTAATCCTAATTTGTTGAAAACTTTATCCGGTCTTCATTTTTTGATTACGCATCTAATGAAAGTCCGGAGTTGATATCATCATTTGTTCTCGAGATATGCGAGACGAAAAAAAATTCACGAACGAACGAACGAACTAACGAACGCACACACAGACATCACGCTAAAAACGATGGATTCGGATTCTAGTGACCTTAAAACGTGGAGATATGTCAAAATTAGCGATTCGTAAAATCGGACCCATTACAATAACTTACTATGGGAAGTTAACAAAATATTTAAAAATGCTTCCATATGTAAATTATTCATTTTTCTTGTTTTAATTATTCATTAATCTTGTCTAGAGACATCGTGAGGTTTTGAGTTATGCATTATCTACAAGACTTTTTAATGTAGTCCTAATTTATCGCTTAAAAGAAAGTTTTTTTGTACAATATATCTACCAACTTTTTATAGCAATTTATGAAAACTTTTTGTGCGCTTTTTTATGCAGTTCTTATCTATCGCATTGAAAGCAGTTGTGCTGTAGGTATACATAACACCTATATGTAAAATTGTAATACGTGCCACATTTTAAAAAACATCAATTTTAACCCAGTCAGTTAGAACCAGCTAATGCTACTTTCAACTTTAGTGTCTGATATTTGTAAAAAAAAGAATATTGAGCTCACCAGAAAGAGCAAAGCTAGAATCAAATATGGCCAAACTATGGTTTTAAAACTTTTGTAAATGTTTTTGGACGAATGAATCGAAAGCCCTCTATAATAAAAAATGGTATTTAGTCCACCGTTTCCCAACACTTTTTTAAACTCTTAGTTGAAATAACTCAAGTAACATTAGCTAATATCATTGTGTACTATGAAATGTCGTGTTCTATGTATCTATAATGTTAGCCCCGCCATTAGCGCTTGTGCTGAATTGTGTTCGACATGTGCTATCATGTGCCGTAAATAAAGAGAACTAACCTCCAAAACCGCCATCCAATCTAATGCTAGACCCACCATTTTATTTATTTATTTATTTATTTTTTTTAAAGCAAAAAATAAAAGTATGCACATCTTTTTGATTTACTGTAATTCACATCTTTCTGCGGACCAGCAGTTGAAAAACACTATTTTAGTCGAAAAAATGGGTAAAATAACAAAAACTCAAAAATTATGCTGCACTGAACTCTTGAAAAGAGAAGTTTGATGATGGAAAATGTTATTTTCTGTCATTCAAATTTAACAAAACCTGAAACACAAAATGAATTTGATCTTCACATTAATATACAAAGCATTTCAAAAACATTTCATTTCTAATTTTTTTCCATAAAATTTACAAAATTGGTTTTCCGTACACACAATGTTACATAATCATTTTACATTCCCCTTTTACTACTCCCTACTACCCACAACCACCCACGGTTAGTAACATAGTAACTTATATATATATATATATATATATATATATATATATATATATATATATATATATATATATATATATATATATATATATATATATATATAATAATAATAATAATAATAATATACTTTATTTCGTATGACTGTTTGTACACAGTGTGAAATGAGTCAAAAAATAAATGTATTACAAACATTAGCTATTACGTATTACATACATGTATAAACATCGTGATTTAATACAATAGAATTCCAAAAAGTAAATGTAGTTTAAAATTGTATTAAAAAAAATAAAAAAAAAAACAAATCAAAAGTAAATAAATAATTAAAAATGATTATATAATTAATTAAAATTGATTAAAATAATATTAGGGTTAAAATCCTAAAATTGCGTTAAAAAATATTCATCAAGAGTGTAGTAGTTTTGATTTAGTAGAAATTCCTTTAATTTAATTTTTAATTGTTTAAGTTCTAAGCTCTTGTAATGACTCGGAAGTTTATTGTAAATTTTAATAATTTGATTGAATGGGCTTTTGTAAACTGTACTGACAGTTGTTGAAAGTTGGAAAAAGTCACATTTTTGTCTAGTCGAGTAGCAGTGATCAAATTTATTTTCTTCAAAATAATATTGATATTTTTTGAAAAAAGTTATGCACTCAAGGATATATAAATCAGTTAGTGTGAGGATTTTACACTTTTTAAAAAGTGGTTTACATGAAGTCTTTGCACTCACTTGGCATAACGCTCTTATGCATCTCTTTTGTAGTATAAAAAGTTCACTGATAGAAGATGAATTACCCCACAGCACGATACCATATACGAGCCCTGACTGTACGTAGGCGTAATAAATGTTTAAAGCAATTGAATTAGGCAAAAAATTAACTAGATTTCTAATTAAGTATACGTATTTGTTCAAAGTGCTACATAGTTTATTAATATGATCTTTCCAATTGAGATTTTTATCAATGTAGATTCCTAAAAATTTCACTGTTGGTGATAGATGAATGTTCCCGTGATCAGGTAACATTAAAATTTCATCAGTCATCCCATAATCACCAAATTTAATTAACTGAGTTTTGTCTATATTTAGTTTAAGACTATTTTGGATAAACCATTCTTGAAGAAAAGAAACGGATGCGTTGATATTATTAATTAGAGAAAATTTACTTTTTTCCTCATAGAGTAAAGAAATGTCATCAGCAAATAATACATTATTGTGACTAATTAAAGTGGATATATCATTAATGTAGATTATGAACAACAGAGGGCCAAGTATTGAGCCTTGAGGAACACCACGGATAATTTCCAACGGGTCTGAGTAAATGAACTCCTGATTACCATTTCTAACAAATGGAATTTTCACTTTTTGTTGCCTACCAACAAGATAAGATTTTATGAGATCAAGAGCAACTCCTCTAATTCCATATTCGTAAAGTTTCATAACTAGTAAGTCTAAGTTCACTGAGTCAAAAGCTTTGGAAAGATCAAACAAAGCTAGTATAGCAAGGCTTTTCTTATTCCAGGCTTTCACTACATTAATTAAGATTTCAAATATTGCTTGTGTGGTAGAATGACCAGATCTAAATCCATGTTGATTAGTGGAAAGAAAATTGAATTTATTTAAATAATCAATTAGTCTCACATATATGACCTTTTCAAGTATTTTATCAATTACTGATAAGAGAGCAATCGGTCTATAGTTTTCAGGAAGTTCTTTATTTCCTGCTTTATGAACAGGAGAAACTATGATCTGTTTTAACAGAGTAGGAAATTGACCTTGAATAAAGCAAACATTCATCAAGTGACATAAAGGAACTGCTAGATTTGCGCAATGTATTTTTAATATTTGATTGTTGAAACCATCCCAACCTGTTGAATTTCAGTTTTTTAAGGTATGGCAAATTGAAGTTATTTCTTGCTCCGTGCAAGGATAAAAAAATAGACTATTGCAGTTGTTTAATTGCGAAAATTTAACATTTAAGTCTGGATCTTTTAAATTTAATTTGTCTGAAATATTAATAAAATAATTATTAAAATTATTTGCTATATTTTTAACAACATATATATATATATATATATATATATATATATATATATATATATATATATATATATATATATATATATATATATATATATATATATAAATAAACGTGAAATAAATAGTAAACGTATAATTTTTTTGCACGAATAAAAATAACAATAGAACTAGGACAGGACATATTTTTTTTTTTAAATTTTACCAAAATAAATGCCATCAGTTAACAACATTCATACAAATACGGGGTAGATTTATCCATCTACCGGTGGTAAATACAAATATTAATGTCGATGGCCGCGTCTATACACAGTATATATACATCAACACATACATACATCACACATCAAAACAATAAATAATCCTGGAAAAATTAATACATCAATTAAATGACGGTTAACGAGGGATTAAAAAGAATAAATTGGTACAAAACCTGAAAAAAAAACTCTACCTATATTTGATTACCTCTCTAAAACAGTCAAATGGAGGTAGTAGATATGGAGAGTATGGTAGGTGAGTTATTAATAGAGGCATCGTTTTATTTGCTTGCCATCTATCTATCTTTCTCTCGTAACGGTTTTTTGTGAACAAATCACAAAATTACATTCATAATGTATCTGTTTGGTGGATGAATTATGTACTTTAAACGCAGCACATTAATAAAATGAAACGCAATATTTATCAAAATATGTTATTAAAAATCAGTGGTGTATGAATGAAGTTTTTGAATAGTTGGGCATCAAAATTTAAAAATCGAAAAGTGGGTTTGTGTTCAACTTATTATTTATCCTTTCGTTTATCCAGATTATTTTAGGCTACCCAGTAGATTGATATTAGACAAAAACTCACTGAATCGAACGGAACCGTAGCTGTTCAACGAAGTTATCGGCATAATGTGTTATCGATATACGCAAAAAACTCCGTTGCTTTCGTTTTATAAGGTTAAAATTTATATGAGTAATCGCATATTAGTATGCGGTTTTTATTTCGTTTTCATAAATATTGTATGGTAAAATCGGTGACATCACCGTTGAGCTTAGGTTTATAGCAAATACGAATTTGATCTGGTCCTGATTAATGCCAAATTCTAAATAATATTTTATTAGCTTCAGTCTAGAAAAAGATCTTTTACAAAATAATTACAGCTAAAGAACCGCTATAATCGTACTAGTATTGGTACAGAATCGTTGTAGCCTTACTACTCTTGGTGTAAAACCGTTGTGACTTTACTACTTTTGATATAATTACAGCCCCGGATCTACGATTTTTTAGAATCGGGGCAGAAACTTGAAAATGGCGCCTCCCCTCTCCAACGTTTGACATAAACCGTCAAAAAACTCATAAGTATATAAGTGCTTTATAAAACTCCAATCTTCCCACTGCGGTAATGATAAAAATTGAGGATTTTGTAAAGAGTCAATATAGATACAAGTTGATTTTTTATTTTAATATCTACTCCGAAACCACTACAACTTATGCAAATTTCAAATTTTTATCACCAGCCCCATCGGAGATACAGGGGCGCAAAATTCCAAAATTTGAAAAAAAGTCAGTTTTCGGAAGTTTGTAAAAATTAAAGGATACAAGTTTCACAATTGAAATAGTGTGTATTTGTTTCATAATGGGTAGTTGTACCCGTATAGCTATTCTCATAAAAAATACTAAGCGAGGTTTAAAATATTCTTTCTATAAGAAAAAGAACGTTTTCTTACGGAAGGGACGCAAATAGATTAAACATGGACATCACTTAAAATAAAGGTCCATTTATTACCTTTAAAATGGTTTTCATTTCAATCTTTTAGTTCAACGAAAAACAAAAATGGCTACCATGCTTAAACGGTTCAAGGTAATTTTTTTAAAGAATTGTTCTCAATACTTCAAATATAATAGAAACCACTAGAAGAATATTGGTCGTGAAAGCAACTTTTTTTTTAGGCCATTTGATATAGACCGACCTAGTATGATTTTGATGCCCCCTGAAACTGACGCCCGGGGCAGCGGCCCCGGTTTGCTCCCACTTACATCCGGGCCTGGATATAAAACTGTTGTGGTCTGACTGCTTTTGGTATAAAACTACTGTGATCTCGCCATTCTTGGTACAGACATTTGACGGATAAAATTACCGAAGAGGTTAATCGATTCTAACGAATATTATACATATGTTAAATAATATTTTATTTATATTCAGTCCTAAAAGAGATGCCGTTAGCACCAACTTAAGGCCGCCCCTGCTTACATAATTCAAACTTAACTAAAGCTATTCCCAACGTTACCACTACGAAGTACTGAAAACTGATTAATCTAAAAATATGAAAAGCCACATTAATCACTAAAAAAAAATTCCCATTTCATTCACCCTATATTCGATAAATCTGTTTCCACCCTGTATAGTTTAATAAAACTCTTTCTAGAGAATTTTTACACTCCCAACATTTGTTAGAATATGGTCTAAAGAGTTTTCAGTTATGAGTGTCGATAAATATTTCAAACTATCCCTCAAAAATCAAATATTATCCGAATTGAGGCTATTTACAAACAGAGCATAAAGTGTCTAATTTATGCAACATTTTTCGGGTAAATATTTCCATTTTTTCTATTGCTATTATTCCATTTTTATTACAATAAAAGTTACAAACAAACCGTACTGTTTTACCTACATTAATACACATTCATTTCTGGTAACTACTCAAAAATTTAATAATGTATGTAAATAAACCGCCACTGATATTAACACCCAAAAAATTGCTCGTTCACATACCAAAAATTTATATTTCCATTAACATGTATGTAGGTACGATTATAACAACAGCAGTGATATGTATATTGTAGTGAGGTATGTACATGGTCACACTCGGTAATGAGTGGATATGTTTGTTATTTTGAATTGCGTAAATGGCATATATTTTTCATTTCACAACACAAATACAATGCATACACAATGTATACGTATTAGGGGAGCAAAAAGTACAGTGATTGACGAAATATAACTGGCAACAAGTCAACAGGAACGTGAAAGTTAACGTAGAAATTTTTGCCAAGTTATAAAATTATAAAAACTTTGAGTTATTCGTCTGTTAGAATGAAATTACACTGATCGGTTTATATGCAAACATTACTACACGGCTGTAGGTACGTTTACATAAATAATGATCAATTGAACCAATTTTATTGGACATAAATTGAACACAGTTAACAACAATGAACCGGTTAAAAAATAATTCGGGTGAATGTTAAAAATTTTAAAAATAATGCTTTTAAGAAAGTAAGAAATTTACGAAAATTTTTATTATTTGAGAATCAACTGATACATATTATACGGACGGCATTTTGTAAACTTATAGTTAGTAGTAATATTTTGTGAAATTTCGTGAACAGCGAAGATACTTTTACGACCAGCTACAAAAGAAAATATCCAGAATAAAATGTGGAACGTATTTTGGTGCATGTTGCGGTATTAAATTTCAAAACTTTGAAAGTCGACTCTTTTAGAGAAGATGTCAAACTGACTGACGAGATTTTTCAGTTTAACCTTCTATTTATTTTTTCAAGTAATTATAAAGTCAGTATTATTAAGAATACATGTGATTACTTTCTTCCTTATGTTACAAAATATTCGAATAGTATTTTATTTAAAAAAACAGAAAAATAGCAATTTTACTGCTGAAGCTGGTATTTTATTACCGAGGCGCATAGGTTGACATTGAAACCAGTCAATCAATTTTTATATCGTTCTAAATTTTTTTCCTAATTTTCAAATAAGACCATCTTTCAGGTAAATAATTTGTAAGTAAATAATTGTAGTTTCCATTCATTAATATATACAAATTGATATTTCCTTTACGTCTCCTAATATTTTTAAGTTTTTTAGCAGCAAATAGGACATTCTGAGTTATCTAGGACACACAAAGAACTGATAGCGCTTAATTGACTGTAAAAGTACTGTTTTTGCGACAGTTGAAAGTATACTTTTATGTTCTAAGAATGAAATCATTGTGATATAATCATTGGAAAATATATTTACACGAGGTTTTCGTATCAGAAAACTAGACGCATGAAGTTAGGATAATTTGAGCGTTGTATTGTTAAGTAAATAGAGGTCTTAGAGGATTTAAGAATTTAAAATTGAAACATAAATAATGACAGCTACTGAAAATTTGTGTCTGTTTCCATTACAAGTGAAGAAAAAGATGTCTCTTGGATGATATGATAACTTCTCAATATACTCAACTTTACAGACTACATTGTGAAGGGTCACAAGTTCGAATCTTATCATCAGAATTATTATACATTCGGAAAATAAGAAAAAGTTATGATGCTAAAACGAATACGAACGTAATGGTAACTACATTAATTATTACTTTAGAACAGTGTTTTTCAACCTTTTTCATGGCGCGACCCTCCTAGTATGAAAACATATTTCGCGACCCCTACCCTCTGCTATTTCTAAATTTTATTTTATGTTACAAATATCGAATTCCTTCATCATTATTGATTATTTTCAGTTAGATGTAAATTAAATACGTAACAAAAAACTTTAAACACGCAAATTTTTATATTGACATCGAAACTGGCGACTTATAGTAGCTTCTGAACGCACGCGTGACTTGTACGAGCGAGACATAGCGCGACGTGATGAGCGCTGCGTGGAACATCAAGCAAATAAAGGATGACACTTTTGTATTCTTTGAATTGTGAATTCGCTTTGAATTGTGTTTAAAATTGCATTGATTTGTTGTTTGTTTAGTAGTTGCTCACTGTCTTTTATTCTCTAATATCCAAAATTCTGTGCTTATTGTAATTATTGAAAATGGACGAATTTCTGAAAAGACATGCACAACCGTCAACTTCAAGTTCCAATGAGAGTAACAAAAGGAAAAAAAGCGTCTAGATGACGACAATTATTTAAAACTCGGATTTACTGTTATTAAAAATAAGCCCCAGTTATTCGTTTTGAAATTTTATCAAGCGAAAGTATGAAAGGATCACATTAATGTAACCTTGAATTAACCTTTTCTTTATTAAATATTATACAGGGTGGGCCATTTCAATCTTTGCATCTAAATATCTCGCCAGAGGCGCCACCTATCAAAAAATGACCTTCACAAAAGTTGTTAGGTACGAAGGGGGGCATTAAATGGTGACCTTAAATTTGACCTTGAATTTCATTTTCAAGGTTACTTTGAGGTCAAGTATTTTTCAAACGGAACGACCTACTTTTTATTTCGGATTCTGAAAGAGTGTGAAATTTCACGTCGAAAATGCTATGAACGAATTTTTTTTATTGACCTCTAATTTTTCATTTTTTAGCCATGAAATTTATTAGTTTTGAAAAATTAATTTTTCATAAACTTTTAGTGTCATTTTTTTTCTGGATTTTGACCTTAGAATGACCTTCACAGGTCATTAAAAACGAACAGAAGCTCCTACTTTACGTCTCCAAAAGATGCCGACACTTTAAAGTTACGTTTTTCTTTTAAAATCTAATTTTTTATTGTTCTTTGGTGGTCTTTACACCTCTTAAGGTCAATTATAGAAAAAATCGTTTATAGAATTTTTGACGTGAAATTTCACGGTCTTTCAGAATCCGAAATAAAAAGTAGGTCTTTCCATTTGAAAAATACGACTTCACCTCAAAATGACCTTGAAAATGAAACTCAAGGTCAAATTTAAGGTCACCATTTAATGTCCCCCTTCGTACCTAACACCTTTTGTAAAGGTCATTTTTTGATAGGTGGCGCCTCTGGCGAGATATTTAGATGCAAAGATTAAAATGGCCCACCCTATATATATTGAATTAGAGTGATTTTATTGTTAAAGTAACTGCGACCCCCTTAGAAAGGCTTGGCGACCCCCCACGGGGTCGCGACCCACAGGTTGGAAAACACTGCTTTAGAAGTTTAATCTAAATCGGAAGTGACGAATACCGCTATCATTATCATACTTATATCACACTAGAAACTCTAACATACTTTTACTGTAAACTGTACATTGTGAATTTGAAATAATAAATTTTTATACGAAACATCTTTCGTTTAAAATTATTAATCATTAACATTAACAAATAGCGTGCACTTATATTTTAAAATATAAATCATTTTACAAATTACACACAACAAACAACATGGCCATTCGACGGCACTATCACCGCATCACCACATTGTAAATATGGGTAGGCAGGCGGCAGGCGTTAGTAGTCAGTGGCGGTACAGTGCGTGGTGGGTGTAGCAGTGGTTAAATGATCATGATGATGATAAACTCAACTGGTCCACAAATGAAATTACCTCAATCACATTTCATTATGTTTTCAAATGTTATTATTTGACACAACATTATAAAAATGATTTTTAATTTTCATATTCATTGACTGTCTGTGGTAGCTACATATGCTTGGTTATATTCATATTCATATTAATTTAAGGTCATTTTTACATGCAAGTTATTTTGTTGGCATTAAAAGTGGAAAATAAAATTTGATGAGAACAAATTTAAATCGGTGTTTAAAAAAAAAAATGGGATGTTTAATTAGATCTTTAAATATGGAAATATAAGTATGTTGGAACAAAATATCATTTTTAGAGGGTGATTTTTTAAAAATAAAGTAGTAATTTCTAGGGTGAGTACCACCCATTAGAATAAGCAAAAATTTTTATTTTTATTTATGGACCTATAATTTAATTGTTTGGATTTTTTAATATATCACGTCATATGAGTTTCACAGATTACTATAGGTCAAATCAACTAAAAATGGGTTGATGTCATTAAGAATTAAAATAAAATTAGACGTAAAATTTTAAGCTATTATAGTTATTCTAATATAAAAAAAGGAAAAAAGATAAAAAACTAAGTAGCTCGTCTAATTTTGCTTCAGTTGTTGCATTTGTTTGATGACGTGAGATAATTTTAATTTAACTAATCTACAAAGATGACAATTGAAGTTTAAAATAAAATCAGCGAAAAACTGAAATTATTTACGTTTTGAAACTATCTAGAACTTTTACTACCAATATGAGAAATGACAGTTGATCGGAGTGAAGAAGCTTCCACGCAGCAACTCAAATTGCACTTTTTTGTTCGCACATAACTCTGTCATCATTTCATCGAATTTCGATTTGTTTCCGTTAAAATAGTCAGAATGTTACGGTCAAAGATCTCTCATAGCCAGAAAATCAAAAAAATTATCAATTAATAAATAAGAATTCAGTCTGACACTCATACCTATAATGACAAAATGTCTAACTGGTGCACTATTCTGACAGTTAATACATTTTATATGGAATTGTTGATGTCCTACAATGTGATGTGTGCGTTAGCAAGGTTTCATAATGTCAGCAACCGTCAAAGGTGTTAATAATATAATTATCCGACTTTTAAAAAAATGAAACTTTTAATACAAATTAAGAATACTTAAAGTGACACTAACTTTGATTAAATCTTATTCGACTTAAACATTTTTTGTAGAATTTTTTTTCGGAATCAACAAATATCCGAGACTGTAATAGAAAAAGTACGACATTAATACAACATTTTGGTTGATTGAAGTGAAGTGAACGACGCAAGAAATGTTCAGAATGTTACGATTAAAACCGTGGCGAAGCCATCAGAAAACCCAAAAAATTATTTAAAAATATTACTTTTACTTGATGTAGACATTTGAATTTTTAAGGAAAAATTAATACTAAAAATTTTAATCTGAGTCTATTGTGAGCGCATCACCAATTCTACAATGTAACGAAACTCTATATATATATATATATATATATATATATATATATATATATATATATATATATATATATATATATGGGTGGTTCTACTTTTTAGGTCTCAACCATAAACAAAAAATAGAGAAAGCTATTTAGTAGATTTCATCCGACTAGAATGTAGGAAAATTGACCAAATTAATCAACTTAATTAACTAAAAAATTTAGTTGATGTACAAACACTGATATAATAAATAATTATATACTTATTTGTATCCTATCCTTCGCCACTTTCATGTCTCCCATCGTCACATTCTACCGTGACGAAGGATACAATTTTCCAACAAAATCGTTATTAATCGTGAACAGCGATCATTTAGATCGAAAACTTGAATTTAGCGTAAAGGTTACATTATTACAAATAATATTTACGTAAAAATGATTTGAATTTCGTTAAATACATACCAGAAAAAGCCGTGACGAAGGATATACTCAATAAAAACACGCAGCCGGTCTTCTTGTTTGATGTAAAAAAATGACAAGCTCTCAATGTCAATCACAAATGTAAATGACTTTCGCTTTATGTTCTATGGTCTTTGGCGTTTCCATTCACCAAAAAGCATGACCCTTTCACCTATTTTTTTTTAAACTTATAGCAATATTTGGCAGTTGTGACGAAGGATACTCAAATTTTCCCGACAATTTTTCGTCACGCCAAAAAAATCTAAAGATAAAGAAAATTTAACTTTCTAATTACCATGTGTAACAATTTAACTTTCTTTTTTTATTTATAAAATTGTGTGGTTTCAGTAAACTTATTTTTAAAAAACGTTATAGTTTCAAGTAGTACGTAATAGGGACATGCGTTTTAGAACTGCAATAAAAGTTTGACACCATTTTTATAAAAAAAATTAAATCAAAAATTAAAGTAAATGTAGGTAGGTCATCTAAATAGGAGTTGTTAACTTTATTTAAATACAATAAATGACAGCATCTTCATTCATAGTTTTTACCTTCCCGATTGTGGAGACAACTTTAATTTTTCGAAGGATCTAAAAAGTAGAATCACCCATACACCTGCTATAATTAAGGACGATATTTTACTGTTTCAGTATTTATTTTCGACAATTACCTATTAACCGCAATATGTTATTTTGATACGTAAAATTTCAAATCGTCTGCGTCTCAACTCATTATGTCTAATTTCGATTAGACGAAATCATTGATTTTAGACATCTATATTTGTACATATATGAGTATAATATAGAAGTAGACAGCCATCTAAAATAGGCACGTAATTATCCACCACACAAATCGTACTTAATTAATGAATAGTTAAATATATTGTTATTAACGTGAATCCAGCATACACTACAAGACATTATTAATTATCTACAATATTCTAGATCAGTTTATACTACACGTACGTATATGTATACCCCGTTTCAAATACAACTGAGCATGCGTCATCGTTAAAAAACTAAATAATTCTTATATTCGAAACAAAACAATCTTCTATTCTTTTCTAAAAACAAACTGCAAAATTTAAAATTTACGGAATTATAACAACGAAATAGATAAAGCTAAGATGGGAATTTCTTAAACTGGTAAATGATGAATCATGCTTACATTTAAATGAAATGGATTATACATATACAGTTTATACCTGTACCAGAATACTGTCAACATTACTTGTTTAATTATTATACCGACACATAAATAAACATCACATTCAATCAGTTTAGACGCACAAGTTAAGGTGACTGTATAATATACATGTTCTCGTATATGCACACCAAACTTTAGCTGAAATGGTATTTAAAGGAAGAAATATCTTAAGACAGGCGAAAATCCAGGCAATTTCGGGAACTTGACATCACGACAGTCCAGCCGTTTTCAGTGTGTAAAGAGCATTACCGCATAAGAGTATATGAAAAGTGCCTATGACCCATATATGACCCATTTTGATAAAAAATGACTACTTTGGACTAGAAACGGTAGTATACTAGAAATCAGGTCGATTGCCCACACTGGTGGTAAAATACCGATAGGAAAAGTTTTTTCGACTTTCCTTGTTTTTTCACACAGGAATGGTGGGATTGTATATGCACGGCTGAGGTATATGCAAGTATATCATACACTTGTAAATATATGCTTCTTTTGAGATTTTTTCTTCATTCTAAGCTTAAGAAATATGATCTTGAAATTTTAGAATTGAAGATACAGGGTCTTACAGTTGGAGAAACATTTTGTGACTAATTTTTTTGAAAAGCTCATAGTTTTTTACCGCTTTTAGATACCTACTTTAAAAAACAAAATTTCCAGGCTATACGAAAAAAAATCATAAATGACTAATTTTGTCACTTCTAAAGAACGAACGAGTTATTTATTGTAGACAGATAAGGTATATTGTACATAGATAACTGAGAGTAAGGGTGTTGTGGGTGACGGGTATTGCTTTAAATCTAATGTCCGCTACAAAAGAAGGCTTGAGTAAATCCTGAGCGACTTTTTATTATCAATTTTTGAGTTAAAATTTGGAGAAATTTTTTATTATTCAATGTACAAACATATGCAGGGATGAGAAAAAAAATTTGATGAAAAACAAAAATCGATTTTTGGCCAACTTTCAAATTTTAAGAAGTTTTGAGCGACCCTTAAAAAATTTTTTATCGAGCTAATTTTTGGTGAGCAGTCCTAAATCGAGCTAAATTAACTTTTTTTCCTATGAGACAAAAAAAAAGAAAAATATGTGGTTTTTTTGCGCCACCCTAATATATATATATATATATATATATATATATATATATATATATATATATATATATATATATATATATACATATATATATATATATATCGGCTGGAGTTTTACTAATTCATACGTTTTGGTAAAATTTTATGATGCTTTAGAGAGAACTTGAGAATTTATTGGAAACTTTTTTTTATAAAATAATATCATACTTGGTATATTTTAGAACACAAAATTAACATATCTCGCGTCATTTGTTATTTATGGGAGAAATTGTATATATATATATATATATATATATATATATATATATATATATATATATATATATATATATATATATTTATATATATATATATATATATATATATATATATATATATATATATATATATATTATTCGAGTAGATTTCTAATTAATTAGGCTTCTATACATATTATTTTATAAAAAAGCTATATTATTTTCAACAAATCTCATTCTAAATCATTGGAAAAAATTTATGACAATTCACCGAAACATGTGAGAGTTAATAAAATTCCACCCTATATAATGTATAAAGACTTGTTTGGATAAGACGTGATGTACAACATATTGTTTATCCGTGTGACCAATACATACGCAGTTACCTTTCCCTGAATCGAAGCAACAGTGTACTCTGTTAAGCGGTGTTTTAAAAGTGAGGTGCAATAGAAAAATACACTTTTATGAGAATTTGTTTTTTGAAGATACTATTTATTGTAATGAAAAAAAAGTTTTGTTAAATATATCTTGAAATTTCTTTTCTTTTTTTGACCTTCCCTCAGCCTGTAAGATTAGTTATTGCCTATAAAAAAAATTCCACTTTTCTGTAACGACTCTACTAAATCGCAAATGAAAAACCACATTCTATGCAATTAAGCTATTCTAGAAACTGTTTCGTCCCTTCCCATTACTTCTCTCCATTCAACGATTATCTATAATATCAATTCTGCTGACGACAAATATACTTATATATTTACGTGTAAATATACACAGTTATAACCGGAAATCGTGATATTTCAATTATACGCCATAATTATGCTCAATCAATATTTGGCAATATAAATATATACCTATATGTAGGACGCTAATTAACATCGATATATGCATATACGTAAATGTCTAAAATAAAGCAACTTTAACTTACTAATTGCCACTAATTAACACGGGCATAAAGCCAAGCGTATAATTTACCGAGTAAATATTTTATTTGCGAAAGCTTTAGTAAATTTTATAAGAATCGAATAAATCTACATAAATTAAATAAATTGAGAATATTTTGCCTTATTTTTAAAAAATTTTTTATAGTTTCCCGCGTGTTCTAAAAGTTTGAACAGATGTTTTTTTGAAAATTAGTTTTACAAAAATCGAATTTTAATTCTATTAAAATAATTAACAATAAACATGTGCGGTTAATATTCAAAGCATATAATGAAATGAGGCAAGCAGTCAGTGCTTGATGAGCTAACCTAATTCATTATACCTAACGTAATGAACTAATTAATATGAGAGCTACAGAGAGCTACATAGAGCCAGCGCATCAATATGTACATACATACATGTTGATATGCATTGTTATTTGTTTTAGATAGCTAACGAACTGATGGATGGACATCAATCTGTAATGGGAGGGGGGGGGGGCGGTTACCGCTTATGCCGTATATACAGATACACAATAGTATTTCAGGTTTATGCTGTTGATTGTACTGCAACATCGATTTTAATTTGAGCGTTCGTTTCTGGATTTTCATCGAAATCAGTATCAAGACAAGTGTACTCAAATATTAAGGTACCATCACCAATCAGTGTGATTTGCCGAAAAGTAGACAAATTTTCGCGATTTTTTTTCGGGTGGACAGGACGGGGGAATGGGGATGAATTTTTTTTACGTTTAATGCCACTATTTAACAATACAAAAATTTTTTTTTTATTTATTTTTATTTATTTTTTAAAATTATTATAATTTTTTGAAAAAAGTGTCTTTAAACAAGGGTGGAAATCGGTACACACGATAGCGGCCGCAGTTTTCATCCGAAATAAAAATCAAATAGATTATAAATTTGTAGGTAAGCCGCTGTGTACCTATGGGAGTTTTTTTTTTGAAATATTCCTATTTTTCCACACGAAAAACTATAAAAATTTTGTAGAACTTTTTATTCAAACCGCCGACATTTTTTTAAATTTCAAGAAAAAAAAACTCCTATAGGTAAATAGCGGCTTACTTACAGATTGATGAATTAAGTTAAAAGTGAACCTCTGAAACGCATTCTTGTGTGTTAAAAAACAAAACTTCAAATTTATGCATAACGCCGGAATTAACGTCAGCGATATACAGAGTCCACCGTACGATGATATTTCTACTCTTTATACAGTTATTCCACCGCACATGCCCAATAAACGTATGCTTTCGGTGGATGTTTAATAATTTAAATGAAAAATTTGCCGTACGCCGTACATATGAGTTTTATAATGTGATTTCAGTGGCGAATTTATCTCGGGTTGACCGGGGTAATTGTGAATTGGTGCAATTGTGAACGACGCCTATAATTTCTAAAATAACATTAATATTGTTAAAAATCAACTCTTAGTGTTTTTCTATCCTTTCTTAATATGCTATTAAAATTTGATAACAATTCTCTAAGTATTAGTATCCTTTTTTTATTTTGAAAAAACCCTTCCAAAAATTTGTATAACTTACTTCGACCAATCCTCAAAAAAAATTTTTTAAATACATTTTATTATTTTAAAAGGTAATAAATGGTTAAAAGTACTTCTAAAGAAGTGATCTAAACCCTGAGAGGGTTCCTTATTAACTGCTAAAGAAATTGGACAATTTATTACCAATTCACAATTGCCCAATGATTTTAAAATTGTGGGGTAATTGTGAACGTCATTCACAAATGCCTCCATTCGGTCAAAAATTTTAGTAGTGTCCTTTTCGGAGTTGAAAATGTTGATGAAGATGGTGGTGGCATTATTGTACAAGTTTCCGTTGTACAAACAATACCAAAAAAAAAAATTGTGTAAAGAGCGACATGTTTTGTGTATCAATCTACGAAATCATTGCTGTGCTCCCTGACCCAATAACAACTTACAAAAAAAATAGAAAAATTACTTGTTTTCAATGTCTCTGTGAGTGACCAAGGGCAATAGAATTAACACAAAACCATTTTTTTTTTCGTTTGCGGTATAAGACCGAATAGATCGTTGTATTTTATTGATGTAAACTAAATTTATTTCTTTGAAAAAGTCTTACTTTCCTTGTTTTTGTGTGAAAATCATGTAATTTTTTTGATTTTGTATATGATAAAATGACAAAATATCATCAAAATATCATTTTTAGCTTGTAATAAAATTGTTTCTACACGGAGAGAAAAATCCTATAATTTTTGTAGAGAAAATTTCAGAAAAATTACTATGCTCCCCTATAATCCGTGCGCGATCGACGACCAAAATAAAAAATATGTGCTAGCATGGTAAAATTTAATGTGGTGCTAACACAACTTTTATCACACTCTTATGCATGTATATTATAGTTTGATTCTTGTTGTCGTACTCTTTCATTTGCGCATCTGACTCGCGACCTTATATTGGTTGCACTGTACCTGTAAAAACATGTATACAAAAATGATTGCCAACAATATATTGTAATACATATACTAAAGATAGGTAAATAACAAAAAGATGAATTAAACGATGACATCACCCTAAGAGAGTGTAAAAGCAACTGACTACTAGCTGCATCAAGGTGCTTGGTGGGAGCTGTCTGACAAAGTTCCTTCCACAGTCCACACCTATGGTTCGCATGTAACCCATGTAACTCGCTGATTGAGGTACATTTCATTACAGCGTTCCCAACAAAACCAACCTTCTTTCTGTTTTTTTTCTTTCTATTATTAGCATGTTAGCATGGTAATTTTTTTAATAAATACAATTAAAAATTATTTTTTTGTCGGTAATGGAACTTTTTACCGTGCTGTTTTACAAATTTTACGGAGATAATATTACGAAAAGAACATTCCATCCTTTAAATTTTTTATGATTAATTATAATCTTTATATTTTTACCTTACAGAATTTAATATGTTCGCCTTTTACACGTCGATTGTAGTGCTGAGCACAGTAATTTTTATAGGAATTTTCTCTCCGTGTACAATTTTTGTTATTTTTATTTAATCTTGATTTTCTGTACAAAATTTGAGGTATGCGTAACTTGCATTAAACAAAGAGAAATTGTGACCGCTAAAGTACGATAAAAATTTTGAAAATGGGGTAAATATGAAGAATTTGAGTTGGGCTTTACTCTGATATACCTCACTTCTCCTGTAATCCATTCTAAATATTTTTTCTGATGGCATTCACTTTTACTCCAAAATTCATAAGATTTGCAAAACCGCACCGGGGAAATATGAATGGCTTATAAAATTTTTGTTTTTCATACGAATTTGCTCAAAATTTGTGTGCTGCATCTTAAATAATGTAGAATTAAAAATAAATCAACCATAATGTGACATATAAAATAAAAAATACAACGCTTTTATCTCAATTCATTAAAATCCATTCACAATTACCCCGATCAACCCTATATAGTTTTAATGGTTGTAGCAGATTTCAAAACAGCGATTTTTGAAAATTTTTACCTGTCTGTCTTTCCGTTCACGCATCACGAAAAAACTATTGGACGGATTTTAATGAAATTTGGTGCGGTGATAACTTATTACCTAGGTCAACATCTAAGCTACTTTTTACTTCGGGACAATGTCTCATTCCCACGGAGAGAATAGAAAAGCCATTTTGAGCATGTGCACATATTACGCAAAAACTATTGAATGGATTTTGATGACATTTGGTGTGGTGATAACTTATTACCTGGATCAACATCTAAGACACCTTTTACTCCTGGAAAGTGTCTCCTTCCCTT